>BSBK01005940.1:545000-599909 GCA_027943335.1 Chamaecyparis obtusa
AATGACCAATTTGGTCATTGGGTAAAATGACCAAATAAATGACTAAATAAATGACCAAATAAATGACTAAATAATTAGTCACCCTAATAATAAAAAAGACTAAATGAATGATTAATACTCCTTTACACATTAACATTTGATAATATCATATACTTATATTCTTAGAAGTTGCATTTCGGCAATAATGTGTGTTTGCCAATAGACTTATTATGCGAACATTATTTTGTGTGCTCTAATATTCTGTTCACCAATAGACTTATTGTTACATTTCACATTAACTATTCTATGTGCTCTATAATTTTTAGATGTTTCATTATTTTGTTTGTATCCCAAGGTGAACTTTAGTAGTTATGCCATTATTCAAATATTGTTGATACATATGTTTAATTTTCAAGCAAGGTCGAGCCAGCCAAAAGATTATTCATGGTCAGAATGTGCCAAGCATGGCTATTCATGTGTTATCGCTAAAAGTTTGAATTTAATTATCTGTTATATTATTCAGATACATTTATCAAATGCGCTCAATGTTCTCTTCTCTTCTCAAACCTCTTTTTTGTATGTAGTGAATCCCAACAAATGGGATGCCTTACTATTCTTCAACCTTATACACCCATATGCTACAATTGATGACACCAGTCTGCATGGTATACCCAAGATGGTTTGACAAATCAAACTGCATCCCCAACCATCAAATCAATTTTTATATTGAAGAAACATCTGGAGAGATGCAACCATATTAGTATTGATAGATTTTAGCTTAAACAAATTTTGCTTTGGTAGGGTTCCCTTATAATTTTGCCACAAACTCTCTACACTTTTTAGACAAGTATAATTTTGACAGATTCTTTTTGTATTTGCAAGAGAGACATTAACATTGGCGTCAACACAGCCCCGGGTTGAATCTAGGTAAGTATGACTAATGCTCATTAAATTTTTCTAGTTTGCAACTCATTTCTTCTACAATTCTACAACATAGACTTACGAGATAGAGCCAAGTAGATCAATTAAATTTTGAGTGACAAAAATAGGGTTTTAAGGGGATACATTAAAATAAAGGGATGGTTTTGGAGGACACCCAAATTTTGTTAAATACACAATATGTAAATTACAAGATTTGAAATTTTTTTGAGGAAAAAACTTAAAAAAATCCTAAATAAAGAGATGGTTTTGGAGGACACCCAAATTTTGTTAAATACACATTCTATAGATGACAAGATTTGAAATCTTTTCGAAGAAAAACTAAAAAAAAATCCTATATAAAGATTGGTTTTGGATATTCTCGATTGAAATAAATTTCTACTTTGGTAGGGTTATTAAACAATTAAGTGGTTATTTTAATTATTATAAATTAAAAACTAAAACTATTTTTATTGTCTTATATTAAAAATTAACAAACAAAAAATATTCATTTTCCATTAAGATGGGCAGAGGAATGGCGAGAAGTGTGTCACATTCAATTTGTATCTAAAGAGTATACGGTTTTCCTCTACACAGTGAAGGATCCATCTGCAAGCCATCAATGAAGAGATTAGCAAAGAAAAGAGCACCATAGGAGGATGGCCATAATTTCATTTTCTAGTCTGAGATCAATGGGAGAAGCATATTTCATGGGAATCTTATTTCTAGTCACGATAATTCTCATTCTCCAATCGTAAAAGATTGAAATGCAAATACAACAGCCACAAAAGCTCCTCTGGTCTCTGTATCTGAGTCTATTAGAAGCACATAAAGATGGATCAAGCTGTCATTTTCATCTTATCCCAGTATGTGTGATTTTAAATGCCTTGTTATTAAGGTGTTTTGATATTTTTTAATTTATTTCTTAGGGTTTTAGAAATAAAACTCTTTAACATTTTTTTTTGTAAAGTTTGACGGTGGAGATTAGGGTTTTTCCAAAAATGAGTAAAATGCTTGTAAATTTTAGCACCTTATAGACAGGGGATTGTTTGAGTTTGTAGAGGTTGATTGATTTCTTTCTTTGTTGTGGTATGCCAAACTTCTTCTTATGGATTTTGGGTTATTAGTGGTTTTTGATACACTTTATAAAGGCTGATGAATCCTACCAATAATATGTCGCAGATCAGAGAAGGATTTTTTTTCAGTTCAAAATAGGACAATCAAAGCACAATGGCTGGTCGCATGGAGTATTTTAGAGGCCCTTATTCACCCAAATCTTGCAGCTATTGTTTTCCTATGGAGCCTCATTTTTTGGATGCTTGTCTTGTGCAACTGCTGCCTTGACGATGACCACAACATCTCCACGTACAAGTGTGTTTTCTTTTACCTATTTCTCTTAGATTATAGAAGAAATATGTGGTTTTAGTAATGTGATTTGTTTTCCCCCTTTCATTGCAATTGATTATGTTTTTCTTTGTGCTACAACTTTTAGGGGTTTTATGGTAAATGTCTATGTATTTGTTATTTTCCTTCTTGAATACGATGATATATTTTGTGTAGGATTTGGGAATTTGTGTCATTATTTATAAATCTTTGACTTAATATTTGTCACACAAAAAGATTGAATGAACTGATTCTACTTACTTTCAATTTAGTTTCCCAAATCCTTTTATGGTGTTCATAATGGTCATAGATTTTCTATGTTTTTTTATTACTCACAACATTTAGTAGATTTCATCTGATTTTTGCAAAGTTGCATATGGATATGCATACAGATACAAATATGGTATGGTAATGGACATAGATACGGCCATTTTTTAAGACCCCCAATATGGATACGATTGGATACACATTCATAAAAAAATAAATACACATATTTCACACAATTTTCTAAGTTATTACAGGATATTTTCATTACTTTAAAAGCTATATAGACATGTAATTGCTACATACATGATTATAAGTTGATTTAAATATTACAATATTCAAAAAATGATAGAGTTGAGCTGGAAGATAATCCAAAAAATAGTTAAGCTGAAATAGAAAAACGTTTCATTTGTCTTCCTCTAATTCTTGAATTTTGGTTGCAGAGTCTCACTCTACAGGTACCTCAAGATTTAATTCCTTTCCATTTGATCATATATCTTTACTATCTGTGCACTGGAAGTGGTGGCATTCTACCTTTGTAGCCATGATTATGTAGATGTCTACATTAAATACAACTGTGACTTCTTTTGCATCCTCTGTTTATCATGACTTGGTTTCTACAAGCTGAATTCTCGCGAGGGTTTTTTTGTATTCCTTCCTACTGGCCCCAGTTTGTATTCTTTTTTACATTCTTTGAATTTGAGATCTTGGGTTCCTGCGTATGTAAAACGTTCCTTCATCGTTCACCATTTCACAACGTCAGTGCTTGAAGATCTTGAATATACTGTGACTATTTTTTGAAAACATTAAAACCAAGCTTTGAGGGTTTTCATCTGTTTCTTGAAATTGTTGATTTTTGGTAACATGCTCAAGGGTTTTCCTGAAAAACCTATAGTGTTCACTTTGCACCTTCTTATGTTTCCTTTCATAATATTGTGTACCGAAAAATTCAGCTAAAAGAGTGTACAATATAGCCAATGTTGCAATAAAACCAAAAAATGAAAACTTTGACCATGGCATATCTGGAAAACACTTATCAGTAAGAGATACTTTAGCATTTGGTAACATATGAATAAAACTTGTTGCTAGAATAACTCCAGTAGAAAAGGCCTTTAGCAATTACAAAAAGATTATGGTTGCTACTGCATGCAATTCTTATATTGGCGACTATCCTTGATGATTGTGAGCATGATCTTGATAACTATTTGGCTTTGCACCTTTCCATGATAATTCTTGATTTATATGTTGCTCTTGTTGAATTATCTGATGTTCATGACAATGAATGATGCTTGGCCTATTTGTACTCTTCATGACCTTCCTTTGATATCATAAAATATGAACCTTGTATGCCCTGTAATGGAAGCCTATTTGCATGTTCACAATGATGACTGTACTTTTATTGGAGCATTGTCTTCATTGTGCACTGATATTTTCCCATAATGATGTTATCACCCTATGGATGCTCTCAGATCCCTTCTATTTTATATCCCAAAACTGTTTTTCACATGGACTTCTTTAGTTTGCATAGGAGATAACAATTTTGTTAATGTTCATGGTTCTTGTCCACCATTCATAACTCTTATCTCTGATGCACCATACATAGTTCTGTGACTTTATGTATACTATAAGATTGCATCTTTGTGTTCTTGAATTTCAAACTTATTAGTAGAAAGAATGAATACCTAGCTTTGAATAATGATACTGTATTGTATCAGATCATGAATTCTCTTTACTATTGCACACCATCGTTATATGTATGCTCCTTAATCAGTAGCCATGCTCTCTGATTTTCCATGTCTGATGTTATTTCCTGACATATGATACTGAAGGCTTTTCTCCTTAGTTGCATTTTACTAACAGATCTGCCAATTTTACACATGAATCTGCCCTTTCTAAATTCATGTTTTCTGCTATGCTATTGATGCCATTTTTGTTCCATAATCATGATCCTCACTCTTTATATTGATAAAATGGTATTGATCTCTCTTTATCTAGCAGTATTTTTAAATCACTATCATGCACTCGACTTCATTTTTCCTATCAATGTAGTTGGCATTTGTAGTTTTAGGATAGTAGCTGTTGATAATTCTAATATCCTAATTACTCACCTGAATATAATCAAGTATTATAGAACTGATTTTATAGATTAAGAGCCATTTAATAGATGTTATAACATAAAGCATTATACATCAAAAGTTGAAGATAAATGCAAGGAAGCTAGACCTTTGAGATGGCGAAATGGTTGTTTAATGTCTTTGTCACTCGTAATTATTTCATCCTAAATCTGTGTTATGTATGAAGGAAGCATTTGTCCTCAATTCCTGATGATGGAAGAGCCATTTACAATACTTATATATCACATGTAGAGGATCTTAAAACAAGAAAGACAATGTGATATTGAATAAAATATTATACATTTATCTATTTTTTATTTATGTCCTAATTTTATAAGTATACACGTCTTATCCCTTGTGGGTCTGGGAGAACCCAGGTTGGCACATAGGCCAAATGGCCTTCAAACGCAAAATACATTTTTTTGTTAAAAGCCCAAGAAAACAAAATTTAAACCTTAAAAAGTAAAATCAACTTACCTTTCATTCTAACTTAGCCAAATTTACTTTTTTCAAGAGAAAGCATTTGGGTGGTCAGGTGTTCCAGAGGTGTAAAAGAGCATTTCATATGTGTCAATGGATCTGATAGCTTGCAGCAATGAGATTCACCCTTAAAAGGTAAGTATATTGTAAGTCTTTTTAAATTCTTTAACAAGCTTCCTATGTTAAATTTTGAAACAAACAATTGTTGTTTCTCTATTTGTTTTTCATTTTTAAAGTTTAGTAGGAATATATTGTTGGATTTTTTGTCGTTTTGTTTAACTTTTCTATGTTAACTTATCCCAGGGGGTTACTTCTTTTTCTAATTTTCATCATTTTTTCCAAAACATATACGTATAGGCTTGTTCATAATGTATGCTGCTATTCAATTATAGTAAGCCGAGTGGAATAGAGTTCTTTCTTGAAGATAAGTGACAATAATTGAGCAGATTTTAGGAGGTGGAGATTTTCTTTGGAACAATAGTTAGTGCAATAAGGAGTACAAGAGCTCATATAGTCAGGAGAGAACTCACCTACATGTTGTGGCCATCATTGTCACTATTAATGAAATATGGGTCAATGAGTTTGACTCAAAAACTACACAGTTAAACCCTAATAGAAATATCATAATTTGACTCGTTGTAGAAAATACCAACTACTTATCATTCTCCCTTTTCCAATTTTCTCCAATTTTGACCATCTTGCCCTGATTAATAATTTTTGTATCCTATGGATTTTGTCCCAATTAAGATTATGGAAGAATTGATAAAGAGTGCACATGTATTGTAAAAAACCCAAAACAAATTTAAGGAACAAATGGATATATAGTAACAAAGATTCTTGAGGGTTGATTAAATATTTGAAATATAGCTCCAAATTATCCACAATTCTAAATAAAAAGTGATTTAAAAGAACTTAAAATTTAAATCATCCAATTATTCATTGATCTAGATTTTGGATACTGGCACATCATCTACTTATGAGAGAAGTAATATTAAAAGATCCTAATATGCACAGTATGAATCTCTATCTATATAGGCAATTATATGCAATTAGGACTTCTTACCTTTGCAATCAAACTGATATCTGAAACAATGCTTTGGTTATTTGCAAGACTGTTGCATTCAGATTTATTATCTGAAACTTGCTTCTTTTCAAGATTCTCCATTGAATTCAGTCCATCCTCTACAGAATTTGAGGACTGAGACACTACCTCGGATTGCGTCAATGATTGAATATTAATATCTTTTGCACTATTTCCACACGTAATTTTCCTCGAAAAACAATTCCCCTCTTTGTGTTTCTCCATGTATTTTGACTCTAACAGTTCAAAACATTTCCCTGAATTAATATATGTTTTATGTCAGAAAAACATTCATTAGACCCCTGTAGCTTTTCAATTTCCAAACATTCAAATTTGTAGATCCCCTTTCCATCAAGCCATCAAATTAAATATGATAGAACACTTCAGAAAACCACTGAACAAATGTCGTTAACTAGTGATGTGTTTGAAGATAGATTTATCAGCACATGAAATATCTACCGACCGACAAAAGTAGGCCTTTGCTGTCTCAAAAGCTATAACATTGACATCTTCTCCGTGAAGTGCTTATATAGAGGAACTCCAATCACCAATTTGCATTGTTACTCTGTAAGCCACTTCAAGAAGTTGGTGGAAGATGTGCATTATTAGAATCCACTTTGTTTCTTGATGAGAGAGACACTTCATCATCTCTTTTATGTGATGCACAGTGTTCTTGGGGAATGGAATTGACCACTGAACATAGTGCACTAGTCTTTGATGGAGCATTAGTAACTACAGACATATGGGAGGCCATGTTCCACTTTGATATGATCTCGTATCCCTGAATTTGAAATAATATATGTAGACTAAGAAGAATCTTGTAATGGACACATGAGCCCATGAACAAAATAATCTTATTTTACCTTGGAAATAGTAAAAAATGGATCTTCATATTTCTGAGGAACATAAACTTTTTTGTAGTTTCCTTATATGCCTATGAACTTTCAAGTCCATGAGAGATTTCATGCAACCCTTGCATTCCATTTTGTATCATTGTATCTATTCTAGGAATCTTTTGGCATGGAACATTATATCCAAAACTAGCCATTGATGGACCTCTAGCAGTAATTTATCTCTTTGCTTGCACTTTGCACCACCAAAGGAATCTTTACATGTAAATGCTAAGGCATGCAACTTGTGTCAATCTTTTGCTCATCAGGAGTTTTGAGTGGCTCATTGTGAGAAGATATTTTAGTAGATTGATCAAAAGCTTTATAATATTTCAAATCTACCATAGGAATTTCCTTATTTCCCAGTTTCAGATGGTTGGAAGCATCAGATTGACTGGAAGCCTCTTTTGAATGTTTTATATCCCTTCTAAAATAGCCATTAAAATTTACACTCAGAGCTTTCAAATCTTGGCTGTTATTGCTACCCACATTTGTTAAGGGGGATGCATTTCCATGAACAAAGTTCATATCAACTGTATATATCACATGGGGAGAGACTCCTTGAGTTTGAGGAACTTTATAAAATCTTGATGAAAGTTATGTTTGATAATTTTGTACATGATGGATAGGATAGTTGAAAAGCATTACCATCTTTTGCTTCTTCATAAGAAGAGTTGTAAGCTTTTGTAACCACCTCTTGTTTACTATCATTGATCCAAAATGACAAATTTTGCCTTTGTCATATCATCTGAGGATTCTCATCGTGCAAACTGGTTTTAGATGCTTCCCTAGAGTGTGACATCGTGCACTTAAAGGTATACATTCATAACAATTTTGAAAGTATATCAACATCGATACATCTCATGCTACACTATAATATTATCCATTTATTTGTCTATGCTACAACTTAATACAATACTTTGTCCTTATGGTAATTTTGTAGTCAACATATTTTTCTGAATCTAGCTGGTGATGGTAAATTTATGCCCTGGATTTTTAATCCTAATGATCAGCATGAAGCTATTTTGACACAGTATGTTGTTGTTGGACTACTGGATAGTATATATAGACTGCCTCTCAACCTGATAGTGATTAGAGAAAATATCAATTCAGTATAAATTTTTAATTCTGGCATTGATCCATTGTAAACTGCTAGAATCACATGGATCAAAAAATACTCTGGTTTATTCTATGGGTTGCTGGATAAATGCACTCTGAGTTATTTTTCAAAATAGCACACTGTAATACAAATAGATTTTTTCCAGGTTACAACTACAAGGCATCATACACGACAGTTTGAGAACTTGAGATGAATTTTATTGGTATCCAGTTAATCAATGATTTTTGCTCTTAAATGTTAATGATAGTGATGGGAGCTATGTAATATCTATTGGTTACTTAGTTGTTATCAGATTATTGTTAATCAAAATGTTGAAAAACAACAACAATGCAAAATATCTTAAAATAGGAAATAATAACACTAATTCAATGGAATAACAGACTCAAGTGAAGTGAAACAGGCACAAGGTCTTAAGAATAGGCAATGTAACATTACTTTTTATTCATTTGTGCAAATCAGACTATCTGCATAACAATACAAAATACTTTGCAACATCAACTTACATATTGACAATTTAGTGCAGAAATGTTGATAATGGCTAACTCATTCATTGAGCATTAGGCTTTCTTCCATCTTTTTTAGAGCTATTTAAAGCCTTGCATCAAATATAAAATATCATTAGCGACAAAAAAGGGTTTCCCTTGTTGATATTTATCTGACCCATAGGTTCTTTGAATAAGTTTAGTTTGCAAAAATATACATTGCATGATACAAAATTGTGAAATTACAAACGTGCAAAATTTTACAACATTCAACTGCAAGTTAAGTTTGGAGGTAGGCTTTGTACATGTTTTATTGTGTATTTTAGCTCTCCAATGACAAGGCACAATCTACCGATTATAACTCACGCTTTTCTAATGAATTATTGAGTTGATACATGATGATATAGGCTTGAGGAACCTGATCTGCATTTGTAAAAGTCCAATAAGTAGGCTTTGTGTATCAACAAGTGACAGGTTGATTGGCAGGGCATAACATTGAATTTTGTCTTGTGTGCATTCTCTGGCAGTAGCTCCTGTTGTGCACATTTCTCCAAAATGTTATTTCATCTTAATTTTTGCATCCAGCATGTCCCACAGTATTCCATTGTAGCATATTCCAGTATCTATAACACTTCTATAAAGTGCCCAATTTATTGCACTTTACCTTTGAATTTGCAGTGCAATGTTTGGAGTTTATTGAATGCATAACAAAATACATCAAGCTCAGTGATCAGGTCATCTACTTATGCTTTCTGCAGCTGCTATTGTAATGGATTGATTAGTGAATCTTGTTGGCAATCAAATTGTACTTAGCAGCATCAATGATTTTTGCTTCTCACCTTGAGTCAGAAAGCTCTCCCTTAGTCAAGTCTGTTGGTTCTAAAAGTGCATTGAAATGTCTTGCCAACATTTTCTCCAAATTTGACCAATTACTTTGTCCTCAATGCAACTTAACAAATGAAATCTCCTATTGCCTCAACTAAGAAGCTCCCTAGCATGTGTTCAAAACTGGGAAAATGAAGTCTCCATTCAAAATCAATGCTCTTCCATTGGAATATGCTCAGTGTTGTCTAGTTTTCTAATGCAGCAGCCTGAAGCCCACCCTTGGAATTGGAACTTCTGGGCATGACCTTGTTGATTTGGCGAGTCACAAAATCAACCCTAGTAACCAAACCCTCAATGTCAAGAATCCTTCGCTGATCTCACTCTTTTAGATCACTTTTAGATGGGTGTAACTACAGCTTATACCCTGCAATGGAGGGCACTGGTGAAGAAGTAGAAGAGAAGGCAAATGAAAGGAAAGAAGAGGTTTCTGAGTCTAGATGGACAATGTACTTGGATCAATCCATACATGAGTTTTCTAGCTACAAGAACAGCCTAGTTGAGTTTGAAGAAGAGGCCAGAAATAGGAAAAATGGGCATTTTTGGTTTCAGCACAAGGATGAAGAGGACTCTTCCATGGCTTCTGATGCATCTTCTGGACTTGCACAACTCTTCGAAGTTGTGAATCATAGGGATTTTTACAGTGAAGCTGGGAAAAATGGGCTGAAGTTAACTTCAAGTGAATGTGTTGTTTCTGATGTGAGGAAGATAGATGATAAAGGCGTATTTGATATGCATGACCTCATCTGAGATATGGGTAGAATCATTGCTGAAGAAAATAAAAGCTAACAAAGGGATGTTGACCAGTCAAGTAGCTCATACAACATTATCAATATCTTTGGCCTTCATCTCTATAAAGGTGATTCATATTGTCTTAAAAAGTTGTGCACACCTTGTGGTCATTTATAGGTGTTGCAGTCCTTGAATTTGTCTAGATGTTAGAAGTTGGATTGTCTTCCTAACACTATTTCCAACCTCTCAAAATTTCTATATTTGAATTTGAGTTTCTGTGAAGAATTAAGACACCTTGCTGACAATATTGGAAACTTGTCACAGCTAGAGTACTTGAACTTAACTTTTTGTAAAAACTTAATTAAAATTCCTAATATCATTGGAAACCTATCCTAGCTGAAGCATTCAAGTCTGAGATGGTGCAAAAAATTGCAGTCCCTTCCAAAAGAATTAGCAACTTGTCAAAGCAGAAAAGTTTGGATATGCCGAGTTGATATTTTGCATGGAAATTAATTCCTTATCTCATTTTGATCTAGCCAAATCTAATCCTTTTGGGATTACCTCCTAAAGTGGACAACAAACGGAAGACTCTAAAAGAGGAAGGATGTCTAAGGGAGAATGAAGATAAAATGGAGCAGCAGACTTCTGTATAATCTTTTCTACTTTCTAGAGAAGCCATACTAGAATTTAGGGAAATCTTGGCACCTAAATGTCATAAGTAAATGCTAGGTATTGGATTTTATTTTGAAAGCTCATAGTCAGTACATTATAGCCTAACTTGAAACTTGATGGATTGAAATTTTCACTTTTGAAATGGTCTCATTTGGGTTCCTTCAAGGCCAATAAATTTGGATATGATTCCAGGATTTGCAGAGCTTCCCCTCTTACTTGTAGGCCTTGGAGTTCTTTAGTTGTTCACACTGTAAGAAGGATCATAGTCATTCCTTCAAGGCCAAATATGAAATGAGAGCAATTTCAAGTCCTCAACACTTTTTTGGTTTTTCTTTTTCAGGACCTATGATATATTGTTATTTTTTTATTTTTATGATAAGACAGAGATATATTTTTGCCTTCGGCCAACTTTTGGATTCCCAGACTCAGTGGCCAATGAAGTAGAAAGCAAGGTTTTCTCTCGTGATCTTCTTGGCAAAGTTCTTTCCACAACATGAAAATATTTTACCATTTATTTCATTCTTTTTATAGTGGGAAAATCCATACTAACATGTACTACATTGGCTCTTTGGTCTGATCTGAAACTTCCAATCTTGAACAGACTTCTGGCATACAGGTAAGAACCAAACTCTATATATTAGTGAAGATTTAGCACATCAACATAAGCTCCAAGAAGATTTCATTTGCTAATATAAATCACCTATTGCAGACTGTATTATGTATTCCAGTCACACATGGAGTGATTGAAGTAGGTGTAACAAGGCTGGTAAGTTGTCAACACCCCTGAGATTATAGTATTAAAGATTTTTATCCTAAAGTTGGTATGTTGTATTATGATGTATTTGATCATTGTTTTTGACAGTTAGAAGAGTGTCTGAGTATCATACAACAACTTAAGAATATTTGGGTGGATGAGGAGGATCCAGATCTAGAACCAGAGATATCATCCCAACACTCAACTTCAAGTCTGCAGAGTTAAGATAATCAGTAATGTGTTTGGTATGTTTCTATGGTTTCCCTGTTGCTTAGTTTCCTAATCAATTATTTATGTTTTACTATATGGTCTTATAATGTTCAATAGCTTGAAATCTAGGACCTTTTTTTTGGTTAATGGCATATGATTTTCTTCTATTACTGTTCAGTAGTGATTTAGATTCCAAGCCTAGGATTAAAACATTTTCCTTTTAAGTTGTATTGTTTACCATGTAGCACTTAGTTCATCTAGGTGAAGCTCATAGGAGTGGAACACATGAATGCCCTGGGAGGTCACCCATCCAATACTAATTTGGCCTAGGCTCTATATGTCAGTGCTTTGATTTCCAGATTAGGGTCTTCTTTGCTATTCATTTTCATGACAGTCACCTTGAACCCTTATCTTAACAAATATATGACAGAGAATATTACAGATGGTCAAATGATACCTTTTAAAGAGGAGTCAGATGTAGTGACTACAAGCACAAACTCTATAAAGGCAAGTAATTGTATTCTAATTAAAGAGAACACCAATTTGACCTTGCTGGCCTACATTATTCTTGTTGTTTATCAATGGGAAGAATGGAACCCTCCTCTATCCGCCCTTCGAAGAATTCCATTTTGTGCACATCCTGCTATCATTTTATCTCATTCCTTGTGATGATATCTTTTGAGGGACTTTGTCAAGCAAACCGCGACTTGCCCTTTGGTTTCACATTTTGCATGCACGTCTAACATGATTCCACAAGTTTCATTATGTTTGTTTCAATGAGCACTGCAAATGTCTGCTACCTAGGCATAGGAAGAGATTATGTTTTTCATTCAATCAGTGAGACTTTGCAATTCTTGTCTTTGAATGAGCACTAAGACCTTGCAATGCTTGTCTTTTTAATTCTATTCTAGTGATGTTTCATTATGTTTGTCTCAATGAGCACTGCAAATGCCTGCTACCTAGGCATAGGAAGAGCTTATGTTTTTCATTCAAGCAGTGAGACTTTGCAATGCTTGTCTTTGAATTTGTGCACTTGGTTATGCTAGGCCAACTCTTTGCAAATTTTTCTCATGAGATTTTGCAGTGCATTGACACGTCTTTCAGTGACAAAAGTTTGGCATGTTGTATATGAGAGTTGAAATGTTTTTATTAAATTTCTTAGAATTTCCAATGCCTAATTGTGCATTTTTTTTTGTTTAACTCAGAGGTATCCCCACGTCTCAGTTCAGTGCCCAATTGTGCATTTTTTTATGCCATACCTTCTTTTTGCACATTTATGTAAGGAGATTGTGCATGTGGGCCATGAGACCTAACACTTGAAAGTTAAAAAGAAATACAAATCACATGTTAGATGTTGGAATTGGCTCCAAAATGCTAACAATAATCCTTTATCTATGGTATCCAAGATCTATTGACCTATGTGATATTGTGCATTTTAGAGGTTTAAACAAAATGGATTTGTGGCTTTGTGCTTTTTGCCCATAACCAATGCTATTTTAGCTATTCTTCTTTCCGTAGCACCTTGGCCATCAAAATGCCTGTTGATATTTAACATCAGATTTGATGAAGATTAATTGTAGGATGTACACATAAATTGTGAGCCTCAACTAATTAAATTTAAGGCAAGATCGGCTAAATGTTTGGAGTAAATAGAACTTTGTTTAAGAGAAATCAGGCAAGTTATTACAGAGATCTGTTAATTGGCATTGTTACGAGGATGTGAGGATATTTAAGTTCGGATGTTTAGGCGTATCCTATTTGAGGGGAAATGCATTTTGTTTGAATCTTTTGGAAATGAGATTTGTCTTTCAAAATTACAGCTATAGGAGAGTAGAGGACAGCGCAGCAAGCAAATACATTATTAACATTTTGAAACAAATTGTACATACATCGATGACCTAGACCTGTCGCATTATTGTGTTGGCTATTTGAATTAGGAACTCGCAACATTATTTTGGCAATTATTTGAATGAGTAATTGGGAACATTTTTATTTGAACTATCAATCTAGGGTAACAGAGGAAAATTTATTTGTTTTTAAGTACAATGAAAAATTCGTTACAATGATTGGAGTGGGTAATCTACATGCTACAAATGATAGAAAGAACTTAGAAGATTAAATGTGGCAATAAAGACTGGAAAAAATGAAAGGAATCATGTAGCCAATCGACTGTGTGGGCTTACAATTAGCAATAATGTTAGTTAGATGGCTTTATACTTTAGTTTTCCGGTTTGAAAATAGCAGTTCCCAAGACAAATTATGTATGCATGCATGGCCTAGGCTTGTGGTGTATCCTTGCTTTTTGAATTAGTAAATTTATTGCAAAGAAGGAGCTTTTACTTTTTAGTTGAAATAAAAATCCTAGGAATTGGATGAGATGACCTTTGAGCAGTTTTTCTGTGAGGTTCATGAACGAGGGATGGGAGACAGGTATTGCGGATGGATTCTCTTTTTCAGATTTTGGGGACATTGTTGAGATGACTATCTAAACAATATGTAAACAATTAAAAAATAATATTTGAATTTTAAAAAGGAAGTAAATTAAAAATAACAAAAAATACTCAAGCAAACTGAGAGAAACTGAAATTTAAAGAATGTGAACGTTTGAATTCAACTACTAATAATACAAACATGAGGTCGATACAATGTCAGAGTCTGAAATGGTAATTTAACTTGCTTAGTATAAGTTTGTCTAGTCTCATAGACATTTTATAACAAAGATTATGTTTGACTCGTTAAGTGTATTTCATCAGGAAAGCATAGTACAAGGATCTCTTTATGACACTTGTAGGCAGCCTCCTGTGCTTTAGTATGTATTTTTTGAACTCCATCTAGAACAAAGCTCTTAGCTGGCATTCAAATAAACCTTTAGCCACTAATAAGATGAGATAACAAGTTAGCGTTTAGTTCAATAATTCCCAGTTTTGATTTTTTAATTTAATCTTTGCTTCCAACCATTGATGAATAAGTTTTCTTGGTGCGAGTTGTTCTAGTCTCATAAACATTGTTTAATAAAAAATAATGTTTGAACAGTTAACCATATTTTCTCTGGAAAGTAAGGATCTCTTTGTGACACTTGTAGGCAGCCTCCAACGCTTTAGTGTGTAATGTTGACATAAATTCCATGAGGAACAAAGCTCTTAGCTGGCATTCAGATAAACCGTTGACCACTAATAAGATGAGATCATAAATTTGCTTTCGTTCAATAATTCTCAATTTTATTTTTATAATTTATTTCTTGCTTCCTACCATTGATGCTCTCCTGCCAATGTTCTTGCTTTTCTATGGCACAATGAGTGCCAAGAATTCAATTTTTTTTGTATCTAAGAAATTTATTTGAATGTATATTTTGGGCTATTGGTAATGCCTTGACATCCCTGGGATGATAAAGATATGCCTGGATGTCCACCGGGTTGTCTCAGGGATGGAAGGGCATATTGGGGAGAGCGGAGGGATGTTTTGTGTTTGCCTTGTTGTCCCTGGGATGTTGGGAAACTGGGCTTGAAATCAGTGATGCACCCCCCTTGACTTCTGCCATTGAGTCACACTTGTGTGAAGAAGTTTAAAATTTAAAGATGATAGCTAGTCTAAAGAGAGTGGATTTTTTAACGGATATTCTCAATGAAACAAACTTCCTTAGCTTTGATGAAGGAGACTTTTTGCCTGTGACAGGTCTTGTCTGTTTGAATTTGAAATTCGGGGCAAGCTAGGTTTTTTAGCGTGAAAAATGACTATTTTTTCAAAATTTAAATTATAACTGGCAGCAAGGGCTAAGAAAAATGAATAATTATTGATTATTATGGAGTTCTTAATTGACATTGTTAAGAGTAAATACTAAATTATTAAATTATTATTCCTCAGTGGCATCACGACCAAACTGTGGTATTCCTGCCCTTGTTAAAGTAGCGATTTAGGCTAAACTAGGTTTTCTGGTTTCAAAATCTTATTATAAGAACTTTAGAGTCTAAATTGTTTTTTCTATGCCGAGAAACTGTTTGCAGTGTATACTTTTTTGATTGATTGGTAGAGGGCCCTGCCCTTTTAAATAGTAGAAATAAGGGGAAGGTTCAACAGGTTGAGATTGTTTACACATTTGGGCATTTAGCTTAAGCATAGAAGTCCCCAAATGCTGTATCAGCTCGGTTATTATAAACTGTAGTTATTTTCTACAACTTGATGAAGCATCTATGAAACAATTTCCAAGACCTTATACACTACTATTTTGACAAATATGTCTATTCTGGCCAATAAGAACTCTCTATTGTGAAGCAAAACAGTTAACCTGATACAACAGGCTTTGAGGAGCACATAGCCATGATCAGCCCCTAACATTTGAATATCGTTAGAGCTGACATCTTTAGAGTGTATCTAATTACATGGTATATATATGACCCAGATTGCAAGGTCTAACACAAGGTTTGTTCATTATAAATAGAACATGAAGATGAATTTTGGGAAATATTTCATGTTTGTACAGAATTGTATGCCAACAAAGATTCCCATCTAGTTGAGGGCCCGGGGCTACATCATATGACCAAAATTTGCTTTATTTTATAAGGTCAACTTACTTGTCTCTCGAAGTTCCAAGTTTGCAATAAGCATGGAGAGTGCATAATAAGATTAGCAACAGGCTTTTTCTGTTTATAGTAGTTATATATGGTTTATTAATTTTTTTGGAAAACTTTAAAGTTTAAGTTAAAATAGCAATGAGAACAAAATGAAAGTGAGCAAATATAGATGTCTTGATTGGATTTTTATGAAATGGATAATGTATATGCCTTGACAGCCTTAACCTGCGTCATGATGAAAAGCTGTAGTTGTGTTGATAAAATAATCTTTATTTATCTGTGGTTATAACAGATTATTTATTAATAAGTCAAAGTTATAAACAATTGTTCTAGTTGATTATATGTACCATATCCAAATCAAGTAGAAATCTATCTTTCTCAATGTAGGCTGATTTTAATTTTGTTTCATATTGTTTTTGAAGTAGAAAAGTTTATTACTAGGACAGCTTGAAAGTTGAATGTGATTTAATGTTTTGTAAAGCTATTCAAGTAAACTTTTTTTTGTTTGTAATTTCATTGCAGGATTTATTTGTTAAAGGCATGGGAACTTATGTACTTATGTGCTTCTGCAATGCCCCCTGGAAAAGATATTGCAGCATACTTGTCTAAATATGTCCACGATGTTGCCACTGCTCCTAGTACTGATCCCGAAGTCCATGCCTTGGCTATGAATATGTGGAATTATTTGAAGCGGTTTGTCAAGGCTGGGCCAAGACGAAATATACCTGCACGTGAAGAGAGAGAAGCTCTATTGACTGGAAAAAAATTAACAACAATCGTCTATTTTCTGGATGACACATTTGAAGAAATCACATTTGATATGACAACTACTGTTCTTGATGCCGTTGAGGTACGTGGCATTTCCATCTCTACTTTGGGGATAAGTGTGACTTTCTTTGTGTTTGTACTTTTATTAACACCGTCGGGGATTGTTTCAGTATATAACTGTCATGTTTTAAACCCTGGATACAAAACCAGCTGGGTGATAACTGATGAGTTATATAATTTCTCAGTTTTAATTGGGAATGAGACCATCTTCCTCTTTATATGTAGGAAGCAAATATCATTTCTGCATCTTTGTTTACTGCAACTTGGAGATGCACACCTTTTTATTTAGATAGAATATTGGGTTTTTATTAGGGTGGTTTGACAGAAACTCATACACAATTATGTATTTAACAAATCATTGAGAAGTTTACAGTACACAAACATTAAAAGTAAAAACTAAATAGGAGACACTATCGGGAAGACATTGAGGCCACTAATGGCGAGTTATATACAGTCAATGACCATAAAAATATATAAACATTAGGCTTGCCTAATTTGACTAGCTAAGAAATAGGGAACCGAAAAAAATAAAACAATTCATCTACTTCAGTGCCATTACTACTACTCACCAATGTTGTTTTCTTTTTATTCACCCTCAGAACTTAGTTGTTTTGTGTCAATCAGGAACATATTAGTCCAAGCTAGCTACTTGTGCATGTTCTTTCTGAAGAGTGGTTGCCTTTTCAGGGGTGACCATTGCCCTGCTATGTACTAAAAACTAAGTTGCCAGAATTGGTAGGGATTGGTACAGGTTCAAGGTTTGGGTATGCAGGCACTGTAATTGTTTTCCTTGGGTATGGGTATGTACATGTGCATGTGCGTGTTCCTAGGGTATGGTTGTGTGTGTGTGCATGCATGTTCCTTGTGTACAGTTGTGCGTGTGTGCATGTGTGCATGTTACAACTATTTTTCATGATCCTCTAATATGGATACAATTGGATATGCCAATTATTATACAACTATTTTTCAAGACTAATATGGATAAGGTTGGATATGAGAATAATTTGTAGAATTATTGTATCCTGCCCTGGTCTATAGAATCAGGGCTTTAATTTTTCCACTCGACTTACCTTGATGGAGGATTGCTTATATGGTTGTAGCTGCAAGAATTTAGAAGGTATGATCAGTAGTGTGGACTTCTAAAGCAGTAAAACTTTTGATGGGATAATTAGGAGTGAAAATGTAGAAGGTATGATCATTGGTACATACTTTATCTCTATTTAATGTGGCTAGTTTTTCTTAAAGATATATGCGTGTCATTATAATAAGGGGAACAAGCCACATGTAATGTATTTTCCAATGGCGTCATTCACTTCATTCTTATATTGCACATTGAATAACTTCACCATTGAGTTTAAAGTATCACTAGTTATCCTCCCCTTAAGCTTTGCTACCCTTGAACTATAGATGAAAAAACTTGAAATCATGTTTAGTGGAAAGTACTAGTATACATGGTATGATTATTTTTTAAATGGTACTAGCTCAATGGAAGAGCACCTACTTTACAAGTAGGAGGATGATGGTTCAATTCCATCGTGTCTTAATATGACTAAATATATGACTAAATTAATGACTAAATATATGACTGAATTAATGACTAAATATATGACCAAATAAATGATCAAATAAATGACCAAATAAATAACCAAATAAACGACCAAATAAATGACCAAATGACCAAATAAACTACCAAATGACCAAATAAATGACTAAATATATGACCAAATCAATGACCAAATAAATGACTAAAATAGTTTAGTCATAAATTTGGTCACGAGATAAATGACCGGCAATAAACTACCACTGGTCACGTGACCAAATTTGGTCATTTATCTACAATTTTTGGTAGTTTATTTGGTCATATATTGTTGTTTTTGTACTAGTGCTTGTTTGCTTGAGCACTTTGGATTCAAGGATTTCTTCTAACTCCATTGGTTTTCTTTGTGAAATATTTTTAACATAGTCTCCATCCTCCTCACTTTGTTGACCCTGCACACTTGAGACATCTGAAACACATTTATAAGGGGTAGGATTTGAAATGTTAAATATAGGAGAAATTAGTAAGGTAGGGGGAAAGGAAATTTCATATGCATTTTCACCCATCTTGTTGGGGATGGTGCATGGTCCAACTTTCTTCATATGTAACTTTGAGTACTTTCCCTTGGTAATCTCTCCTTCCTAAGATATGCCCATACTTTGTCTCCTATCTTGAAGTGAACTTTTCTTCTTCTCTTGTCGGCCTGCTCTTTGTACTTCATGGTGGACTGCTGCAATGATTGTTTTACCTCTGCCTGTACCTTGGTGATGAGTTTTGCCAGCTCTTGTCCTTGTGCACTAACTCTAAAGTCATGGGGTAAGTCTACCAAATCCAAGGGACCTTTAGGATGAAGCCCATACACTGTTTGAAAAGGGGTCTTACCAGTGGACCTATTCAATGAATCATTGAATGCAAATTCTCCTTGGGGAAGTATCATGTCCCAACTCTGACTGTACTATTTTGTTAGGCATCTTAAAATATTTTCAAGAGACTTGTTTACCACCTCAGTTTGCCCATCTATTTGTGGGTGGTATGTTGAACTATAAGTCAAGTTTGTGCCTAGTTTCTTGTGCAAAGTCCTCCAAAAATGGCCCTAAAACTTTACATCTCTATCTAAAACTATAGTCTTAGGAAGACCATGTATTCTCACTACCTCTTTAAAGAAGAGATGAGCAATATGAGAGGCATCATTAGTGCTTTTACGAGGTACAAAATGTACCATCTTACTAAACCTGTCCACAATGACAAAAATGTTGTCATGACCCTATTTTGTTCTTGGAAAACCCATTACAAAGTCCATTGAGATTGATTCCCATGGCCTAGAGGGAATTGGTAGGGGTTGGTACAGTACTTGGTTAGTGGATACTCCTTTTGCTTATTGGAAAATAGTGCAAGATTCTACAAGCTTCTTGACTTCATTCCCCATTCTTGGCCAAAAATAACTTCTTTTCACTAAATCAGTGGTTTTATTGACACAGGGCAGGGATGGAGGATCCAATGTTGGATGGTCCAAACCTATAACTGCCAATTATGACAACAATATGCACAGCAGAATACAACAAGATAATGATTCAAAACTGAATTTCATTCAACATGCTCGACTGTAAGGCCTTCCGGGTTTTGGCCTATTACAATGAAATAACAAAGTATCAGCAAGATCTTGCAAGATCCAAGGAACCGCCAACTAGTTCAGATCTACAATAGGCAGTCTCTGATAGGAACAACCACCACTAGATCTAAACTTGTACTCACACTTCCAGGCAACCCCTTGCTGTCCTAAGCCCACAGGCCACTAGTTATGCTACAAAGTTCCAAATTCACAAATCTGCTTCTAATCTACTCTTCATAATGATCTAATGATCATCTACTACTCTACTTACTAACTTCTAACTACCTTCTACATCAACCTAAGCTCTCAATATATAGCTAGCTAAGCCACAAGTCGGCTAGTCAGGCTTTAATTACAATATAGGTCCAGTCTGGGAGATTTAAACCAAAACTAATGAAAGAGTGATCACCACTTGATGTTCCTTTGGATTTAGGTCCACACATGATCCAACAACCTTCCTTTAATGGTGAAAGGCCCCATTTGATCACACGTAAGTGCGCAAGAAGAAACACTACACGTTTCATCTGAAAACTGGCAGAAAATAGGTCCCCGGCCAAAATGGCCATAACTTTTGACTCATAATGAATTAGGAGATGCGCCTTAGGGAAATGATAGTACTTTAGGTCCTCTTAAATTCCTTAAGATTGAAAAGAATTATTCATTAATTATCAACATCACCACGATGCACAATCAGCACCAAAACTGCAGGAATGGCTCCGGCGGGAACACTGGCAGAAAATAGGTCCCCGAGAAAAACAGTCATAACTTTTTACTCATAAAGAATTAGGAGTTTCACCCTTGGGAAATGACATTAATTTAGGTCCTCTTTAAGGCCCTAAGAGCACAAAGGTTGATTCATTAAGAATCAATGGCACCACATCCCACAATCAGCTCCAAAACTGCAGGAGAACATTGCTCCGACGGCAAAGAAAACAACTCCAACTTTGAAATGGTTCATCCAATATCTCCCAAACCATGCCACCTCAAGAGCTGCAACCTTAGACATATCTTCCACACACATAAAGGAAAAAACTCCTTTCATCACACATGCTAAAGATCTCCACAGATCAACACAACCCAGAAACTCAGAAAGCTGCCCAAAACAAAGCATTGCATCCCTCTGCCAGGGAATTCCTCCAAGATAAAGAAAGATCTTCAGGAACCCAAAATGCTCCTGCATTAGACTACCTAGGTAAATATAAATTATTTCCCATACTTTAATCTTAAGACAAATTTCTACAATCACCTTCATCTTCACCAAAGGCTTCCAATCCCTCAAGGACAAAAGAACAAAATGGAAAATCAACCATCTATGCTTCATCCATTCAAACATCAAGATCAAATGAATCTCATCAATCTAATCAACATACCACTGATCACCACAACTAATATCAGGAACAAGAGTATCCAACTCCCCAACAAGTAGATCCAAATTCAGATCCACATCAATATGAAATACCTCATCATCAGCATCCCATATTTGCAACTCATCACAAGACTCATTACTGTCAACCAGCAATTCAAGTCCACAATCAGCAAATAAGATCTACACCATAACATTGAACAAAAGAAATTCATCAACACCATCATCACAAAGGTGTTCAACAATAAATAACTCATCACCAATAGCAATCTGATCACACCTAACTAGATGCTCTGCAATCTCCATGTCAGACACAATCAACTGAACATGAAAACAAATCTTCCCACCAGCCTCAACATCAAGTAAATCTTCACCAACAGCAGTCTGATCACACCCAACTAGATGCTCTGCAATCTCCATGTCAGACACAATCGAATAAACATGAAAACAAATCTTCTCACCAGCCTCAACAAGGTCAACAACATCGTCAACAACCATAGGTATCTCAGCAATAGCCACAAGTTGTTCTGTAGGTTTCATGTTAGACTCCAACTGAGCATCAAAACCAATCTCTTCACCACCAGCAATCTCATTGTGCACAACAACAAGTTGCTCTACAAGTTTCATGTTAGACTCCACCAACTGAGCATCAAAACCAATCTCTTCACCACCAGCAATCTCATTGTGCACAACAAGAAGTTGCTCTACAAGTTCCATGCCAGATCCATCTATCTACTCATGCGAACCAATAGACATTTCATCAACTCTAGCCAAGTCATCAGGGACTTCCACAAGCTGTCGTCGTCTCTTCACAACCTTCTTCTTTGTATTCTGCCTTCTTAATTCCTCTTGTAGGTCTTGCACTTGTTTCTTCAAAGCTCTAAATTCATCTGCATACGCACTAAGGTCCAATCCTCTTGGAGACATCCTTCAAGATCTTTGAAAACCCAAGGCAACAAATCATCAACAAGGTCCTAGTGCAAACAGCCTCAATTGATTTACACACTCAAGATCTTCAAGCTCTGATACCACTTGACGTAGGGTAGGGATGGAGGATCCAATGTTGGATGGTCCAAACCTACAACTGCCAATTATGACAACAATATGCACACCGAAATACAACAAGATAATGATTCAAAACTGAATTTCATTCAACATGCCCGGCTGTAAGGCCTTCCGGGTTTTGGCCTATTACAATGAAATAACAAAGTATCAGCAAGATCTCACAAGATCCAAGGAACCACCAACTAGTTCAGATCTGCAATAGGCAGTCTCTGATAGGAACAACCACCACTAGATCTAAACTTGTACTCACACTTCCAAGCAACCCCTTACTGTCCTAAGCCCACAGGCCACTAGTTCTGCTACAAAGTTTCAAATTCACAAATTTGCTTCTACTCTACTCTTCATAATGATCTAATGATCATCTACTACTATACTTACTAACTTCTAACTACCTTCTACATCAACCTAAGCTCTCAATATATAGCCAACTAAGCCACAAGTCGGCCAGTCAGGCTTTAATTACAATATAGGTCCAGTCTGGAAGATTTAAACCAAAACTAATGAAAGAGTGATCACCACTTGATGCGCCTTTGGATTTAGGTCCACACATGACCCAAAAACCTTCCTTTAAGGATGCAAGGCCCCATTTGATCACACGTAAGTGCGCAAGAAGAAACACTACATGTTTCATCCAAAAACTGGCAAAAAATAGGTCCCGGGCCAAAACGGCCATAACTTTTGACTCATAATGAATTAGGAGATGCGCCTTAGAGAAATGATAGTACTTTAGGTCCTCTTAAATTAATTAAGAGCTCAAATAATTATTCATTAAGGATCAACATCACCATGATGCACAATCAGCACCAAAACTGCAGGAACGGCTATGGCGGGAACACTGGCAGAAAATAGGTCCCTGAGCAAAACGGTCATAACTTTTTACTCATAATGAATTAGAAGTTTCTCCCTTGGGAAATGATATTAATTTAGGTCCTCTTTAAAGATGTAAGAGCGCAAAGGCTGATTCATTAAGAATCAACAACACCACCTCCCGCAATCAGCTCCAAAACTATAGGAAAACACTGCTCCGATGGCAAGGAAAACAACTCCAACTTTGAAATGGTTCATCCAATATCTCCCAAACCATGCCACCTCAAGAGCTGTGACCTTAGACATATCTTCCACACACATAAAGGAACAAACTCCTTTCATCACACATGCTAAAGATTTCCACAGATCAACACAACCCAGAAACTCAGAAAGCTGCCCAAAACAAAGCATTGCATCCCTCTACCAGGGAATTCCTCCAAGATAAAGAAAGATCTTCAGGAACCCAAAATGCTCCTGCATCATTTATCTATCCCAAAATGACCACCTAAGCCACCAAAGTGCTTCTCTTTGATGATATTTGTTCTCATGGAACACTTGGGGATGTACAACTGATCCCCCTTAAACAAAAGACCATTTTGAATCAGAAATTCACAAAAATCAGTGTGGTATCTCCCTGTTAAGTTGGTGCATACCTCAAAAGGCTTCTCTAAAATATGGGTCTCCTTCATATAAGTGCTTTAGTGAGTCAATTCCCACACTTTGAAACTAAATTTCTTCAATCAATCCAACTCTCCTACTAAGAGCATCAGCCACTTTATTGGCCACTCCCTTTTTGTGCTTTATATTGAAGGTGTAAGCCTACAAGTGTTCCATCCACTTTATGTGTTTCACCCCTAGTTTATCTTGAGTATTAAGAAAACTCAATGCATGGTTATTAGTGAAGGATATAAATTCCTTGGGAAGCAAGTAATGCCTCAATTTCTTAAGTGCTTGGACCATGGCATACAATTCTAAATCATAAGTAGAATATCTTTTTTTAGCATCATTTAAATTTTCTGAGAAAAATGTCACAGCCTTACCTTCTTGGCTTAAAACAACACCTATGGCCAAGTTGCTTTCATCTGTCTCCACCACAAACACCTTGTTGAAGTTAGGAAGAGTTAGGATTGGATATTGAGAAACTCTATTCTTGAGGTATTGGAAGGCATCATTAGCCTCTTTAGTCCATACAAACTTAGTCTTTTTACCACCTTTAATAGTTTCCAACATAGGAGCACACACATGGCTAAAGTTTTTAATAAACTTCCTATAAAAAGTTGCTAAACCATGAAAGCTTCTAACATCACCTTGGTTCTTTGGTGTAGGCCAGTTGATGATTGCCGCAACCTTCTTTGGATCCATTTTGAGAGTGCCTTGGGAGATAACAAAACCTAGGAAGATAAGTTCCTTCTTCATGAACATACATTTTTCCAAGTTAATCACTAACTTGTGTTGATGGAGTCTCTTCAAAACCTCTTCCACATGATCAAGATGTTCCTCTTTGATATGACTGTAAATCAGCATGTCATCCAAATATATGACTACAAGTTTGCCAATAAAATCAATGAAGATCTCATTCATGAGTCTCATGAATGTACTAGGGGCATTGCTCAAGCCAAATGGCATAACAAGCCACTCAAAAAAACCTTTAGTTGTCTTAAATGTTGTCTTCCATTCATCTCCTAGCTTTATCCCATTTTGATGATAGCCTAATTTTAAATCAATTTTAGTAAAGTAACAAGCAGTGCCAAGTTGATCAAGTAAATCCTCCATTCTTGGGATTGGGAACCTATATCTTATAGTTATTTTGTTTAGGGCTCTACTATCAATACACAACCTCCATTTTCCATCCTTTTAAGGGGCCAAGATTGATGGGACAACACAAGGACTGTGACTTTTCTGAATTAGTCCCTTCTCCAACAGTTCACTGACTTGCCTTGCAATCTCTGCATGCTGAACTGGTGTCATCTTGTATGGGGCCTTGTTAGGCAAGGATGAACCAGGTATCAAGTCAATCTAGTGACTGATATCTCTTAAGGGAGGGAGGCTTGAGGGCAGGTCACTAGCAGTGACATCACTATATTTCTCAATTAATTTATTGACTTCAACAGGTATAGGATCATTTTTATCAGACCTTATACTATCCTTGGGTTTGGAGATTAGGAAAAAGGCTTTAGTTTCAGGTTCCTTCAATGTTTTCAACATTTCTTTTTCACCCATGATGATGACAGTAGGTTCTTTCTCTATTTTATTGTCAGACAGGGGCTTCATAGTGAAGGTTTTTCCATCTTTGGTGATGGAGTAGGTATTCTTCCTACAATGATGAATGACATCTACATCATATTTCCAAGGCATGCCTAGAAGAATGTGGGAGGCATCCATTTCAACAACATCATAAAGAACTTTATCTTTAAAGTCTGCAATAGAAAATTCTACCCATGCTTGTTCAGTCACTAAGGTTTGTTGACCCTTTGTTAGCCAAGAGACATGGTAGGGGAAAGGATGTGGCTTCTTAGGAAGATTTAGTTTTTGAACCATTTCACTAGATACCAAGTTTTCAGTTGAACCAGAATCTATGAGCAAATTACATACCTTTCCATGGCATTTGATCTTTGTCCTGAAGAGGTTTTTCCTTTGTGGAGGTTCTTGACTTTGTGGTACTTAGAGAAAGACTTGTCTCATCATCAAACATACTCCTTCCTTTGGTTCTAAGTCTCTTGCATCTGCATTGTCTTCTTGTTTTTCTTCTTGAATGAGTTGTGCTCTTCTTTCACCTTGGTTATTATTGTTCCTCTTCTCAGGGCACCTTCCTGCATGGCATCCCAATTGAATGCAGTAGTAACACTTTAGGGGTCCATTTCCTCTTCCTACATTTTTTCTCCCTCTATTGAAGGTTCTCCTTTATAGTTTCCTCTGAATTTTGAGTCACTATTTTCTTTGTCTCCTTGGTCAAGGGTCTTGTTGTTGTTGCCACTATTCGGTCCTCTATTCCAAGAGATTCCTCTTCCTCTAAATTTCTTCCCATTGTCATTGCTCTTTCCTTTGTCAAACTCCTATTTTCTCTTCCACTTCTCCTTTGCCTTAAGTTCCATTTGATAGCACTTTTTTACTATGGTAGGGAAATGTAGGCTAAGTTCCTCTTGAATGGATACCTTAAGGCCATTCATATACCTTGCTAGCTATATCATCTTAAAATGGAAGCACTTCCATGTTAAGAGCATTTAGCCCTCTGAGTAAGTGGTTTGGGGTCATCTTGAATGCCTTGAGTTGATCTTTGCTTAGATCTAGCTTTCTCCCCACTTTCCACTTCTTTTCTGCTTCATTTTAGGTGAAATTAGGGTTAGGATCTCAAGGATTCTCCTTAATTTCCCTCTTCCATGGCTCTATTTTCTAGGTAGGACTTAGAAATAGGTCCTCCTGGCCTTCATCATAGTCATCATGGGATTTTATGTCTATCTCTGGCATTCTATCCCTTTCTAATATCATTTCTAGGTCTCTGGGCATCCCTGGGACCCCCTGATCTGATTCTGACTGAATCTGGGCCCAAGGTCAAATTCAAGGTTGATCCTAACTAGGTAAAGATCAATTTAAAACTTGAATAGGTTAGGATCGAGCTCAAACCTGACTAGGTCAGTCCCAACCTCGATTTTGCCCCCCTCTTTCAAATTTCCAAAATCCTTGATTTCTGGGCATTGGGTTTTCAGGATATTTGTTTTCCCGCCTCCGGGATGGCCATTTCGGGTTTTAGGATGGTAAATCCTCTAATTGCATTTAATCTAGGTATATTTTCTAAAGGTTAGGACCTAATTGGGATTTAATTCTCCAAGGTGGCCCCTCTAGAGGATTATGCCCTAGTTCACTATAAAAGGAGGCCTTCCTCTCTCATTTTCTCCATCAAGTTTTGTGAGAACATCTCTCAATCAAGTTTTTAAATCTCCTCTCTCAAGCTCTCAAGGTGATGAAGCAAGCATCCATTCAAGCATTCAAGTCTTCTTCTCCATCCAAGTTCTCCATTGAAGATCAAGGATTCAAGCATTCAAGCCATTGAAGGGATTTGGTTCAAGCATTCAAGATTCATCATTCAAACCCTAGATCTAGCCATCATGATGGTGTGATCTTCCTTAAAGATCCTTTTGTTCATCTTCAAGATCCATTCATTCTTCCCTCAAGGTGGATTCCAAGCATACAATCATGGAGGTTTGATTTACATTTATCGATGTTATGTTCAAGCTTTCATATTAACATACTTGATTACATTTCAAATACAATTGCATATCTATTGAATGTCATAGCTTCATTGTTAGATCTACTTCTACTACTTTCTAGCATTCTCTATTTCAATTTCAATATTAAGGTTGATTCAAAATCGGGGTTTGACCAAGGCAAACCCCCCAAAACAAACAACAAAAACCCTCTTTTTCTTGTAGGCGCAAGTGCGGAACTTTAGATCTGAGATCAGATTCAGATACCCTTTCGGTGAACTTCCAGGATCTGTGAACAAAGTTAGAATCAGCCTTCAAATAAAGAATCTGGCCTTTGACCTTTTATGAGGGTCAAAGTTGACCTGAGCTCATCTTGGAGAAAGGTTTCTGGATTTTCTTCGTCTTGGCATTTCCAGTCCAGAACAGGTTGCAGAATTGGCCGAAAGTACACATAGACATTAGAAATTGGCATTTTCCAGATCTACCCTAATTTGAGGTTAGTATTTGTATTTCAATTATTTCAGATTTCAAGCATAACTCCTTTATAGGAAAACATTGGATTTTCTCTCTCTTTCTTATTCTTTATAGATTGATTTGGTTGTGCATTAACCTCTTGGTTGATCAAATTGGATCTCTCCTTTGGGAATTTGGATTTGAGAATAGATCTCATATTTCCCCCACACATCTATCTACCCCTTTACATTCAAATAGAGGTGAATCCATTTTACCTCTATTCACTAGCTTTTCTTCTTCATCTTCTGCCACATTTGTCTTCATACATAGCTTTAGGAACTCCTCAGTGTATGAGCCTACATCCATGTCTTTCTGCTTTAGACTTTTCTTCCTCCTATGGATTTGTACCCCATAATATTCAGGTACATATGTTTCCTTGACTAGGGCTATCATCTTGTTCCATGAATTAATCATGCTTCTTCCATTCTTCACCCTCTCTATTTGGATGAAGTTCCACCAAGTTAGGGCTGCTCCCTTCAACTTGGATCTTTCCATCTTCACTCTCTGCTTCTCAGGGATGTCCTCACATTCAAAGAAGGTTTTCAAGGCCTCTATCCAATCCAAGGCCAAATTTGCATTCATCTTACCACTAAAAACTGGTAAGTCCATCTTCTCTTCCATGTTCCTTCTTGCCATGGATCTCAAGGCATTTATGAAGGGTCTTTGGTCTGCAGGGATATCCTAACCAGGGGTGTCTTCCTCCTCTTCACTCCTTTCTTCATTACTGGACTCATGTTCTTTACCCTTATCTGTTAAGAATGGGAACACTGAGAAGGTGGGGGGGGGGGCTGAATCAATGTTCACTATATTTTAACTTTTAACTTTAGTCTTTATACTGAACTTAAATGCTTAAGTACTGAATTAAACATTAACATAAACATGAAATATGAAATCAACACATGACACCAATATGGTTACGGGGAAACCCAAATAGGTAAAAACCTCGGTGAGAATTGACACCCACTAATATTCTGCACTAGTGTTTTGTGATCCTTGTTAGAAGATCCTTAACCTTGTTAGGAGTTGCTTTACAATGCTTTGAGTATAGTAGACCTTGTTAAGGGTCGAACCCTGTTAGGAGTCTTTTACAATTTTTCCTGTTAGGGGAGAGGATGCACTGTCCAAGAGCTCACTACTCAAGTGGTGAAGGCTACAACCTTCTAATCTCAGATACACACTATATCTCCAGGATGAGCTATCACTGTGACACTTCTTTTCAGATTAGTTCCTTTGATGCACTAATGCTTTGACCACTTGCAAAGATCTAATACATCTTCTAGTGTCTTCACACACTTCTGCTTTTCCTATCACAACTCTCTATCAACTTCCATACCGAATACAATGGGTGCATCTTATTTTTATACACTCATACAAAATAAACAACTAGGTCGACCCTTAGACCTATTACATATACCGCTTCCAAATGAATTGTCTTAAGCGTGCTTACAAACAAAAAAGTATATATTTCGGTAACCTAAATACAATAGGCACATAGCCTTTACAACATTACATTATATTTGCAAACCAAAATACTAATGGTCGGTTGTTTTCTTTGTTCTTCACTGGCACACACTGGTTGTGCAACTTCAACTGACTATAACTTTCTCATACTTGTACATTTGATCATGTGCTCATAGACTAAGCATGAATATAGTCTAACAACCTTAAATTCCAAGGCGCATACCATAATTCTTCTGTATGCACGTGCGCTAATGCTCTGAGCTACAGGAACTCTGTACACTGTCCAATCTTCAACACTTAACTGATTTATGATCTTCTCATCAAGTGCGCTGACTCCAAACTGCTATATGACTTTTTTGCCATAATGACAACACTATACCAAGTCATATACATCAGTATAGCCAACTTGCCAACAATCTCCCCCTTTGTCATTGATGGCAACAAAGGAATATGGCCAAGTTGCTAACTGTCCTCAATACAAAAAACTTTTTATCATCTATACATATACTTATATCTCCCTATACATATTATGATCCATATTCTATACACAACTCCCCCTTTGACATTAATGACAAAGGTGTTACAAAAACTATATCTATACATACTCACTGAGGGAAAACATCTGGATATGCAACCTTTAGGTTCTGGATCTCCTTCTTCCAATATGAGATCAAAGAGTTTACTATCTAGAGATGGGCGCATAATGCATACTGAAACTTCTCCATCTTCTTCAAATCTATGGAAGGACCTTGATCATATGTCACCATAATGGCATCAATCTCCTTGATACTCTGATTAAGAATGTCTAATGAGGGCGCAAGAGCATTCCTCAACTGAGTCTGTCAAGCCCTTAACTTTGTCATCTCCTTTTCTGCCTTCTCAATTTTGTCTATCTGACTTTGGTAGACATTTTTGCACATGTTTACATCTGTGGATGTGTCTTTCACTGAACTCTTCACCTGCTCAATCATAGCTTCTACCTCTTTTATTTTCTTGAAATGAGCAACAGTAAGCTTGTCTCGATCCATGCATTTTGCAATGATTGTTCTTCCTTGATCTGCAAATTCTTTCAAGGATGCTTGACCAGTCTTGAGTGAGCTAAGGTCAAGTGAAAATTTGTTCACCAATTCATTCAATCTCTTCTTTAGATATTTTTCTTTTGCAACTAGGGATGCAGATTCTTCAAGGCTTGAGAAATTGCTTTTGAAATGTGAGATGACTGTACTCACATCATCAACCAAGTGTATCTTTGACACTTTCTTATCTTGTGGCAACATATTGTTCAAAATGTTTAATGATTCTACTAGGAGGGAATTCCTCATTACTTTCTTTTCTTTGGCTTTCTCTATAGCTAAGACGTTGAACTTAATAAGGTCTTCTTTCCATGAGTCCAAACTGGATGTGTCAGGTGTCAAACTTGACAACAATGTTGTAGAGGAAGTGATGGGAGTGCTATCCACCACTTCTTAATTTATTGACATTTCATCCTTTTTCACACTTTCTTTTATCTTTTCTTTCTCTTTTTCTATTTCTTTTTCTTCTTCTTTCTCATCTGTTATATTTTCAATCAATACCTCTTCTTGATGAGTGGGAGGTGTGTTGCTTCATAACATTTCAGCTTCTTGTGTGCTCACAAAAGCTTCCTCAAACTTGTCCAAGTCATTGTCAGTGGCCTCCATGGCTATCTCAACATTATCAATGATAATGGTGCTATCCTTGAGTGGCTCTGTTATGGGCACAAACTTATCTAACTCTGTTTGTGCTTCCACTGCAGGCGCTGAATCCTGAGGACCTGTAGATTGTATCTTGATGGTTTCTACTACTTTGTCTTTCTCACTAGGTGCTTGAGTGATGGGCACAGACTTAGGTTTCATGTGCTACTCTAAGAATACCTTCTCAAAGGCCTTCTCTGTTTCCTTAGAAATCAGCTCATAGTCTTTGTTCATGAGGTGTAGTGTTCTCATATTTGTCCTTAAGTGCAGCTTCACCAAATTCAATAACATTGAATTTTCTTCAACAGAACATACTGGAAGAGTGGAATCAAGTGCTTGTTCTTTGATCCTGAAGTCTTTTTCATTGGCTTGTCTCTTCAAGGTATCCATAATCTCCCATACCTTATATGGGATTGTTGTCTTCAATTCAAGAACTGTCTTCTTGAACTTTATCATGTGCTTGATCAACATCTCATGAATCTCTGATTTATCAATTTTATGATATTTGTCATAAAACTTGTCTATCGGATCTAGCCTTCCTTCTTCTACAACTCTAGTCCTTAACACTTGAAGACTAGGTATGAATCCTACTTTTGGAGGTGATTGCACATTTTTTAATTTGCTTCTTGTGGCTGCACTTATAGCTGAAGGGTGATTTGTGGTGGTTTGTTTTCTCCTCTTGGGCATCTTAGGAGATGCATTTGTGGACTCAATATCAACTGTAGCAGTGGGCGCAGGACTGATATCATCAATTTTACCCTGTTTATCCTTTGGATCATCAGTCTTCTCAATCTTTACCCTTTTCATCTTAGGATCATCAGACTTAGCTTCAACTGTGGATGCGCTCCCAATTTCCAAAGCAATCTTTTCTTCCCTTGCCTTGTCTAGGTCTGCTTGTGTTACTCCATGAATTCTGAGTATCATAGATGTTATCTTAGAGGCTTTCCTCTTAGTTGTTGCATTGTTTAGTTTTGCATCTACTTCTCTTGTCTTCTCCTCATAAGCTCCCCACCTAGGTTCATTAGGATCTTTGGGGGCTGATAGTAGAGCCTGTGCATATGCTTCAAGGACCTGTTCCTCTACCTCATAACCAAGTGGATGAATCCACTTAGTTCTTGGCTCAACAACTTCCATACAAGTTGTGTCTGTCTCTACCATAAAGAAAATAGTATCCTTATACTTTTCGACAATGCTCTCTGGAATTCTGAACCTCATTTGCATCTTGACCTTGAAGGTCTTCAATTCCAATGTTACATAATCTTTCCATGTACTCTATGTGGATGCTTTGTTAGATATATGTGGCATGGTTGGAATGGACTTGTCCAAATACAAATTTGATACTCTCTCAACTATATGAAGGTACACGTAAATGATCAAAGACCCAAACTTGAATATCTTGGTCTTGTCATGCTTGATTGCCTTGATGTTATCAATCAACCGTGCGTGCAAGATCTCACACAAGTTGAACTCTGCATCTTCCTTCACAAGTCTAATGGCTGCTAGAATAGTGCCTGCAGACACACTATTCACCCTATTGGTGTGATAAAACTTGTATCCAAGTATCATAGACATCAATTTGATGTCTTCTTGCTCAATAGGCTCAATTGTCATCCCGCACCTATCACTCCTTGACTTACATGTTTTCTCAACAATTTTTCTGACATCCTTGCCCACAGGAAGGATGACACCTATCCTAGAAAGGCCTGTCATCTCATGTATTAGGTCACTAGTTATTCTGACCGGTACATCACCTATCCAAAATAGGTCATCATGAATTCTGCTCAATAGTATCTTAATCCATTTAGTCTCATAAAAATCATATGTCATAGCATACTCAACTATGGGGTGATCATTCCACTTAACATATTCATCCATGAATGTTTTATCTAGTTTCAACATGGTATCCATGTGTGCCCTTAACCTATCCAACCCTATTGGTTCTTTCTTGCTGTAGAAGTAAGCCCTAATGTCTTCCACATGCATGACACCCATGGGCGTGTGGGAGAATGCTCCCTCTAAATCACCTAGGGTTTATTTAAATGGATGTTTCTTAAATACATATCTCTTCTTCTCTGGAACATCAAAAACTATAGGAGTGGCCATGACTTACTTTTTTAATCGCTTTCCAACTAATCTCTGAGATAGTCTGAAGGCTTTTGTATCAGCGCGACGAACTAGGGTTTTTGCAACCGACCAAATACATTGCAAATCACTGATATATCAATCTGCAAGTCTTCTCAACAACTCTAAGGCTCTTTCTTCTCTCCTATCGCTCTGAATTTGAATGCAATGAGTAATCAAACAACTTTCTGTGTACTTAAAGTAAAAATTCTGCCATTAATGCTTGTCGTGTAAACCAGGTTGTCACTTAAACATTTCCAACTTTTGTTGTGTTAATAATTAGTATGTGCGCTCTTGCACAAAGGTTCCTTTATATTCTAAAAGCTTAAGTCCAAAGGCGCATACTCTGAGAGTGAGTATACCAGCCACGTAGGGGTCTAGAGCTAAATTAGCTACCCCTATGACCCTAAGGGCCATTCATCCAGATGTAGAGGGTGTGTCCATTGTGGATGCATCCAATACATTCTCATCAACTTTGTCCTTCTTTACTTTTGACCAAATCAAGCTCGCATCCTCTGAGGCTTTCACAAACTTGAATTCTCCTTCGGGATCCAAAACTAGTTCTTCGGCCTTTTTAGGGCTTCCCTGACCTTGTGTCCTTGATCTACAAAACCTTGAGATATGTCCAGCCTTGTTACAAGAGTGACAAATGACTAGAGGTCTTATATTCCTTGGCGCATTGACATGAGTCACCATTCTACATTGTCTTGCTGAGTGACCATTATAGTTACATATCTGACATGTAACATTCTGAGAACTTCTTGTGTTTGTTTAATTCTGATTTCTCTAACCATGTTGAATCCTGTTCTTCTTACTAGTTTTGCAATTCACAGCTCTATGACCAAATTTATTGCATGAATAACAGTAACCATTAAAAGGTGTTACCTCTGTATAGCTCCTTGTAATGTGTCCATGCTTGTTACATGCAAAACAAGTGCATTCTACTTTCTTGCGCTCATTCTTAGGTGGTCCACCATTATCTTTGGTTTGATCTTCAGTCTTTTCAGCATCAGTTTAGTCTTTTTGTGAGTCCTTTCTTGCTCACATGTTGTCAATCTAATTTTGTGCTTCATTGTATCCAATACAGCTAGTGTCTCCTTTGGCTCTCCTTGCATACAATTGAGATTCTATCAAATCAAAACTAGTGTGCAATTTGTCAATATGATTCTTTGCTTCTTTCAATTCAGACTCCAAGCCTTCTTTACTATTCCTTAGCTCCAAGATTTCCATGTTTGCTTGCCTTAGTTCTTCATTGAGTTGAAGGTTCTCTTTGACTTGTTCATTGTAGACTTCTTGATTGTTGATTAGCTTATCATCAAATTCTTCAAGTAGTTCTTTCATAGATGCATTTTCTTCATTCAGCTTCTTGACCTTTGCTTCTAGATCACTGGTAAAGCATTCTTTCAAATCCTTTCTTAGCCTTTTGATAACCAATTGTGCATCACTGATTTTTTCTTTTAGTTCTTCAATTTCTCTCTCTTATTTGTCTAGATCTTCAAGAGTAGCTCCAAGATTTCTTTTCAGATGTTTCATTTCTACTTTGTCCATGATCTCCTCAAGTGGTTAAACTTCTATGTTGAGGACCAAAGCTCTAATACCAATTGTTGGGAATGGGAACACTGATAGAGGGGGGGGGGGGGGTGAATCAATGTTCACTGTATTTTAACTTTTCACTTTAATCTTTATACTGAACTTAAATGCTTAAGTACTGAATTAAACATTCACACAAACATGAAACATGAAATCAACACATGACACCAATATGGTTACAGGGAAACCCAAATAGGTAAAAACCCCAGTGGGAATTGACACCCACTAATATTCTACACTAGTGTTTTGTGATCCTTGTTAGAAGATCCTTAATCCTATTAGGAGTTGCTTTACAATGCTTTGAGTATAGTAGACCTTGTTAAGGGTCAAACCCTATTAGGAGTCTTTTACAATAGTCCCTATTAGGGGAGAGGACACACTGTCCAAGAGCTCACTACTCAAGTGGTGAAGGCTACAACCTTCTGATCTCAGATACACACTATATCTAGAGGATGAATTGTCACTGTGACATTGCTTGTCAGATCAGTTCCTTTGATGCACTAATGCTTTGATCTCTTGCAAAGCTCTAATACATCTTCTAGTGTCTTCACACACTTTTGCTCTGCTTATCACAACTCTCTATCAACTTCCATACCGAATACAATGGGTGCATCTTATATTTATACACTCATACAAAATAAACAACTAGGTCAGCCCTTAGACCTATTACATATAAAACTTCCAAATGAATTGTCTTAAGCGTGCTTACAAACAAACAAGTATATATGTCAGCAACCTAAATACAATAGGCGCATATCCTTTACAACATTACATTATATCCACAAACCAAAATACTAACTATCGGTTGCTTGCTCTATTCTTCACTGACACACACTGGTTGTGCAACTTCAACTGACTGTAGACTAAGCATGAATATAGTCTAACCAACTTAACTTCCAGGGCGAATACCATAATTCTTTTGTACGCACGTGCGTTGATGCTCTGAGGTATAGGAACTTTGTACACTGTCCAGTCTTCAACACTTAACTGATTTCTGATCTTCTCATCAAGTGCACTGACTCCAAACTTCTATATGACTTTGTTTCCATAATGACAACACTATATCAAGTCATATACATCAGTATAGCCAACTTGCCAACATTATCTAATTTCTTCTCAAGTTCTTGGAGCCTTTTGGTTAGGGTTGTATTTGCTGCCCTCTGTTCTCTCACCATCTTTGCTAGTTCACTGTTTGTGACCCTTGCAGGGATCTCTTCATCCTCAAGAGAAGACATAGCTCTGATACCACTTGATGTAAAGTGGGTAGTAGGAAGCTTCAAACAATGAACAAAGATAAGGGAATGTACCCTTATACACCCAAATTATAAGGAAAAATGCACTACACCTATCACAAGTGTAGCAAGGATAAGGAATAAGGTTATCACAACCCCAAAAACCCCAAGGGCAACCTAGTCAATAGGTTTCACCAAGTCCCAAACACCAATAACCAAGATTGGCAATGAAGCACTCTAACCCAACTTATGAAAAATCCCCATGAAATGTCCCACAGGACCAGGGGTGACCTACACTCAAGGATCTAGCCTATGTAGGTCCTCTTTTATTAGTTCCAATGGTTCTTTCACTCACTAGCAACCCATACGACATAGTTGCTTCACAAACCCAAGTTTAGGCTTATAGCCCTTCCTAGAAGTAATTTTGATTCTAGACTAAAACACTCCCACACAACATACTAAAAAAATTGTAGATTCAAATACCCTTTTGGGCCTAAGGGATCATATCCAAGCACCAAGATGTGAATCTGAAAGGAAAGTAGGAAAGTACCTAATCTAAGCAAGGCAATTAGTCCTAATTAGGTCTGCAATTGCACTACAAGTGCTATTTACCTTGAACACCTACCCAAAAAAATGATGGGAACATGTGAGGGAATACATAAGGATCTTATATCCTGAATTAGAGGTCTTGGTGAATCCCCAATCAAAATTATGATGACTGTACTTAGTCGCTAGGAGGTGCACACATAGAGATGTACACCTAGGGCATTATGGAAAATCCATCTCGCTACAAGTTACCACTCCTAACCTACATATTCTTAAATTACATAAACAAATCTTGAATTCCACCAAGGGGCATCAGATTCCCATGGTGGAATTGAGTAGAACACTCAATATCAATTGAAACCTTAGTTTTAGGCCTACAATCAAGGCAGTGAGATTAAAAACTTAATAACTTTCAACCTAGGATTGATCAACACATGAGACCAATTTAAAATGGAAGAAGATTCACCAGACAAACTTTTGGCTTCAAAATTTCATGCCCTTGTGTCTGTACCAATTTGTACTATTCAACTGTCCTTGGGATTTGTAGAGAAATGGTTATGTTTTTATTGATTCTTAATGCCAAATTACATCCTTATTATGCCTTCCACCTACCTGGTAGGGCTTATGAAGGCCTCCCCCAATGGTTACAAACTGATTTTTAAACCATATAGTCATTGGAGGGGTTGATTACAACTTTTTAAACATCTTTTCCATCCTAGGTGACCAAACTTGGTCCAGACCTAAATCTAATGATCCAACATGGATCCAAACATTTCAAACATCAAATCCTAAGAAAATAACCTATGCTAAGGTTTGGGACACCTGTTGACCAATAGTTGACCAAGGGCTTATCAATGCCAATCTTGGAACTAGGTCTAACAAATAAGGTCCAATTGTAAACCTTTATTATTAGTACCATCAAAAGATCGAAAAGAGTGTCAAAGAATCTTAGTTTTAAGAGGGTGCTCCTGTACCATTTTAAAACAATCTCTCCAACTGTTGTAAAGTTTTTGTCACTTCTTACAGGCAACAGGGTCATTTCGAAGAAGTATTCACAATGACAAATCCATTGACCAATAATATGTATGTACACACACACACACACACACACACAAATATACATAGATGTGTGTGTGTGCGTGTAACTTCTAAAAATTGCTCCCCATGTTATTTGAAAAATGGTAAGTTTAATTAGGAAATATTATAACAAATGGGCAATTAATAGTGAAATATTTCAACTTGGTACATTGAAAGGAGTAATAAATTTGCATACATCATGCTAAAGTACATGTTTGTTGTCTTCTACTTTTTACACACATTTTGAAGGTTCATCAATGTGTGCATGTCCCCTTGTCACAACAATAATCCTCCAAAGGTATTTAAAAATATAACTCTTTTATATATTAATTTTTTTTTAAAAAACAAAGAAACAAAAAAATTAAAAATATGAAAATCATTTAGGTGAATCATAAAGTAGAATTCCATACTTAGTGAGGTTAAATCCTACATAGTAGATGAATTTTCAATTGCATAATAGACCTAGACTCGTAGACCTAACTTCCGAGCAAAGTTTCAACATAAGATCCAATACATTTTATGAACAAAAATATAGCTTTTACCATACTCACAACAATCAAGTTCATAATCTTCCTAAAACTAACATTCATACTTTGACCTTAGAGCTTCACCCCTCATGTTCCCATTACTTTTCATGCCTTTAAATATTAAATACTTAAAAATATAAAAATTAATAATCTAAATTAATTATTGTGTTACTTGTACATTCTAATAAATTAATCATGATTTAAACTTAAAAGATAGAATATTTCAATAATATACTCTATTGGAAAGTCCACTCAAACCAAGAAAAATGAGAACATTAAAAATCTAAATATATTATTGTAACTCCTTAAGATTACTCTCCGTGTTTTTTGAAAAAGGCAAATATAATTAGGAATTATATACAATAAAGGAGTAATTAATAATGAAATATTTCAATAATTGAGACCGTCGATTAAAGATGCAACTGAGCAACATAGAATCATTTCAACAACCCATCATGTAGATTTACCAAGTACCCTAGAATTCCCCTACATCAAACACCCCAGGTTTGAAAATATGTTCTCATAGGCTGGAAGAACATCTTTCGGGATTCAGCACATAAACCTCGAATTGGTTCTTCACATACAAGTCCTTCAACTCTTCACCTTGCATACTCTTCCACTTCTTCTTCCTTTGTCTTTTCAAATCTTTCCTTTATAAAACACACGTGTGTTCTCCATACTGATCAATCCTTTCATAAGTCTTCAACTCATCTCGGCTACCAAAGCTCAGGGTTCTCCTACCGAGTGTTGTATCTAACAAAGGCATTAGGGAAAGCTTCATGTCATTCTTCTCAATAGTAAATACATTCTTGACACAATCATATATAGCTCTGCAATCATACTGCCAAGGTCTATGGAGCAACATGTGACAACTATTCATCTCCACAATATCACACAACACTTGATCCTTATACTAGCCAATCTGAAAATCAACAAGAAATTTCTCCCTCACTTCTAGAGCATGAACATCTTGCAACCAGCCAATCCTATAAGGATAAGGATGTCTCATTCTCTTCAAACCAATTTTCTGAACCATATCTTCAGCTACAAGGTTATCAATACTACCACTGTCCATAATTACATCACAAAGTTTACCTCCTAACTTGCACTGAGTTTTGAACTACTTACTCCTCTGAAAAGGTTCCACCTTTGCACCGAGCAATGTTCTCCAAACCAGTAAGTTCTTAGATTCAGGTTCATTTTGAATGTTCTCATTCACTACAACATTCCTTCAATCACCAAACTTCTTCTGTGTGCACTCAAAAGATCTATGTCCTTCACCACAATTATAGCAAGTGCCCTTAAAGATAACGCTACCTTGTCTTCTTTTTCGGTTCCACAGGCTTCAGTTCATCTTCAACAGTTGGTTTATCTTTCACCGAGTGATCTAACTTATCCTTCCCTTAGGAATTACCATGTTGTCTCCTCTTCAACTTATCTTCTGCCTTCAGAGCATACTGATAAGCATCTTCAACCAAATCAATCTTTAGCATACCAAGCTCATCCTCAATATTAAATCTCAAACCATTCACATACCAAGCTACCTTTTCTTTACCAAGTTCTTTGTGTCCGGACCGAATAGTCAATTTATAGAACTCCTCGGTAAAGTCCTCCATAGTCAAATATTTTTGCTTCAGATTCTGCAACTTCTTAAACAAGTCAAGCTTATAGTTGGCAGGTATGAAGTTAGCTTTCATTTTAGTCACCATGGACCTCCACTGATTGATCTTCATTTCACCTTCATCTTCTCTATCTCTTTGTAATTCTTTACACCAAAGAGCAGTATGTCCTTTCAAATTAGTCTGTGCCAATTTGACTCTAAGAGGATCTTCAATTTCTTTAAGCTCAAAGAAATCTTCTAATTCACCAATCCAATAAATCAAATCATCGGGTCTCAAAGTACCAGAGAAAGTAGAAACTTCCATTTGATAACTAGTACTTAATCAATCTCTGGATCTATGCAACCAACCAGTTATGTCTTCATCAGATATGTCTCTCCAGTCATCTCCACTAGATCCAACAGCTTCAAAGTCTTCAGCAGCTTCCTCATAACCATCTTAAGTACCAAGATTCCTCGGCATACCAACAATAGCTCTCATGACCTCAACGATCATGTCATTCTTCATCAATTCCATCTCAGATCTGAAATCAACTTTAACTTTCTCTATAATCTTTGATTCCATAGCATCACAGAGATTTGCAATCGCTCTAGGGTCCAATCTTCTCGGAGGCATCCTTCAAGATCTTCGAAAACCCAAGGCAACAAATCACCAACCAAGGTCCTGGTGTAAACTGCCTCAACTTGGAGATCGGTTTACATACTCAAGAACTTCAAGCTCTGAAATCATCTGACACGGTCCAAGTAAGGAGGATCCAATAAAGGACTGTCCAAACTTGCAGCCAAATACCAACAATGCGGAATAACACAACAAGATAATGTTTCAACAGAATTTTCATTAACATGCCTGACTATAAGGCCTTCCGGGTTAGGGCCAAATACAATCACATACAAAGTATTCCTGCAAACTCCTAGCTAGTCCAACTCTGAAACATATCAGCAATTGATGGAAACCCTAAGGTAGATCTAAACTTGAGCTCGCAAGCCTCCAAGCAATCTCCTTGTCTCCAAGTATGTGAACCACTAGCTTTGCTATTACAACTATCAGATAAACAATTTGATCTTCAAGATCTCACAGGATCCAATTATTATCCTTCTCAGCTACTTCCCCTGATTCACCCTAAACATCTACCCAAGAACTCCTTAAATACATTTCCTGAACCACAAGTTGGCTGGAAGAAATAATTAACTCCTAAGCCAAGTCAGCTTCTACTATGTAAATAAATATTAAATGCAACAATAGTCGGCTCTCAAATAGCCTTACAAACAATTAGTTCTCCATGTTGGCCTCTAGATCCACATAGGAGAATACAACAAAAACTACCAACAATAAATACACCAAGTCGGCCAACCAAACTCCAAGAACTCCAGTCGGTAAACCAGAACTACCAAGCACCAGTAAAACAACCGAGCATGCTAGGCATCACCAAGCAAGCATGTTGACTGAGCACCACAAGCATCGTTGAGTACAAGTTCCACCGAGCGCCAGAGTTTTACCGAGTTCCTTCAGCGACCGAGCTTCCTTCAATAACTGAGACTGCCGGTTAAAGCTGTAACCAAGCAACACAGAATCATTTCAACACCCCACCATACAGATTCACCGAGTACCTCGCATTCTTCCCATTCTCTCTCACATATTCATTCTTTAAAACCCCACAATATCAAATACCTCTATCATACGAGGGAGATGAAACTCTCAAATGCAGAGGAAGATTGATATTTTACAACAATCTCTCCAACTATTGTAAAGTTGTTGTCACTACTTACATGGCAATAAGGTCATTTCGAAGAAGTATTCGTGGCGATAAATCCATTTACCAACAATATGTATGTACACACACACACACATAGATGTGTGTGTGTAACTTCTAAAAATTGGTCCCCATGTTATTTAAAAAAATGGTAAATTTAATTAGGAAATATTACAACAAATGGGCAACTAATAGTGAAATATTTCAACTTCGTACATTGAAAGGAGTAGTAAATTTGCATACATCATGCTAAGGTACATGCCTGTTGTCTTCCAAATTTTACACACATTTTGAAGGTTCATCAATGTGTGCATGTCCCCTTGTGACAACAATAATTCTCCAAAGGTATTTAAAAATATAACTTCTTTTATAGATTAAAGAAAAAAATAAAAAGAAACAAAAATAGAATAAAATCACTTAGGTGAATCATAAAGTAGAAGTCCATACTTAGTGAGGTCAAATCCGTACATAGTAGATGAACTTTCAATTACATAATAGACCTAGACTTGTAGACCTAACTTACGAGCAAAGTTTCAACATAAGATCCAAGACATTTTATTAACAAAAATATAGCTTTTACCATATTGGCAACAATCAAGTTCATAATCTTCCTAAAACTAACATTCATGCTTTCACCTTAGAGCTCCACCCCTCTCAAATTCCCATTTACTTTTCATGCCTTTAAATATTAAATACTTAAAAATACAAAAATTAATAATCTAAATTTTATTATGTTACTTGTACATTCTAATAAATTAATCAAGATTTAAACTTATAAGAGAAAATATTTCAATAATATACTCCATTGGAAAGTTCACTCAAACCAAGAAAAATGAGAACATTAAAAATCTATAAATATATTATAGTAACTCCTTAAGATTACTCTCCATATTTTTTGAGAAAGATAAATATAATTAGGAATTATATACAATAAATGAGCAATTAATAATGAAATATTTCAACTTGGTACATTAAAAGGAGTAATAAATTTGCTTACATCATGCGAAGGTACATGCCTATTGTCTTCAACCTTTTATACACATTTTTTAGGGTTCACCTAGTTGAGCATGTTGCCTACGACATACAAACAATTTTTCAAAGGTATTTTAAAATATAATTATTTTCTCACTAAGGCAAGTCATAGAAGAGAAGAGATGTACATATTTAAATTAAGGTCAAATCAATACATAATGGATGAATTTTCAATTGCATACCTAACTTAAGACTTTGCAAAGGCCAACACAAGATCTAAGACATTTTATTAACATATGGTTTGCTTTTACCATAGTAGCAACAATCATTGTCAAAATCTTCGTAAAACCAACATTCATAATGTTTGTTCAAAGACATGTGTGAAAAGACATCTTCATATAAATTATTTCTTTATTAAAATATGCATTTTTCCAATTAATTAAAAAACGTTCATTCTTTAACTTTGAAGTTACACCCTTCTCATATTTACGTCTACTCTCCATACTTTTAAATAAAAACACCTATTAAAAAAATTTAACTAATCTAAATTAATTACTTGAGATTAAATAAACTTCACATAAAAATTATCTTAATAATAAAATATATTATTGAACTCTAGTTCAAAGAAAAATTACTTTAATAATAAAATATCTTAGTGAACTCCATTGGAAAGTCCGAAAATTGCTCCATGTTATTATAGTAATATAAGCATTAAAAATTATATAGAACAAAGATTTCCGAGCTCACATCTGGGGTTGGTAAACAGCAGATGGCAACACGTACAGTTCAGAAGGTAAAAAGTGGAAATCTCATAAGCAACGGGTTTGTTCACGTTACAACAAAAGCGACAGGATTCAGAGATTCTACCGCACATTTGGTCTGACCCAGCCATCGCGTTACAACCTACGCAGGCACGGGGATTAAGGAAGAGATTACATATAAATGCACTCTGAATAGAAATCCAGATCTATTCCCTGATACACCGACTATAATAATGAAGTAGGTGTACGGACGGCCTATCCTGATTTCTACCCACTTTCGTCCTACAAATTGGGGAAAACAAGGGAAGGTGAAGAGTTGTTTGCGGTCAGAATTTTGGTACAATGAAGGCCAACAAGATTTCGCTGCCTGAAAATCCATGGGTTTTGAGGAGCCTGGTTACAGGAATTTTCCTAACTCTCGCCTTTATTTCGGTGTTTTTGTTTATTCAGGGTAAAGGAACAGGGGGACTCGGATCTCTGATTCAATCAAACTGTATTTCAGGAGAAGGTTGGCTTCCGCCTCAGGTTTCCAGTGCCCTATTGCACTACGCCACGACTACAGTTATACCGCAGCAGAATAGGGCTGAGATCCAGCTGTCTGTAAATGTTTTGTCGAAGCGAAGCCCTTGCAATTTCCTGGTTTTCGGCCTCGGCCATGACAGCAGTCTGTGGAATGCGCTCAACTTTAGGGGAAAAACACTTTTCCTTGAGGAGGATTCGACGTGGATCAAAGAAGCTTTGAAAGGGCATCCACAGCTTAAGGGCAAGGCTATTCATGTCGATTACCCTACGAAGCTCTCGCAGGCGGATGAGCTTCTGGCTTATTACAGATCTGAGGCGGAGTCCAGATGTAACCCTAGGAAAGGGCTCAGGGGTTCTCAGTGTAAGCTAGCCCTTGCTGGCTTGCCAGATGAGATCTATGAGACGGAGTGGGATGCTATCATGATTGACGCCCCTCGAGGTTATTTTGACGCTGCGCCCGGCAGAATGACGGCCATTTATTCTGCAGCCGTCATGGCTAGCAATCGGAAGAAGGAAGGCGTCACGGATGTGTATTTGCATGATGTGAACAGGAGAGTGGAGAAATTGTATGCGGAGAAGTTTTTGTGTAAGAAGAATCTGGTTGAAAGTTCTGGAAGGTTGTGGCACTTTCGGATTGCGCCAGCAAACAGTAGCTCAAAAGGCTTCTGCCAGTAGGTCTAGATCTGTACTTTCTTTGTATTTTGTTTACAGTTTCTGTGCCATTTTGCTCGGAACTGTGTAACTGCGGCAACAGTCCATTACCGTACGGCTGCATTGGTCAAAATTTTTAGAAATTTCTGTTCTAAATAAGTTAAGTTTCAATAGGATCTGAGAATTATATTTGAATAATCTCTCTTGAACGGATCACAGAGTGTGATCGGAAATGATAAGGAAAACATGTTACAGGAAAACTCTGTGTAAATTTAATGCCTTTAATATGAACTGATTTAAAGAGGTAAATCGGCAGACTTTCTTTGCATTTTTGTAAGTGCGGCAACAGTCCATTACCGTCCCGCTGGATCGGCCAAAAATCTTAGTTAACGGTCGAAATATCTGTTCTAAATAAGTTAAGTTTCAATAGGATCTTAGAGTTGAATTTGTCTCAAATCTTGAATGGATCACAAAGTATGATCGGAAATGGTAAGAAAAACTTGTTACCAGAAAATTCTTTCTCAATGTGCCTTTTATCTGAACTGAGTTAAAGAAGTAAATTTGCAGACTGACAACCTTTCTGTGTTTACACTGTCAACCGAAAGGACTCCTTGCAATTCACTGTAGATAGGTTTTACGGAATTCAAATTTTATTTTGCTACAGTTTTAAACATCAAATCGTTTGCTTTTAATTTTAAACATCTGATGTCCGTTGTTTATTTTTTAAGCATGCGGTGAAGTGCACTGAGATTTGCAGAGATTATATAATATATTTGATGGCTGTATGGTTGCATTTACAGTGGCATTTTCATAGAATTACTCTGAAATATATTTAGATTACATAGAGCATTATTTATTTTTATTAACAAAAAATCTATACCAAAGTTGGAGTGGATTATCATGATTCGTTAATCAGATCTAGGTCCTGACCACAAGTAAGGCAGCGGATTTTTATAAAATTGTTCTGAAATATATTTAGATTATATAAGATATTATTTATAATAAATAAAATAAATTATATTATTTAAAGGACAAGCTGTAGTAGATTAACTGTCATGCGTTTCTTTTTCAATCAAATCTTGGCCCAGACCACAAGGTACCTTGAATGGAGAGGAGATTAAAAAAATGATTGATTGAAGTTGGTTGGCTCCACTAGTCTTCCATGGGACGAAGTTATTATTGTTAGATGTGGTTTTGTTTCACGAGTTCATAAATAATTAATGCTGTATTTTAAAAAAATAGTAAGGATTTGTTAAGAAAATACTTTTAATAAAGAGATTCTTTAGTGGAGTGGAATGGTAGCTTTTCTTAAAGTGGAAAGGAGTAGTGTAATATTAGAGATTTTATGGACACTTTACTATTAATGTTTGAGTATATATTAATAATAAATGTATGTATAGAATATATTTGATTTTATATGAAAGTTATGGATCAATTTATTTTATCTATATTTATATATGTTTTTCAAAGCATATTAAGTAATATTCTATATAATTTAAATTTCATAAGTTTATATTGAAATAGTAATTGAAAAAAGAAAACGAAAAAAATTCAAGTGATTGTCTATATGATAAAAACACAAAGAAAATAGAATTAGAATTTAATTGTGTACATCTTTACAACTTTGTTCTATGCTTATTCTGTGTCCTCTAACAATCCTAATCCTTCAAACCATACAATGTTGAGAATTGTTCATGAGAGGGGGTATGAGCCTTGTACATTTGATGAAGCTCTTAATAGTAGATTCTAAGATGAAACTAGTTATAAAAAGGGATACATGAGATTTTTAAGAGTGGAATGAGGAGGATAAGAAATATGCAATACTCATGTAACAACTTTAGCAAAGATGCCAAATCAACATGTGGCTTATTCGTCCAAGGAATAACAATCATATCTAAGAGAAGATTGATATCCTTGAAATGAGTGACACTTATTTCCTAGAGTTTAGAAGATATATACAAAAATTTCAACACAAGATGTACACTACAATAATTACATTAGGGATTCTAACAATAATATTGATACATACCTAGACATGAGATCATGTAAAATCCATATGCATTCTTATTGAAGGACACCAATAATTTTGAATAAGAACATGATGCAAGGAGACATAATGGTAAGATATATCACTTCAGTCACAATAACACAATGCATGATTTAAGTTTATCTCCAAGTATAAATTCACTCATGATAATGTGATGCAAGCTATAAGACACTGTCCAATGTATTAGAGGACATGACTATTGTAATTGGCATGATTGTTGATTAAGGTATAATATTTACCAATAAGACAAATATAAATAAGATATCAAAACCAACAAAACTAAGATCTATGTTTGTTGATATTGTTGTCAACTTGACAAGAACAAACAATGTGCCTATAAGATTCATTGAGAAAAATGAACGCTAAGTTTATTAGGGATCCTACAATGAACATTCAAAATGATTTAAGATGAAAAAATTAAAAAAACTACCAAAATATCACCAAGACTCAAATTGAAAAGGAAATAAAACCTTGAAATTACCCGCACCTTAAACCATAGCCAACATAAATATACGTGTGTGTGAGAAGGGGCAATCCTCCTATTATTAAAAGACATAATAAAAACCAATACTAAAAGATATAAATTAGACAAGAATGAGAAGAAGAAACATATAAAATTAAAGACCAACACTACAATAAATTAAAAAAATGATATATAAAATATAATATAAAAAAATTGACTAACAATCTAAATATAAAGATAACTCTTACCCCCAACGTTATTACAAAATTAAAAACTTGACCTTCAAAATAAACTAGATCTCTCCCAAACTAAACTACAAAGACTAAAACTTCTTCGAGAGGTCAACCTCATTTAAAAAAACACATAATCAATTTAAAAGAAATGATAAAAAACATTCGAGAGAAGCTTTGTCTTAACGACTACTTAGGATTTGGGACCCTTGAAAGATTTCAATATAACCTAATCTTAACTTGGATATCTTATAGTTCACTCATTCATGATCTTAATGATAATTCTTAAATTTTTTAATGAATAAAATGTGAAACCTATAAGGGACAGTCACGGATGGAATATAGTGCAGCTGTCCTTTTGTTTGACCATTTTGTGTACAAACAGAAGAGACAAATTTTAACGATGAATAAGCTTTATCGTTTTCCGAGCAGCTGGATTTGACAAAGCATAACAAAATATTCGCCAAATAATAATACGCCACAAGTGAAAAAAATCTGAAAGCCTGTGGGAGTATGGCCATGTTTTTTTCTTCTTTATTGGATTAAGTTTGAACGGCTATGTCGACCACGCACCGTGCACAGAAACGTACCTTATGTGAATACTTCGAAGGACTTTGAACAGAATTAATCCAATAACAAGAGGAAAACAAATTATTGTAATTGATCGGTAATGATAGACATTAGATTTCCACATTCTATAGTTATTAATGATTGTGTGGATTTAAGACAGATGTAGAAAGAGATTGAACATGATCAAATGTTGATGCAAATAAAATCTATTAATTTTTTAATTTATTAGGAAAAGATCTATCGATAATTCATAGAAAATATATCAAAATAAATTATTTATAAAAATGTGAAAGGGACAACTATAAAGAATTTAACAGAAGTATAATTGAACAAGATTTAATTTTCATATGATTTTGACACGTGAAATGTCGAAATTTCAATCTTTTCATTTGGATCATAATTGTTACAAATGCGATTTTTAGTCTTAATTGTAGTCAATTTCAATTGATTAAAATGTACACTAATAAATTTTATAAAAAAAGAATTATAATATGACTAAATATCATCATAATAATGATTCTTAATTGAATTCATTTTTAAATTATGATACGACCAAATATCATTAAAGTAATGATTCTTAATTGAAGTCATTTTCAAATTATAATATGATCAAATATCATTAGAGTAATGATTTTTAATTGAATTCATTTTCAAATTATAATATGATCAAATTTCATTAGAGTAATGATTCATAATTGAATTCATTTTCAAATGATTAAATATACATGTGAAATTTTATAAAAATAAAAATATAAGAAAATATAAGAATGACCACATAATTGTTAGAATAACGTTTTTAGTTAAAAAACATATTCAAGTAATTAAAATCTACACAAATAATTTTTTTTATATAAACAAAAGATATAGTAATTAATTAAATAAATTTTATGTGAGAAAGTATCTAAAATATATGGAGAATCAAACTGTAAATGCATATAATCAACTCCAAAATAGTATAATCTTAAATATTGTAAAGCAAAATACAATTATATTTAGACTAATTAAATAACTCCTATCAAAAGACAATTAATTGGATAAATATCAAAATTATTTTAGAAAATTAAATGTGAGTGAAAGATTTATTTGACTTTTGGAGCGAAATGAGTTACACATGATAATTATTTGTATAGTTGACTCCAAATAGTATGAATGAATTTGAATTTTATCCTTGAATTTTGCATAAATTACAACTCTTTATGGATCAATCTTGTTATGAGATGTTTTCTTTAAAGAGGAATGAAAGTTTTTTCCCCCATGAACTAATCCTTTTGTTGCCTAAGTTTTCACCCCCTATTCAAAACTTAACCCTTTGGGCTATTTTCTAAGTCTTTTGAATCTCTTTGTCAAGTCATCAGAGTTTAAGTCAAGTTCCAGAAAACCTATTAGAATTTAGTAACTAGTGTGGAACAAGTCAAAGTCTTGTATCTCCAAGTTTCCATCGTCACTTTCAATTTCTATTTCCCTTGTCGGTTCCCGACATTGCATTTGGCACTAAGGTTGGTTGAGTCTTTTCTTGTTCATTTAGTCTTCCTTCACATATTTGTCCAAGTCCCTCCCAAAGTGTCTAAGTTTAAGTTCAAAAATATTTGTTGAATCCTAATGTCCCATTCTAAACAGTTTAAGTCTCGGTCCTTCAAAGTGCTCTCTCTCTCTCTCTCTCTCTCTCTCTCTCTCTCTCTCTCTCTCTCTCTCTCTCTCTCTCTCTCTCTCTCTCTCTCTCTCTCTCTCTCTCTCTCTCTCTCTCTTGTTGCCCCCCAACAACACATAAAAATCACTTTCTTTCACATATGATTTATTCCAACCTTCAACTATTAAAGTTCAGTTCAAAATTACATATTGACATCCAACGCTAGCTTGAGAACTTCCATCAGAGCCGAATGTTCAACATGGAATAATTTTTACAATTACAAAGATGGAGTTTGCAAGTTAAAAAGAAGGTTGAGTGAGTTCCAAAAGTACTCTTAGAACTTGGCAGAGACTTTTGAACTTCTTATATAATGCTTTGGGTTTGATAGTCAATTCAATGTGTTAGTATGGTTGATGATTTCTTGATTTGGGAATAGATGTAGTTAATAAGATATTGTCTTTTCTTTCCACTAGAGTGTGGGTTCCCATTTACCAACCAGTTCTAAGTATACAATTCAAAAGGCAGTTCCAAAAACCAAGTTGAGACCCAATATCATAAAGAGAACATGGATGGAAGGTAGATCAAGACGGAAGGCTAAAGAAGTTTAGATTCTAACAATGCTAGTGGAAACTGAATGAAGTTTAGAACTTCCTATAAAGTAATTCATGCTTGACAATCAGTTTAAGAACTTGGTTCACTAGCCAACATGTTCTACGAGATTATTTTACAAGTCATAATATAGAATAAATGAGAATGCCATTTAAAGAGAAGTTCCAAAACATGTAGTGGAGCCTGACAAATCAAATCAAAGTTTTTTTTAAATCTTTTGAAATGTCATAGCTAACGCCATCAAATAGAGTGTTGATGGTACAAGTATGTATTTTAAATGATTGAATGGATGGCTTTAATGGCTTCCCTTTTATGTCATAAAGTTCATTTCTTGCAATTCATTGTGACAAAGAAGGGCATAAGGAAGAAATATATGGCACAAAATTCTCTTCATGAAGGACACCAAAAATAGTAAGTTTCTCATTTCCTCATATGTACATAGCTCAATGTTTATAATTGGAAGTAGTCTATGAAAACGTAAATTTCTTAAGACTTAATTGGAATTAGATACAAGCATGAATTTTAAGCATTCAAGGTATGAGCACCTCAATAGTTTAGAATACAAAATTCCTAAAATAGGAGATAAAAAATTAATCTATGCTGACTTGAATGAGTTTTGGAGAAGAGTGGAAAATCTAAATACGCATCCAATTACCCAACGATTGGTGGAGAGTGGGTTGCTTCAAGCTGCAGGATTCCTCGTAGTTGTATAGTGTGTCAATTTGGTAATGAAGGGAATCAACATATATGATCCTAGCACATGGACAGTCAAAATACACAATGATCGAGTTCTGGTCTCCTTCAACTAGGTATCCATTCAAAATTTATTCCATCTACCTAATAGGAGGGAGTATGCACAATGATATTTTATATTTTGATAATGCAAATTCAACAATAAGAAGAGAGTATACAAGAATACAAAATTGATAGGTATTAGTTCTCACCAATAAGTTTAGGAAAATCTATATTACCCCACAATAAACACAAAACCTTCATTAAAGGGGAAATCACAGATATGGTGGTTTTGTTGCATAGACTCAGAGGATATGAAGATGCCCTAAATTTAGACAAATGGATGTTTTTCTTCATTCAAGTAATCTATGGAAGGACTAATTATTTGGACTAGGGTGGATTGATTAGTGATCATCTACATGAAATGATTACAAAATTCCCATTGAACAAATTTTTGTACACGTCCTCCTACTTATTGTATGCCCTAGTGTGTACTTAATATTAGCTTGGGATAGATTGTGTCTAAGAGTTTGAAGATGATATACAAATGAATTTTTTTACCTAGTATATTATCGATCCCTAATAATTTCTTGCTTAAATAAGGGTAGTCAAGAAGCTTAGCACATGTGGGAATTGGTGTGTTCTGCTAAGCAACCTTCAAGGTTTTATTTGACTCTTTTTATCTTAAGGAGGAAAAAGAGAAGGGAACATTTTCAAAGTAAAATCCATGCTTTGTAGGAAATGCACCGAATATTTTACAACATATTACTGTGTCATAGTGAAAACTCAACAAAATCTTGGAAACCTCCATTCTAGGAGGACCAACTTTGGATGTGGACATGATGTGTGAGAAAAGGGTCTAAATAAAGGAAGATGTACCCCTATAGATGTGAAAATCTCCCAAGAAATGAACAATTATAACTTGGAGGGGAGATACTCTAGAGTATCTCTACATTCTAGATGGAAATACCTCCTATAAATGTTGAACATGAGAACTCACACCTAGCTAGTTTAGTAGTCAGAGGAGAAAATTATAAGTGGTATGATTTGACACCCACTTCAAAGACTAATAGAAGAGAAAAAAAATAGGCATGGTCCATTATTTCTCAAGATAAGTGGAAGATAAAAGGACCAACATAAATAGATTAGACTTGATGTAAAACAAATCAACTGCGTACACTTTGGTTAACAAAAGAAGAAAGGCAACATAGACACAGTCTGCATGCTTTATTAACAGTAAACATGAAAAGGTTGTAAATCAAGTCACATAATATATATGTTTTTTTCTATATAGGTAATAGGCCAAGGCCATTAATACAACTCTGTTTAGTGTGGGCATCAGTATGAAAGAACGGAGTAAATAAAACCTATGGTCTAGCCTGGGATCTTGAAAGATCCTGTACAATGAGAAATTTAAAATTTTTATTACAGTAGGTTAATGACCTTATAGTATGGATCAAACCTAAATTCTATGACTCAAAGTTGTAGGATCAAGACCATATTCACTAAGATCTTTTATACATTGTAACCAGGGGTCAAAGACCTATCTAAATAGAATTAGTACAAATACATGTGAAGAGTTTCCTTTGAATTCGATATCTACATTCACATAACCTTCTAAGGGCATTCCCTTAGTTTTTTTTATATATACCCAAACTTAAATAATATTATAACTATATTTGATAGTGTGTTGTGACATCTAATAATTCCATTCCATTCCACATGTATTTAGTGAGTTCATTTTCTCATTTTATCCTCTGCATATCTTCTTATACCTGTTCCTACACAAACCTCAACACCAACATACTATATCTATGAAAAATATTTTGACAAGAACATATATATCTAAAGATCCTTATTTGTTAGGGATAATTTCAAAGGCCAAAGAAACATTTATGATTAATTATAATATAAAAAATCACATAATATTTGTACCATTTAAATAGAGGAATTCTTGTTCTAAATTTTCAACATGATTCTAAAAGAACAAATTTCAAAGTAATATATGTAAGACTGGTAACAACTTTGTATGTCAAAATTATAAGTTTATATGCATGTATATATATAGCTTTATATATATAAAAACCTATATATACATATGTATATAACAAAAGAGATTTAAAAAATAATATTAAAATTGATATGTGTACATATTTGAAAAATAAGTTTATCTATTAATATATATGAATAAAAACATATATAATGATGTATATATATTATTCAATATGTCAGTAAATGGATATGCTTATATTTATACCAATAGATAAACTTATAATTATCAATCTTTCTGAAAGTTCTTTCTCCATTTTACTCAGAACTCCAAGTTGTAAGTTATCCTTTACAACTAATCCAAAACATCTTAATAACGCAAGATACTAATATGCTTGAGAATGTCTCAATTGGGAGAGCATTCAAACTTAATCAAGGAAAGCACAAAAAATCTATCTTAAACTAAAGAGCTGTAAGATTTTAATACTTATCCACCAAAGCATAAACCTATTCTTAAAACAAGCCTTATCCCAGAGATTGTACTAACGGAAATACCTCATACAACTATAATGAAGATTAAAAAGCATTAATTCCCAAATTTTTCATAATTCCTATTATGTTATTCATCCACTATCTCTAAAAACATATATTGACTTTACCAGTTTGTAATCCACCAACGTATTAAGATCCCCTATTTGTGGAAGGCCAATGAGTCTAATAATACACTATGTAGAGAAAATTATTATAAATATTGATGCATTGAGATACATCGATAGTCAACAACAGAGCCCATTGATTTGAATTTTTTTTATTAAACCATCATATTGTTTTAATTCTACAATATTGTTTATATCTTAAAATTCCTACTAACTCACACCTTTCCTTTATATTACTTTGAAAATTTAAGTAGACCATTTGTCTCTTTGGAAGTATTTAGCCATATTAATGCAACCAAAGACAACCTCTTTTTAAAACCGGACTACTAAACAATATGTATAGAAGTAGATATATCTTTAAGTGAATATTTGTCCAAGAACAACAAAATAAAAGATAATTGAAGAAAGAATACAAATCAACCTTACATATGTATTCCTTGAATAAACTTCATTGGTAAAAATATCCAATGTATCATGTGCTTCTTTGAGGCTTAATCGTATAGAAAGTTACTAAGGATTTTCCTTCAAATCAGGTTGAATGCTCCAATCTCATTTTTTAGGACTGGTGTAACACGACAAATGAAAGGTAAAGAATTACTCAAACTTACCTCAACCCTATACACAAATCCTTGCTAATATAGCTACATATTTTAATCAATTTTTAGATGATTCCACATAGATCAAATAACTAACTAATTTTCTGTTGTATTATCCATAGCCACCAAAATATTTTTTCCAGAATTCAAAGGCATTTTCAAATAAATTCTTTATCAACACTAGTCTACTTCATAATATTTTATATAATTTCTTATATAAAATTACAACCATGATTAGAGTCTTTCAAAACCATTTAAACCCACTAAAATTTCTAATAAAATACCTAAACTATAACATATGTTCAGTATTTTTGAACCTTTCTGTCTAAAAGACTAACATTTCTGAGTACCTTAGAGTATAAAATCCTACTTAGATACAATAAAGGAAAGATTATA
>BSBK01005942.1:0-280000 GCA_027943335.1 Chamaecyparis obtusa
ATGTGTTTTTATGACTCAGGACGAAGTTGTAGTTACTCACTCAGTTGAGGTCCACACGATGTATCGATCCTAGTCATCTACTTGCATATATTTGATTTGTATATCCATATGTATATGTATGTATCTCTTCTTGGTGATGCAGGATTGCAGGTACCCGGGTATCGTCTCCACCTGGCTTCACAGGTCTGAGCGATCTCTCAAAATCCTCGATCGTTGTTGTTGTTACAGAGATATCACTAGGTTCCACAGGAAGAAACCTCACCTTTGATCATTTTACCCTTAGGTGGGAGGTGTCGAGTTAGTCCCTTCTGTGGAGGCATTATGCGATCTTGTAGTTGGTTGATTTGTGGATCTGGTAGCTAGGTCTTGTCTTCATGGCATGTTCAAAGTTGTAAGTAGATTTTTGATAGGTATGACTTAGTAATTTATCATTATTAAAAGTTAAGTATATGCATACTAGTGTGAACGAGTTGGTATGTGATTTAAATCGTGAGATTTAATATCATTAATAATAAATAATATATTTTATAATAATGTTATTTTAATATTTAATATTAATAATAATGTGTATGATTTATGGTATATGTACCATAAGCATATGGGTGCACACATATGCCTATGAATACATATATTAATATATATTATTATATAATAAATTAATTATTTGTGTGAAGGAAATTATTCTTATGTTATTCTTATTAGTGGTAAATAGGATTGGTAAATTCTATTACCATGGCTAAGTAAGTTAGGAAATTAATATTTAAGAATATATTCTCTATTTTGTCATCCTTAAATTTAGGAGACAAAAAAAATAAAATTAAAACCTTATTAAATAAAATATGATTACCCCTTACGGGAATGGTTTTACAAACCATATTATTAACCATATTATTAACTATATTATTAACGGGTGAGAGGTTGGGATGGTTGCACAATTGGTTTACCCGTGCAACCACCACCTCCATTTTATTTACCGAAAGATTTCTTGTGTAAGGGAGGGGATGAAAATATATATATATATATATATATATATATATATATATATATATATATATATATATATATATATATATATATATATATATATATATATATATATATATATATATATATATATATATATATATATATATATATATATATATATATAGAGAGAGAGAGATATATATTATGATTGCCAGAGAAAAATTTGGGGAGATTCAGAAAAGTTTGGCATTTGGATTTTGGAAAATAAAGGCTGGAGAGTTCATCCAGGAAGAGTTTGAGGCTTGCTGGAAAGAGACAGAGAGGAAGGATTCATCTTCATCAACCGGATTCCGCAGGACTCCAGGTTGGATTCCATCCTGATAAATAGGTTTAATTTAATAGTATGAATGTGATTTTTAGATTGGTTGAAAGTTTCTGTATGTGTGTTATTATTGCAAAACATAGGTGTAATGTCGTATTATTATTGTATGGTGTAGGGTGAATATATTAATGTGTTCTGTAATAGTATATTATTGCAGACGGTTGATAGATTAGTGTATTCTGCAATAACGTATTATTACAGAATGTTGAAGTATTAAATGTATTATTATAATATGTGAAACATCATTGCATTATTGGTAATAGTGTGTGTAGTATGATATTATTTTGTCAGTCGTCTGTACATTATACAAATGTTGTATTAGTTTAATACAAATGCTATATTATTATATTATTCCGTCATTTAATATTCTATCAATACAAACATTTTAACATTTTAATATGAATTCATTTGGTGACGTTTATACAATATAAATATTATTTTGGTTTCTGAAATATATATGTAAAAATAAAACAAATGCTATATTATTATATTATTCCGTCATTTAATATTCTATCAATACAAACATTTTAACATTTTAATATGAATTCATTTGGTGATGTTTATACAATATAAATATTATTTTGGTTTCTGAAATATATATGTTTCAATAAAACATTTGAGTTATGTTTTATTTTTATTTTTTTAAAAATATAATAAAATAAAATGCCAATAACATTTAGTAAAATCATTTAAACTTTTAGTAAAATATAGGAGAAATTATAGGAGAATAATAAGGAGGAAATATAGGAAAAATTATAGGAAAATAATAAGGAGGAAATATAGGAGAAAAATAAGGAGAGATTGTAGGAGGAAAATAAAATAATGAAATACTAAATAGCCTATTTAAAAATGACTTTAAATCTATTTTGTTTTCTTTTATTATTTTGTGGTAGTTTGTTTTTAGTGAATATTAAATTTAGAATATTGAAATTTCTATTAAATTTAGTTATTATTTAGTAGGAATTTCATAGTATAGTTTAGTTTATAAATTTGTGATTTTTAGATTTTAGATTTTCATAAAACCGGACTTAGCCAAATTTCAAGATTAGTCAAATGTCAGGCCTAGACTGAAATCTAAGAAGCGTTATTTTGGCGTATGGAAATTTGTGAAAACCTTAAATGTGTTTGGCAGAGGTTATGTCCAGTGCATTTAGATGCCTTAATAGGGTTAGGATGTGTTTAGGAAGTAGTTTAGGGTTAGGGTTGTCTAAAGGATCAGGACATTCTAAATATCCTTAAACGTTCCTAATTTCCCTAAACGTTCATAAACTATCTTATTAGTTTCTACTCTTTGATGCAGTCTTACAAATGTGTTTATGATATGTTTTACTATGTTTGTGATGTGATTGTGACATGTGGGTTAAGGGTAGGAAACCTAAGAACCCCTAAGTGAGTGGCTCTCAGTGCGGGGCCGGGGCCCTAAAGTGGCTAGACCAGGATAACCAACTAAAGAGTTATTTAAACAAGTGAAAACTTAATTAAACTTATGGGAATGGGTTAAAATATTAAAAAGATTAAATGTGCCTCGCCCATGCCATTAGTGCTAGTAAAGGCTATGGATGGGAGTGGGAGAAGGTACCTATGCGTAGGTACGATCGAATGACGCTTGTCTATACGAAAGGCATTCGATTCCGCGTGTGCCTACTTGGGGGGCTGGGGCCCAGTGTGGCTAGTACCAGGACAACCCAAGGGGTGAGGGCTATGCGATGACACTCACTTAGGTTGTTGCTTAGGATTTTCTACCCAAACCTTAGAACCCTTGTGAAGTGAACCTCATTTGTGGAATTGTTATTCAACCCTTTGTAAAAACCTAGTAAGTTACTTCTTTGTGGGCTTGGTGTTTATCTCCTAGCATGGGGAAGTGGGCATTTTAGGTATCCACATGGTTGGGTGGTAAATCTTTTATCGAGGTATCTTTTGGTGGATGCAGTGTTTGGAGATTCATGCTTGCTTATGTACCAGTTTTGAAGAATGAAGGCTTTGTAATTATATTTCATTTTGTAAAATTATTGTTACCTCCCATGAGGAGATGAATGTAATGTAATCATTGATGTGATTCAAAATGATGTATGGGTAGACTTAGGAAAAAGGGAAAAGGGAAATGTGAACTTTATGTTTAAGATGTATGTTGGAAAAGAAAAAGGATTTTGTAACATTCCAAGTTATGTAGTATATGTGCAATGTATTTAGATGAGTTTTATTTGATTTTAAAAAGTTAAATTGTTCATAAAGGATACTTAGGAATATAGATGTTTAAATGGAAAGTTGAAATGAAAATATTTTGTATTTCTTAAAGATATGATGTAATTTGTTTTGAGAACTTTATCTTGTTCTTAGTTTAATTAATGGCCTTAAATGAATCATGCATTAAATAAAAGGGAACCTTGGAGGAAACTAAGTTTAGGTTTTGTTCATATTATTGTTTTGAAAATTTAAAAAAATAAATAAATTTTTTCTTAGGTTTTCTTTACAAAGAGAATCTTTGTTCTCTTCCCGGTTCCCTTGCGGGGCATGACATTTCTTCTCCCTGGAAAATAAATTTTCCTCTAATAAAAAACATCGTTGATTCATTGGTACTATTAGAGTACAATAGTATTTATTTTCTTCCTATACTAAATATTACATTACATGTGATACTTACCTACTCTTATGCAAATATTATTCTACGCAATTTATCTTTTACTTAACATTTTTAAAGTAAATCAATAATTGTATTTTATTTTTTATTGAATAATATTTATGTTATTTATATTAACTAGGGCACAGACATGTGAATATTTTCACAAAAAGTATTGCAAGCATTAAACTTGAAGCTCCATGTGGGGATTCTAAATTGTATGTATTAAGATTGGTGGTTCTCCTATAACAAACAAAAATGCCATCAACACTAATTCACCACGCATTGAGAATAGTTTCTCTTAGTCACAATAAGCATCATGTCTGTGACAAATTGATTTTTTTGGCTAGTTGTTGCTAGTCTTTGGTTGTTTTGGTTTTGTTCTTTTCCTATGGGTTGTAGGGCCTTTCTCCTTTTATCTTAAACAACTCTTAAGTAGGAAGTAATTTAGTATCTCTATTTTGAATAAATATATTTAAAATATCTATACTAAATTTAAAATAGAATGTATAAAAAATTAGAAAGGTAAATTAATGTCAAAGTATTGGTTGTTTCAAAATTAGAAAGGAAACATTATTTGAATTATTCAATTGTCTAATATCTTTTACTTGATTTCAAAAAAAATTGTGAAACAATTTATAACATTTAAAAAAAATATATCAACAATATAAAGGATTAAATGCAAAATAATTTTATTAAAGTTACAAATTTTAAAAATCACCAAATCAAAACTATAAATCTGAAGTGCAATCTTTCCAATCTAGAACCCTTGATTGTAACTATTTTATTCCTCTTCATTCACTTTTATAATCTGAGAGTGTACATGATTTGTATGAAAACTTCATTTTCACAATTTGTATCCTAAGTACTACTTAACATCTTCACAACACAATGGATTCAAACAACAATGATATTACCTAATGGCCAGAGTCAAGATCAGGCAACAATAATTCATAAAGGATTACTACCGCTCTACAACTTGGGCATGATTTTGAAATTCAAATTATCCCTTGCATGGCAGATGCTTCTGGGGAGGAACACCCTCTCCCTCCCCTTGGTGACCCTCCTTTGTCACCACCTATTCAACCCTTTTCTGAATCTGCCACTGTTCCATGGTCAGAACCCTTGGATTCTCTACTTACCTTTGGACCCAAGCTAGAATGGAAAGGTGCACTTTTGGGGACCCAAACTGCTGAGGTGGATTCTCTCTATTGTGTGACTAACATTACAAATGAAGGCACATAAATCCTACTTCCTAATTCCATTGTTGATAAAACTATGGCAGAATTTCATCAAGCCCTGGTTGGATGCTTTTTCAACTTTAGACCCACCATCGATATGGTGAGAAAGTGGGTAGGAGTCAACTAGAAACTGAAGGGTAGTGTGGTGACCTTAGCGATGTTGGGTGGTCTTTTTTTGTTCATATTCATGATGGTAGAGGACTTGTCCCTCATCATTACAAGTTCTTGGCTATATGGTAAGCACCTCCTCACTTTGGCTAAGTGGAAGCCATGCTTCAACCCTTCTTTTGACCTAAATAAGATGGCCCCTATTTGGATCCATCTATCAGGTCTCCCACTTGAGTTTTAGCATGAACAGGTCTTTAGGTCAATATGGAACTCCTTTGGGCATTATATTACTACTAATTTGATCACACTCTTGAAGTCTCATCTTGTGTTTGCTGGATTCTATGTTAATGTCCCCATTAACAAGACACTTCCAAACTTTTTTGTCCTCAAGTCTAAACTAGGAAAATGGTCTAAGGCCATCATGTATGAAAATGCAATCCTCTTCTATCAAGATTGTAATTCTAAAGGGCACACAAGGAAGGATTGCAAAGCACCTAAGCTACCAGAGCCAAAGCTTAAGGGTGTTGTTGCTCCTCCCTTCCTAAGACCATAGATGTTGTTGGTTTGATGACCTAGGTTGTTGTTGCTCTATCGACACATGTCACTAAGGAAAATCCCCCCTTGATGGAGTAGGTCCCCTTGTGTAGTTTGTTGGAAGAGGGATAAATACCCATGGGTGGAGTCTTTATTAAGGAGGGAATTTTCCCCCTAATAGTGATTCAGTTAATAAATAGGACCAAGATGATCTAACACCCATGGGTAACATAGAACTATGGCTTGAGGCACCACCATTGGAATTAGTAGAGAGCCCAGTGATGGAAGTGGACCTTAATACCTATGTTACTAGCCCTCAACAGACTGTTTGTAGCTTGTTGGTGAAGCCAGCTGAGACTTTGAAAGTTGAAGATGGAGAATGGAAAACACAACAAAAGAAAACAAGGATTAAAAAAATTCATGTTGGTGTGAACACAAAACTAGGACATCCATCAGATAGGACAAGAAGACATAGGAGCACAACAAAGGAGATTCCTGCTGGTAGGCAACAAACCCTCAACCTCACATCCAAAGGTAAGAAATGATTGTTTTCTCCTGGAACATTTGGAGCTTAAACAACTCACAGAAACAACTTTTTGTTAAGAGTACATTTTTTATTATAGAGTAGATATTCTCCTTATTCAAGAAGTCAAAATGACCTATAGTAACTTTGATTCTCTTGTGGGATGGCTATGGCTTGGAGCCATGTTCTTTTATTCTGAGGCTTGTGAGGCTTCTTGGGGGATTTCTACTCTTTGGAACCCATCTAAAGTTAATGGGGATTCCCTTAGTTTCTCCCACCACCATCTTGTTGTTTCATTCACATCCCTAGTGGCTACCTAGCAATGTTTTAATATTTATGCTCCTAATTCTCATCAGGGTGGAAAGCATGTTTGGGAGGAGCTTTTTTCCTCTTTTCTCCTTCTTCACGGATCTAATTTTTTGGTGGCAGGGGACTTCAAATCCCCGCTATACCCTTCTGAAAAATGTGGGGGTATTATGGATTTCACTAAAAGCATGAGGGACCTATCTAGCTTTGTCAGCTTGAATGGGCTTCACGATGTTGATCTTAAAGGTAATCCCTTCACTTGGACCAACAACAAGAAGGGAAACCACCTGATTTAGGTGTGGCTTGATAGGATCCTATTATCTTCTTCTTGGGATTTGGGACCCTCTTACACTCTCACTACCCTCCCTAGAACTACCTCTGATCACAATCCCCTACTACTCAAGTGCATGGAAGGGAAGAACTCCTACCCTACCCTCTTCAGATATGAAATTATGTGAACTTTGCACCATAATTTTTGGGACAAGGTTCAACAATGGTGGTCTACTCTAATCAAGGGTACTGATATGTTTAGAGTGGCCTCTAAAATAGAAATCATCAGGGGAGTTGTTAAAGGATGGAGTAAAACTACCTTTGGATACATCTTTTATAAAAAGAAAGCATTGGCCGAGAATTTGGAAAACATCCAAGGGCTAATGGCTACTAGTAAGTTATCACCCGACTTACTCATTATGGAGGAAGAGGTTAGGAAACATTGGAAGGCTCCTTTGGCTAATGAGGAAATTTTATAGAAATAGAGGTCCAGAGTGCTATGGCTCAAAGAGGGAGATAGGAACTCTTCTTTCTTCCATTAATCTTCCTGCAAGCAGAAGCAGTGAAATAATGTTAGCACTCTTAAGGATTATAGGGGGATTGAGATCTCTAACCCTACTTTTCTAGGGAATCTACCTATGGACTACTTTTTTATCTCATTTTCTGACGTGAATACAAGGAATTCTGAAACCCTCCAAAATTAGCTTATCTCTATATTGCCAAAGGTGATCACTGACATCGACAAAAACTCCCTACTTTCCATAATCACTGATGAAGAAGTCCATAAAGCTATGTTCTCCATGAAACCCTTCAAGGCCCCTAGCCTTGATGGCTTTCCCTTGGCTTTTTTCCAAGATTTCTAGGATATTGTTGGTTATGATGTGATACAAGCTACCAGGGATTTTTTCAGAACTAAGAAAATCCTCAAACAACTCAATCACACTTTCATTGTCCTTGTGCCAAAATGTGTCAAGCCCAAAACTATGGATGAATTCAGACCCATCAAGTTTTATAATACCTTGTACAAAATCTTCTCTAAGATTTTGGTTAGTAGAATCAAACCCCTTCTCAATAAAATTATTAACCCCAATTAGAAAGGTTTTATCCTTGGCAGACAAATTTTGGATGCTACCATCACCACCCATGAAATTCTACACTCTATCTCTCATAGCAAGGCTGTCAGTATGGAACTTTAGCTTGACATCTCTAAAGCCTATGATAAAGTTAACTAGAACTTCCTCTATAAGGTCCTCACCTCCTTTGGGTTTTCTCAAGACTTTTTAACTTTGATAAAAGCCTGCACCGAAACTGTCAAATTCTCTGTGCTGTTCAATGGAAAATTGAGTACTAAATTTGCTCCTCGTAAGGATCTTCACCAGGGGGACCCTCTATCTTCTTATATTTTTTATCCTTCTAGCTAAGGTACTGGGCCATAACATGATGTACCTAGCATAGTTTAGAAAAATTGAGAGGATCAAACCTGCCTCCAGCCTTCCTACTGAAGGCCTACAATAGTTTGTGGATGACATGTTCTTCTTCAGTACCTCCTTAGTTCTAGAAGCTAGGGAGTGGAAAATTATGCTTGAATAATATTCTACTACATCAGGTCAACATATAAACTATCATAAAATCATAATATTCTTCTTTAATACTGATCTGATGGTTCAAATAAAGATTTTGAGAATTCTTGGCTGCTAGGCTGATTCACTCCCAGTGACTTACCTTGACCTCCCTCTTTTTGGAAAGTTGTCTATACTAAGATATATGACTAGATATAGTGTTTTAATTATGGAAACAAAGTCATATAGTAGTTTGGAGTCAACACACTAAGTGCAAAGATGAGAATTCAGTTAAGTGTTGAAGACTGGACAGCATATAGAGCACTAGAGACTCAGAGCATCAGTGCACGTCTGTACAGATGAATTATGGTATGTGCCCTAGAAGTTAAGGTTTTTTGACCATACTTATGCTTAGTCTAAGGGAACATAAGTAGATATGCAAAGATGTGAAAGTTACTCTCAGTTGAAGTTGCACAGCTAGTGTGTGCCAGCAGAGAACAGAGCATGGAGCCGACAATGACTATTTGGGTTTGCGATTTTAAATTAATGTTGTAGATCCTATGCAACAATTGTATTTAGGTTTCCAACATATGTACATGTATAATTGTAAGCACACTTAAGCCAATTCTTTTGGAAGCATTATTTGTAATTAGTTATAGGGTCGACCTATTTATGTATTTTGTATAAACGCATAAATATAAGGTGTGCTTATTGTATTTGGTATGAAAGTGAAAGGAGAGTTGTGTTAGGTAGAGAAGAGGTATGAAAAGTCACCATAATATGTATTAGAGCTTTTCTAGAGGTCAAAGCATCAGCACACCAAAGGAACTGATCAAACAAGCAGTGTCACAATGAACAGTTCACCTACAGATATAGTGTGTATCTGATTCAGAAGGTTGTAGCCTTCATCATTTGAGCAGTGAGCTCTAGGACAGTGAGTCCACTCCCCTAATAGGGATCATTGTAAAAGACTCCTAACAAGGTCTGAACCTTAACAAGTTCTACTGTACTTAAAGCATTGTAAAGCTACTCCTAACAAGGTAAAGGATCTTCTAACAAGGATCACAAAACACTAGTGCAGATTATTAGTGGGTATCAAATACCACCAAGGTTTTTACCTATTTGGGTTTCCCCATAACCATATTGGTGTCATGTGTTGATTTCATGTTTCATGTTTATGTGAATGTTTAATTCAATTCTTAGGCATTTATGATTAAAGTAAAAATTTAAAATACAATGAACACTGATCCACCCCCCCCCCCCCCCCCTCTCAGTGTTCCCATTCCTAACAATTGGTATCAGAGCTCTGGTCCTTAGAAAATAAGTTTAACCACTTCAGGAGATAATTTAAAAAGAAGAAATGAAGCATTTGAAGAAGAATCTCGAAGTAGCTCTTGGAGACCTGGACAATTCAGAAAGAGAAATTGAAGAACTAAAAGAAAAAGTTAGTGATGCTCAATTAGTTATCAAAAGACTAAGAAAATATTTGAAAGGATGCTCTAATAGTGATCTTGAAGAAAAATTCAAGAAGTTGAATGAAGAAAATGCATCTCTATTGAGTCAGCTTGAAGAATTTGATGACAAACTGATGAGTAATCAAGATGTCTACAATGAACAAGTTAAGGAGAACCTTCAACTGAATGAAGAACTAAGGGAAGCTAACTTAGAAATCTTGGAGCTAAAGAATATCAAAGAAAGCTTGGAATCTGAATTGAAGAAGTCAAAGGATCATATTGACAAATTACACACCAGTGTTGAATTGGTAGAATCACAGTTGTATGCAAGAAGAATCAAAAGAGACACTAGCTGCATTGGATACAATGAAGCACAAAATTAGATTGACAGTATACGTGCAAGAAATGAGTCATAAAAGAACTCTACTGGTGATGAGAAGACTAAAGATCAAACCAAAGACAAAGGAGGTCCTCCTAGGAATGAGTGCAAGTAAGTAGAATGCACATGTTTTGCTTGTAACAAGTATTGACACATTACAAGAAACTGTACAGAGGTAAAAAATTTTAATGGCTACTATTATACATGTAATAGATTTGGTCATAGAGAAATAAATTGCAAGACTAGTAAGAAGAATAGGATTCAGCATGATCAAAGAAATCAAAATCAAACCAATGCAAGAAGTTCTCAAAATGTTACATGTCAGATATGTAACTATAATGGTCATATAGCTAAACAATGTAGAATGGTGACACATATCAATGCACTGAGGAATAATAGACCTCCAGTGATTTATCACACTTGTAACAAGGCTAGACATATATCAAAGTTTTGTAGATCAAGGATGCAAGGTCAAGAAAGCCCTAAAAAGGTTGAAGAACCAGTTTTGGATCCTGAAGTAGAAGTCAAGTTTGTGAAGGCCTCAGAAGATGCAAGCTTGATTTGGTCAAATGGAAAGAAGGAAAATGTTGATGAGAATGTATTGGATGCATCCCCAGTGGACACACCCTCTACATCTTCATGAATGGCCCTCAGGGTCATAGGGGGAGCTAATTTAGCTCTAGACCCCTACGTGGTCAGTATACTCATCCTCAGAGTATGTGACTTTGGACTTAACCTATTGGAGTTTATAGGAACTTTTGTGAAAAAGTGCACATGCTGATTGTTAGCGGAACTCAAGTTTGAAAATTTGAAGTGAGAGCCTGGTTTACACAAGTTGCATTAATAGAGAATTTCTTACTTTAAGTACATAGAAAGTTGTTTGTTCACTCATTGCATTCATATTCAGAGTGATTGGAGAGTAGATTGAGCCTTGAAATTTGTTTTGAAGATTTGGAGATTAAATTATCAGTGTTTTCAGTGCATTTGATTGGTTGCAAGAAACCCTAGCTCATTGCACTGATTCGGAAGCCGTCAGAACATCTCAGAGATCATTTGGAAAGAAAATATCAAGTAAGTCATGGCCACTCCTTTTTTTTTATGTTGCTGAGAAGAAGAGGTATGTTTTCAAGAGGCACCCATTTAAATCAACCCTAGATGATTTAGAGGGAGCATTTTCCCACACACCGATGGGCGCCATGCATGTAGAAGACATAAGGGCTTAAATCTATCATAAGAAGGAACTTGTTGGACTGGATAGGTTAAGGGTGCACATGGACACAATATTGAAACCAAACAAGATGTTCATGGATGAATACACCAAATGGAATGATCACCCCATTGTTGAATATGCCATGACATATGAATTCTATGAAACTGAATGGATAAAGATATTGTTGAGCAGAATCCATGATGATTTGTTTTGGATTGGATATGTACTAATAAGAATCAAAGGAGATTTAATTCATGAGATGATAGGCCTTTCTAAGATAGGTGCCATCCTTCCTGTGGGTAAGGATGTTAGGAAAATGTTGGAGCAAGTGTGTAAATCTAGAAGTGATAAGCACAACATGACCATTGAGCCTATAGAGCAACCATACATCAATTTGATATCAATGATGTTGGGTTATAGATTTCATCATACCAGTAGGGTGAATAGTGTTTCTGTAGGCACTACTCTAGTAGCCATCTATCTTGTGCAAGAAGACGGAGAGTTCAACTTGTGTGAGATCTTGCACCCATAGTTGATAGACAAAATCAAAGCTATAAAAAATTAAAATACTAAGGTATTCAGGTTTGGGTCCCTAATCATCTATATGTACCTTCATATAGTTGGTAAAGTGTCAGACTTGTATCTAGACAAGTCCATTCCTACCATGCCATAGATATCAAACAAGGCATCCATAGAAAGTGCACTAAGAGATTACATCACTTTGGAATTGAAGACCTTTAGAGAAAGGATGCAGTTGAGGTATAGGATTCCTGAGAGTATTGTAGAGAAGTATAAGGATACAATATGCTTCATCATGGAGATTGATACTACATGTATGGAAGTTGTGGAACCTAGAACTAAGTGGGTTCATCCACTTGGGTATGAGGTTGAAGAACAAGTTCTTGAAGATTATGCATAGGTACTGCTATCAGCCCCTAAGGATGACAATGAACCTAGGTGGGGAACCTATGAAGAGAAGACTATAGAATTTGATGCTAAGTTGAACAGTGTTGCAACAAAAAGAAAGGTTGCAAAGGTCACATCAGATATCCTAAGAATACATGGTGTATCACAAGAAGACCTTGATAAATCAAGGGATGAGATGATTTCCAAAGAATTGAAGAGTGTAGTAGAAGAACAAGAAGATCCCAAGTTGAAAAAGATAAAAATTGAAAAAGATGACAGTCAGAAGGATAAAGAAGACAATACTCCTTCTACGCCTAAAGATACTCCTCCAAAGTATAAGCCTTTATTCAAAATGAAGAAAGAATCTAGCACTAGTCATCCATCCTCGCGAGCATTAAGGAACAAGAAAAACACTCAAGCACCTCCTCGAGAAGGATTCAGACCTAACCTTAAAGTTTTGAATGCAAGAATTGTTGATGAGGTAAGAATTGATCAAGTAGGGAAGTTCTGTGAATCTTACAGTGAGATTGACAAATCATAAATACATAGTATGATTGTCAAACACATGATAAAGTTCAAGAAGATGGTTCTTGAATTGAAAATAGAAATTCTAGATAAACTATGGGATATTTTGGAAAATCTAAAGAGACAAGCAAATGAAGAAGATCTAAGGATCAGAGAAAAAGTATTAGAAGATACTCTTCCAGTATGTTCTAAATAAGAAGTGGAACTAATATTGAATTTGGTGAAGCCACACATATGAACAAAGATGAGAACTCTTCATATCATGAACAAGGACTATGAGTTGATAACAAAGGAAATAGAAAAAGCATTTGAGAAGGTGTTGTTAGAACAACAAATCAAACTACCTACTGCACCCATCACTCATGCACCCATCAAGGAAGATAAAGTGGAAAAGCCCACTAATGTACCAATGATAGGTCCTCATGACTCAGCACCCATAGCAGAAACTCAAAAAGAAGTAGATCATTCTGTGCCCATGAAAGAATCACCCAAAGACAACAAAATTATCATAGATAATGTGGAAATAGCCATGGCAGCTACTAATAAGGACTTGGACAAGTTTGAGGAAGCAGTTGTCAGCACTGAGGAAGCATAAATCCTATGCAACAATATCCCTCCCACTCAGCAAGAAGAAGTAATCATATAAGATATATCTGATGAGAAAGAAGAAGAAAAGAAAGGAGTAGAGGTAGAAAAGAAAGATGAATCTTTTGTTGATTTGGTCAAGGTGAAGCAAGAGGTGATGGATAGAAGTCCCATCACTCCCTCCTTAGCATTTTTGTTAGGTTTCACACTTGACACTAGCTATTTGGACTCTTGGAAGGAAGAAGACTTGATTAGGTTCAGCGTCCTGGCTATGGAGAAGGCTAATGAGAAGTAAGTAATGAGAAATCCTCTCCTGGTGGAATCAATAAATATTTTGAATAGTTTTCTACCAGAGGATAAAAAGATGGTAAATGTACATTTAGTTGATGATGTGAGCACAGTCATCTCTCAGTTCAAAGTCAATTTTTCAAGCCTAGAAGAATCTGTAGCCATAGTGGTAGAGGATAAGTACTTAAAGAAGAGACTCAATGAATTGATGCATAATTTTTCACTAGACTTGACCTCTCTTAATTCTGGTTAGGCATCACTAAAGGAATTTGGAAATCAAGGAAGGAAAGTCATTGCAGAATCCATGGATTAGGATAAGTTCACTGATGCCCATCTTAAGAAGATCAAAGATGCAAAGGAAATAATTAAGAAGGTGAAGAATTTAGTGTTAGAAACATCCACTGATGTAAATTTTATACACTAAGTTTGCATCTTTGTCTCAAGCTCTCGTAGTCTTGATAACTTAGTATAACATGGGAATCATCTCTAGGTGTGGGACCTATGCTAACTGAGATGAGACCTACAGGTTCTAGGCTGGTTCCTCTTGGATAATCACCTTAATTTTATTCTAGACATGAAAGAAAACTTTGGAGGGAAAGGGATAGAAGGAATGCTTGGAAAGGGAAATGACTAAAAGAAAACTACCTACTAGGTGATGCACCAAAACTAGGGTTTAGATCTCAGTATGTAGGATGAAATCAATGAGAGACCTAGGTCTAGTAGGTCAAAACTTACTGAATAGGCTTGCATAATTATTTCATAGGAGGGGTCTACAAACAAAGAGGGTATTCAGGGAAAGAAAGAGATTCTTTCACAAATAATGACACTCCTTGGGGTAGACAAAAATCTATGACCTACAAATAAACATTCACCTCTGCAACTAGGTATAGGAATGAGACAAGATTTTTAAGGCGTTGTAGTATACCCACAAAAGAATTCACATCAAATCATTCACAATAATACACATGAATTACAGAAAGAAAGAAGGATCAAGAACCCTAAGGTATCATTGAGAAACCTATAAATACTTTGATTCAATAAGAGATAACTCACACAAAAAAGGCATAGGGACATGAGAAATTTCACAAAATATCTTCAATCTCTGAATTACCAATGGGAGGTTATAGAATGTAGAAGACCAGAGGGCAGGAAATGCCACAGATAGCCTTCTAAGAAAGAGACTTTCTTCTTAAAAAATGTGAACTCTCTAACCTCTGAGCACTAAGGCTCCAAAAATACAATATATACATCTCCTGCACGTAGGTGGGACCAAAACCTAACTAGGGTTACATGATTTTACAATAAAATAGCAAACCCTAACTACCTATCAAATCTGATCATAAAAAATATCTCTATAGCATCAAGGCCGATCAAATATGTTGCGTGCCCATGCCTGTACTACATCAAACTTGATCCATCTACCCTCTTGCAACTCAGCCTTGCCATGAATGCTCACAATCTAATCTTATAGATGTTTGGGTTTTAAAAAGATTAACCCTGTACAAGGTGGCAACAAGCCCATTAAAGCTTTCAGCATGATGTGGTACTCTATAAAATCTATGGCACCGACAATCAGATCCTCTGTTATCATCCCCTCAACCTTCAGTTTCCTAAGGAATTCAATTCCAGCTATCCATTTTTCATGCATGGCCGCAAAACACAAACCCTAGCAAAGCCAGGAGAAGAAATATTTAATTTTGAAAAAGAACAGCTAGCAGGTCCATTTTAAAACACAACCATCAATCATTTTATCTCCTGGCAGATTGAGCGGCTTACATACGCCGAGAAAAACACTTTTAAAACCCCTCTAACAAGTCAATCACCATCATGGAAGTCAATATCCAATCACTGGCGAGAAAGTTAGTGTCCCTAATAGACCTTGGACCCACGTCCCTGAGAACACCATTGGACGTCTGTCGCTATACCATGATTGTAACGATCGAGCTTTTTGGATCTCTGATATAACAATAGCCACAAGATCAGATTGCGCATTAACTTCTTTAGAAACCGCTGACCCCATGGGCCCACTGACAACATACACATTGCATACTTTCATTCATTCTAACGTGCTTCATCAACATACACCTCAGTAGTCCTCTGACAATAGACCCACTGACTGAGATGCTAATCTAATGGTAGTCGCATGATGACATGACTTTCGAATATTCCTTGTGATCATGTGACCACTATAGATCTAAATTCTTTCGACACATTTTTAGATACTCAGCCCCACTAATAGACACCAACTATACTCTCAAATGACCAATCACAAGCTACCAAATGGATCCATGTTGCACATTTTCCTGACACAGGACCCACTGTCAGAAGCTCTAACAGTGCAGGAGGATCAATGACTGTCGCTATACTACCAGATTAACTACATCTCATCTTGAGCCTTAGGTATAATGATGACCACATGATTAAGTTAGAACTTAACCCACCAAAGAAGATGGCCCCACTGTCAACCTACCGAATCAGACACCATCAATGAATTAGGAGCTCCCAGATCAGATGAGGTGGCACCGGTCCCATTGACAAGATAAAATTTGTAGGGAAGAAGATCGACGATTGTCACAAGATCTCATGGAATCTTTCAGAGCCATGAGATCATGCGACAACTATCAAATCTTGAATCTTGACTTGGCTGCTGAACCGAGACCTCCAACTGAAATGGTAACTGCTCGTGGGATCATTGAGTGTTAAGGGGTTGACCACTGGGAATTGGAGACTTGGCAACTGAAGGATTTAAAAAGGCATGTGGAATTGAAGGGACTTAAGTTGCCAAGATAAAGTAACTGGAAATTATAACAAGGCTTAGGGTTTTAGGGTTTTTGAACACCAATAGCTAGTTTTATGAATCTTTTAACTGCAAACCAGGGAGATAAAAAATTTGCAGAGGCCAGAGAATAGCGGATAAATCCATGAAAATTTTAGGGATGGTAGGCAAGATAAAAATAGAGGCTTGGGTATGGTTTTTGGCCAAATTTGCATGCATAGGGAAAATTTGGGTAACATTTTTGGTGATTTCTGCTAGATGTTAGCCTGCTAGACATGGGAAACCAATGACCTTGACAATCCATTGGGCATGGGGTTATTACAGGAACAAAATTCTCTACAGAGGGACAAAACTAAAAATGTGCTTAGAGCACTTCTTGAAAAGAAGGAAAGTAAACTAGAAAGCAAGGAAAGAAAATAGGGAAACTTTTACAAAATTACAGAGAGGGGTTAACCTCAAAACAAGGCTTCAAGTGGAAATCATTCACAAAGATAGGAAAGGGGACTCCCTCCATATTTGATAGTTGAAAAGCATTGGAGCCCCTACATTCTATGATTACAAATGGTCCACCCCAAAAGGAGTCAAATTTTGTGTGCTTGCTAGGCCTAGACCTGAACTCATCCCACTTGAGGACTACATCCCCAACCTTGAAATTTTTGACTCTGGCTCTTTTTTCAAAACTCCTCACTTTTTGAATCTGATGGAATTCCATATCCTACATTGATTTGTCTCTAATCTCTTCCAATTCCATCAATTGAGCATACCTAATCTGCAAAGGATCTCCTTCTTCAAATAGGGCATACTGAATAGCCAAGTCCAGAGCTAGCAATTCAATTGAAATGGACAACTTGGCCTCTCTTCCATACACTAACATATAAGGAGGATTACCAATGATTTTCTTTGGGGTAATTCTATCTAACCACACTACAGACCTGAGCTTAGTATGCCAATCTCTCTGATTCTTTTGAAGAGTCTTCTTGATTATCCTAATCAAGTTCTTATTGGTGGATTCTATCAAGCCATTGCCTTGAGGGAAATAATTGGAACTAGTATTTAGATAGATGCCATTCTTGACTACCCACTCTAAGACTTTGAGGCCTGTGAATGCCAATGCATTATCTAAAATGATGGAATTAGGAGTGCCAAATCTGTGAATTATGTCATCATAAAATCTTAAGACAACACTCTCATTGGTCTATTTTAATGCAATTGCTTCTATCCATCTGGTGAAGTAATATGTTGTAATGATTATCCATTTATGGCCTATACTAGATGGAGGGTTGATCATACCAATGAAGTCTATGCCCCACTTCATGAAGGGCTATTCTATTTAGACTGGCTGCAGGGGCAAGGCTGCAAGCCTCTCTTTTCCTGCAAACATGGCACACTTGATGCATTTTCTGACATAATCATTACTATCCTTAAAGATAGATGGCTAATAGTATCCATCCCTCATGATTTTAAAAGTAGTAGTCCTAGGAGAGAAATGACCTCTAGAAGGTCCATCATGAAACTCAAATAGGATGTTTGCTACCTTCTTTGAATCTATGCATCTCAAAAGGACACCGTTGTGATCCTTTCTGAAAAGAACTTCATCTATCAACACAAAAGGAACAGATTGCAACCTGTAATACCTTCTTTTTGCTTAATCTAGGCCTACAAGACATTGTCCTATCTTCAAATAATTGATCATATTAGGCAACTAGCTTGTTGCCTTGGCTTGTTCTTCTATAGAATGCACCACCAAAGATGCATCTAATTGTTCTAATTTCTTTGAACTTTCATCCCCTACCAAACATTCATGAAGACCTCTTCCTCTAACTAGCTTAGTGGTTTGAATATCTTTGTCATATTCCATCACCTTGGTGATCCAATCATCTCTTTTCTCATTTAGGTCTTTGGAAAGCAAAGACTCTTTGACACTTGGATGAGTAACTTTTAAATGTACCTTGCTATGATTCAATAGATATCTAAAATTTTTAAGGCTCTTTACCACAACAAGTACATGTTTTTCTACAAAAGAGTATCTCTATTCATACTCTTCTAAACCTTTGCTAAAGAAAGCAATAGGCTGCTTCAATCCATCTAAATTTTCTTGGGTCAACATTGCAGATATGGCATCATGACCTCCATAAGCATAAAGGATGAAATCCTTATTGAAATTTGGGTTTAAGAGGGCAGGAGCTTCTGTTAGGGCCTCTTTGATAGCCTAGAAATTGGCTTTCCCTTCCTTAGTCCAACTAAAATTTGAACTCTTCTTTAACATGGTTGTCAAAGGCTTTAATAAATTTGCAATGTTAGGAAAGAACCTCCTAACAAAATTAATCTTTCCTATGAAATATTGGAGACCTTTCTTGTGATGTGGTAGGGGTAGCTCTAGGATAGCTATAATTCTCTCAGGATCCACTGTAATTCCTTCTTTAGATACTACATATCCCAACAACTTTCCTTCATGAACTGCAAACACACATTTCTTGGGATTAAGGGATATCCCAAACTCTCTACACCTTTCAAAAATCTTCCTTAGATTTTTGATATGGTTTGCTGCATGTTTAGAATAGACAGTTATGTCATCCAAGTAGACCAACACAAATTTTTACATGAGGATTTTAAAGGCCATATCCATTGCCTTTTGAAATGTAGCTCCTACATTTGACAAACCAAAGGGCATCTTTTGATAAGCCATGGTTCCCCACTTTGTTGTAAATGCAGTCTTATATTGATCCTCTTCATTAACTAGGATCTGATTGTATCTTGAATAACCATCCAATAATGAAAATCTCTCAGATCTAGAAACACATTGTAAGATTTGTTCCATGGAGGGTAGTGGATGGTAGTCTTTTAATGAGGCTCTGTTAAGATCCATGAAGTCAACACACAACCTCAACTCCCCATTCTTCTTCCTGATAGGAACAAGGTTAAAAACCCAACTAGTATGCTTGATGGGGTAGATGATACCACTTTCTATCAATTTGAGCACTTCCTTATGCATCAATGGCTCAAGCTTGGGATTAACAAGCCTTTTCTTTTGTCTCACTACTTTGGCATTAGGTTCTAACTCAATGGTGTACTGAGCAAGGGATGGATCAAAACCTTTGAAATATTTATATTTCCATGCAAACACATCACCGAATTCTTTAAAAAGCTAAGTGTAAGCTTTCTTTTCCAATTCAGTGTTTATCTTTCCAAATTGTAGACTCTTACCTGGTTCCAACTCTAGTTCAACACAATGTTCTTGTTGGACTACTAGGCCAGCTTTGTTCTTCTTAACTTCATCATCCTTGTTGAAGATAGTCTCTAATGTAACAAGACCTCTAGGCATCTTATTAAACTTCAGTTGTATCACTTGATCAACATAATTTTGTGATAACCTATCTTGGTTATTGCTTGAAAAAACATCTTCTTCAAACAAGAACTACATAATTTGTTCATCATTGTCAAACACCTGCCAATTAACATCATTATTAGGAATAGATGGTCTGATAATCACTTTGATATGTTTTTGATCCATTTCTTTTGAAATGCTATTTGGGATGTCATATTGGGATCCAACAGTAGCTAACCTATATCTGTATTTTGGTTTAATTTCCTAGGGATAGAAACAATATTGAAAGCACAAAAATCTTCAATTGCATCCCAAACTCTATGCTTGTATGCTTTCAAAGTATCATTTTTTGTTGCACTTATCCCTCTTACTTGGTTGACAACTAACTCATTGTCACCATAAACTTTTAAGGCCTTAAGCCCTCTTTTTCTAGCCCACTATAGTCCATTGACTAGGCTTTCATACTCTACAATATTGCTAGTGTAGGAGAAACTGAATCTAAAGGTACCTTTCTCCTTTTGGGGACACTAGCATAGCACCACCACCAGAACCATGCCTACTTCTAGCTCCATCAAAAAATAGTTCCCAAACCTGATTGCTCTAATCCTTTGAATCAGTATCCTCTTTTAGAAGGCTTGGTTCTATGGATCCACTGTCTTGTATCAAATAACTTCCCAAACTAAAATTCCAAACAATATTTTCTTGGGCCTCTGAAGCTATTTCATCTAGAAAAATATCAAGGATACTTTCTATCTTTGTGCTTGCTTCACTAATGGTTTGGAAGTCATTGTGATCAAATATAGGGTAGTTTACATTGATGGTATTGGACACATATGGTTCTATATGGTGCGCTGCTAATGGTTCTAACTTAATGGTGACCTTGGTCATATACCTTGTATGAAATAAAATGTGAGACTAGTCAGAAGATAGATAGCCTCCTATCTTAGCTATAAACTCCCTTGAAAGACATATAGAAAATAATGCAGGGAGATCTATGATATATATATCAAGGAGAATGGAAAAATTAGGACTAGCATGAAGGATCAGACTGGTATCCTTAGTGACACCTATAGTATTGACTGAGGATCCATCAAGTTGTGTAACCTTCTTTTGGAAGGGCTCATATTTTAGTCCTAATTGGTTAGCTACTTTCTTGGGCATTACAGTAGTAGTAGCTCCACTATCTACCATACAATTATGTACTAGAGATTTTCCAATAATTAAAGATACATAAAAGGGAGGTGGCTTTGAATTCCTACCTTGTGTGGCATTGCCTTTGGAGTTGCTACTTGGAGCCTCCTTTTCTTGATCAGTGTTAACCAACACTGGCTTTCCAGCTTCTTTTGCAGGTTGAAGAGTTGCTACTTCTGTCATGGCCTTCTTCAAAATTTTAGGCTATCCTGGAAGAGCCAAAGAGTCCCACATGGACATGGTGATATTCACCTTCTTCATGTTGTCTACGATATTAAAAGGTGTCACACTATGTACTCTTTATTGTGCTTTTACTATGATGGGCTCCACTTCCTTTGAAATTTGGCCTTCTTTGCTTGTAATGATAGGAGACCCCTTAGGTGTGATGGGAGTAGCTTGCTGCACTAGTTTTGTAGATGTGGTGGCATTGGCATTGGAATCTGCTCTCTCCATGTCTTGGGCTCTTCTTTTTGCTCTTGTAAAGGCAACAAAAGAAACTTCATCCTTGACTCCACTGAAGTTTGGTTGCTCCCAATTGAAAAGAGGAGTCTCATGCTCTTATGGTTCTCATTGAGGCATTAACCTACTAGATGAAACCTCTAATTGAGCTTGTGAGGCATTTTGAACCATTAGAGCTTGGTTCATCCACCCATTTGAACATGTAGCCTGATTATGAGGTTGATTACAGGGAAAGCACCATTCATTATCCATAGCCATATTATTTTTACTCAGAACCATATCCCTCAGTGGATTTGTAGAATTGAGAGGTCCAAGGTTGTATGGTTGGAATGGTCTCTGATTAAAACTTTATCTTTTTCCTTGATAGCCTCCTTGGTATGATGAGCTATTTTATTGGTAAGGTTGTCCTTGATTTTGATATTGTTGATTAGGACCTTGGCCTTGTGGCTGAAATGATGGTCTGATTCCTTGACCTTGCTTCTTCAAATTTGTGACCTCTTTAGTCAAATTTTGCAACAAATTGGTCATTTCTTTCTTACTACTTTCTTAGGTATTCTTTATCTCTTGCAGCTCTTGAGAGAAACTAGCTGTTAGCTCTTGACCACTGGTACTAGCCTAAGATGCTAATATGGTGGGAATAGGGGTAAATGGGGGTACTTGGGTAGGTGTAATGGGTTGAAGGCTAGGAAAAATAGGCATAGGAGGCCTTCTTTGTATCATGCCTACTTGAATCAAACAATTTTTGGCCTTGACAACTATGTCAAAGGCAAGGAGTAAAGAAGTACCACCCATAGACTGGATCATGATAGAAATTTGACCATTTAGACTTTGTAAGTAATATAGGAAAGCATCGTCAGTTGATGGTCTCACAGAGATTGGAATTCTATTCCATGTTTTGAGGAATCTACTATTGTAATCTGTCATTTGCTCTTGAGGGTCTCTCTTAATAGTTGTTAACTGCTCAACTAGAGACAAGTTATCTGATTTATCCTCAAAATGCTTACTTAATGCATCCCCTAATTTATCCCATGAAGTAATAGAACCAAAATTTAAAGTTCTAAACCATTCTAAAGCCTTACCTTTTAGAGAGGTTGCTAATAATTTTGTGGCCACATCTTCTTTGGTTATGTTGTGTATGTTGCAGATGGTGGTCACATCTCTTATGTGCTTAAAAGCAGTTGTCTGCCCTTCACTTGTGAAATTAGGTATACTCTTTAGTGCCACCAAGGGTACATCATGATGTTGGGAAAAATTTAATGGACTACCCTGATTGTAAGGTGCAAATGCAAATGGTCTAGCCATTGTAGGAGTTGGAATCTAAAGATTAACAACTATATGAGATGTATTTGCTGTTGGATTTGAATCCTCTTCTAGATCTCTGGCTAGAGAGCTACCTCTTCTTCTAGAATGAAAGGGGAAAGTTCTCCTTTCTGAGGTATCAGGAGGTGTTGATTGAACTCTCCTTGTAGGGGATGTTCTTTGAGTTGACCTGCCTTTGTGACTTCTCTTTGAGGGCAACTCTGAAAATTGGGTAGGCTTTGAGCTTCTAGTCTCAATCTTTCTCATAAACCTTAAACAAGCTTGGCCTAGATCTTTGAAATCAGTGGAGTTGCCAGATATACCTAGTAGAACAACTTCTAAAATCTTGTATCATGCAACCTGCATATCAGAGATAACATAATCTTGAATAATGAACTTCTTGTGTAGTCCCATCAGGCATGCCAGAATTGTTATACACTAAGTTTTCACCTTTGTCTCAAGCTTTTGTAATATTCATAACTTAGTATAACATGGGAATCATCTCCAGGTGTGGGACCTATGCTAACTAAGATGAGACCTCTAGGTTCTAGGCTGGTTCCTCTTGGATAATCACCTTAATTTGCTTCTAGACATGAAAGTAAACTTTAGAGGGAAAGGGATAGAAGGAATGCTTGGAAAGGGAAATGACTGAAAGAAAAATAGCTACTAGGTGATGCACCAAAACTAGGGTTTGGATCTTAGTATGTGGGATGAAATCAATGAGAGACTTAGGTCTAGTAGGTCACAACTTACTGAATAGGCTTGCATAAGTATTTCATAGGAGGGGTCTGCAAACAAAGAGGGTATTCAGGGAAAGAAAGAGATTCTTTCACAAATAATGACACTCCTTGGGGTAGACAATAATCTATGACCTGCAAACAAACATTCACCTCTGCAACTAGGTATAGGAATGGGACAAGATTGTTAAGGGGTTGTAGTATACCCAAAAAAGCAATCACATCAAATCATTCACAATAATACACATGAATTGTAGAAAGAAAGAAGGATCAAGAACCCTAAGGTATCATTGAGAAACATATAAATACTTTGATTCAATAAGAGATAACTCACACAAAAGAGGCATAGGGACATGAGAAATGTTACAAAATATCTTCAATCTCTGAATTACCAATGGGAGGTTATAGAATGTAGAAGACCAGAGGGTAGGAAGTGCCATAGATAGCCTTCTAAGAAAGAAACTTTCTTCTTACAAAATGTGAACTCTCTAACCTTTGAGCACTAAGGCTCCAAAAATACAATATATACATCTCCTGCATGCAGGTAGAAGCAAAACCTAACTAGGGTTACATGATTTTACAATAAAATAGCAAACCCTAACTGCCTATCAAATCCGATCATAAAAAATATATCTACAACATTGTTGGTCAACAGTTTGTCCTCTTCAAGATTTCTAATCTTTGACTCTTAAATTACCCAATGGGAGAGAACAAAAGGATGTCACCAACAATTGGGTCAGTGTACGTCTTCTATCACTGCCCTCTGAATTGATAGGTACAGCTCCCTAATTATGTATGATATACAATGAATGTGTTTTTATCTTGATCACCAGGTTGTCTCTGATGTGTTTTAACCAAATTGCTTGTAGGCACAAACAATTCAGGCAAGGATTTATGCTTATTATCTTCTAACTCTAATCTACCTATTTTAACCATGCAAAGTCTAACCAAGAGAATACGAGCAAAATCATGCATAGGAGACAAATAGAATTGTTTTAACTGCAACTTCTGTCATGAAATGGAATCCACACATACATCACAACTCTACACACCACTGTACTTTCTATCCAGTATGCAACTATTTAACTAACAGGATGAATAGGAGAAGAATCACATATGACAAGTAAATGGAATCACTTACTGCAACATGAAATGGAATTCAAGATGTAATCACAGCTTCATACATAACTGTCCTTTCTATTCAAATGCATATGATTGACTACCAGTGGAACAACAAAACCAGAAACCTTGCTATAGTAAATGGAATTACTTTGCTCAAATATCCAGTTTTCTGACCATTACAATGAGTTTCTTCCCAGTATTTATAGACTTCACAATACATAGAGTTCATCAAAACTCATGACCTTCTAGCTTCCACGAATACAAACAGACTATACACCAAGCATGAATATCTTCAATGAGAGGGTATGGAAGATGATCATGATATCTCAACCTCTCGATCAACACCTATCAAGCCAAAGTTCATTGGGCTTCCGAAGTCACTTAACTTTGATTTGTCCTAAGAATGTGAACAGATGCCATCTATCAGCAAGAACTTTACCATCTGTTATCATGCAATCTCTTTCTCTGTTCTTCCTTTGACATACTCCGTGATAGACGCTTTCTATTTTACCATGACAGTCGACTTGAAAAAGAAATCAACATTTATTTTATTTCAATTCTCTTCCATCACCTTTTATTATAATGTTCAAGCACCGCTGAGATCCTTAAAATCATAAGTTTTAATCCTTTTATTGTATGCTTGACACGCGTCACCATCTCATTTTATTTCCTTAAGTCTCTGGCCTCCTTGACAATATTCTCATCGGACGGTGGTCACATGATCACAAGAAGGAAGAATATTCCTTGCGATCATGCGCTAGCCATAGATTTCCTGTAGTGGAGCCCTTTATACTTCTTCACTGTTGGAAAAGCAAAATCTATGGCTATCTGAGGATCGCATACGTCTGACACATCCCTTGCGAAAACACGCCCATCATCGATCTTCTGCCAATGTTAGGACCCTTCTGACAATATGCCAACAGGTCCCTCTGACAATTTGCCAACTCATTATCTCATGGACCAACCACAGACTAGCTTATGTGTTCATGAAACATCCCAGACCCACTTCTTCACACTTGGCAGATTCGACGGTAGTCGCATGATCGTAAGAGCTTACAAGATTCCATAAGATCATGCACCGTCCGTCGATTTGGAATTTTAAGATGTTTTGGCTTGCTGACATTTGTGCGGCCTAGCAACCTCATTGTCGCACCCTCAATTACATTGTCGCATGATTGCATACCATTATTTTAATCTATGTGATCATGCGACCGCTTTACCATTGGTACACGTAGATTCCTGTGGGGTCCATCTATCTAGATCTTCTTATCATCAATGCATATGGGTCCCAGTGACACAGTGAGCTCTCAAATTCTCATTGTCGCATGATCATGTACCATTATTTTATTCCATGCGATCATGCGACTGCTTTACCATTGATACACGTGGATTCCAGGCGTCCTCCAAATCAGCAAAGGTAGGCGCAGCCTCTAACATCAAGATAGTCTTTCAAACAAGGAGATCGGATGGCCATCGCAAGACCGTGATGTTAACTCGTTTGCATCTTAGGATCGAAGTAATGCGATAACCATCAGATTGGATCAACGTTTAACTTCTAAAGAACGGGACTGGTTTCGCGAGAGAAAAGACTTGACAGATGGAAAGATCTCCACAAACCTTGTATGAGTCTTCAATATTTTTGAGGAATAACAGGAACCGTAGATGCAAAATTTAGGTTATCATATCTCCGCCACCCTAAAACTTCATGATTATCGAACCAGATTACCTGCCATTTCTTGCGCTGAGCTTGTAAAGACTTAGGTAATTCTGATATGCATCTAGATAACACGCAGGACACATGCACGTGAACTTGATGCCTGTTATATTGTTTCTGCCACAGGTTCTAAAATGTGACAGGAAGATTTTTAATACCATCAACTCCATGACTATCCACCCTTTGCTACTGATAATATCATCAGACGAGTCGGCAATTCTAGCACTCTCGATATAGAAAAAGTTTCCTCTTGATTCTTCTGAAAGAAAAAACACCATCCATCTTGATATACAAGATTATCAATAGAGCACATCTTCTTTTCCAGGATGGGATCTATAACCTACCCAATGTTACAAGATCTTGCAGAAAAGCCCACCCGGTTCAAAGAAGGAAAGCAATGATAGGGAAACCTGGCAAAGAAAGCCTACCTAAGCAAGACTTAGACCTAGACTCAACCAACTTCAAATGGAGAAATGACGGGTGACTGAAAATCAGGCAACAGCTGGCTCCAACTGGGGATTTAAGCATTACCATGCTTAAAAGGACTCTAGCAATCTTTGGTTTCGCAAAATAGTCGGCAACTTAACAAAGCCAAAACTACACACAACAGAAGGAAAAACAACTAGGCTACAATAGGAAAAGAAAACCTACCTAACTAACCACTATGCAGGGATTACCTGCTTCTCAATTATGCATTTGATAGAACTTCAAATCCTACCCATTATAGGAACATGGCAGGGATTCTCCGAAAGGGTATGCCAACCTAAATGAATTATTCTGATTTTCTTGCACAATCTGGAATGGGCCTTTCCATAAGGATTGAAACTTAGAATGCATTCCTTTAGGTTCATGTCTCTTGTCCCACAGCAGCACCATATCACCTTCCATAAATTTCCTCGGTCTAGCTCTTTTGTCAAACAACTTCTTGACTCGGTTTTGATGTGCAGTTATTCTGTCAACCATTTCTTCTCTCTCTTCTTGTAGTTTGGTCAAGTATAGGATTCTTCTCTCTAAACCATCTTTGAAAACATCATCTTCAATTACTGTTTTCAATTTACATGCAGCAAGCTCTAAAGGTAAAGGCAGATTTGCTTCAACCCCATAAACTAGTTCAAAAGGAGATATACCTATGGCTCTTTTAGGTGTAGTCCTGTCTACCCATAAAGCATCATGTAATTTCCTATGCCAATTCCTCTGATTGTCATCAACTAACTTCTTCATGATATTAATCAAATTCTTATTACTTGATTCTGCTTGCCCATTCCCTTGGGGAAAGTAATCTGATGAATGACCTACCAGAATCCCATAATCATGACAAAAAGAAACAATTTCAGATGATGAGAAATACGAAGCATTATCCATAATCAATTTTGTAGGTATTCCAAACCTAACTAAAATTTGTTCTTTTTATAAACTCACAAACTGCATCAGAAGTGGTCCTCTTCATAGACTTAGCTTCCACCCATTTACTAAAATAGTCTGTAGCAGTCAAAATGTAAGAATGACCTTGACTTGAAGGAGGATTTAGGGGACCAATAAAATCTAGACCCCACTACTGAAAAGGAGCATCAATTACAACTAGTTTCAATGGTAGATCTGCCAATTGAGGTTTACCAGAAAATAGCTTACATTTTTCACATGTTGCTACCCATTTATATGCATCTTAAAACATTCTTGGCCAATAGTAGCATTGCCTTAGGATCTTGAATGCTGTAACAGTAGAAGAGAAATCTCCTCCACATGCCTCATCATGAAAAGTTTTCAACAACTGCATTTGCTGCTCTTTATCCACACACCTAAGGAAAGTACCATCTATTGCTCTTTTGTACAAAACATCATCATAAATAACATACCTGAGGGCTTTGTTTCTCAGATCTCTCCTCTATTTTGCTATCAATCCCTCTAGACACTCACCGTATGTCAGGAAATAAGCAATGTTTGAAAACCAAGGATCTTGTAAACTCACCATCAACACCTTATGATCACTCTTCTCATCTAGCTGACCTTCTGCTATGGATTTACAAAGTGCATTCCCCCTCACCAATTTAGTTGGCCTAATATTAGTGTCATACTCTTGAACTTTGGCAATCCAAGCTCCTCTATTATTACAACCAACTTCTTGTTGAGTCAAAATGCTTTTTACTATTGCATCAAGCACATAAACAACTGAATGTGAGTGAAGAACATAAAATCTAAAATTTTTCAATGCTCTTACCATAGCATAAGCATGTTTTTCCATTTGGGAATACTTCAACTCATGGCTCTTCAAGGGTATACTCATGAAAGCAATTGGAGCTTGTATCCCCTCCTTGTTTTCTTGCATCAGTATTGCAGACATGGTGTGTTGTGATGCATAACAGTATAAAATGAATTCTTTTGTATAATCAGGGTGAACTAAAATAGGAGCATTAGCAATTGCATTTTTTATGTCTTCAAAAGATTTCTTACCATCATCAGTCCATTTGAAAGATTGATTTCCCTTCATCATATCAACTATACTTTTCACAATTTCAGAAAAATCAGGTACAAATCTTCTTAAAAAGTTAACTTGTCCAAAGGAAGATTTAATTTCAGTTTTACTTAAAGGTAAACTTAACTGCTAAATAGCTCTAACTCTATCAGGATCAATCTTAACTCCTTCTTGAGAAATAATGTGTCCAAGAAGTTTACCTTCAGTAACACAAAATACAGATTTCTTTGGATTTAAAGAAATACCTTGGTCTCTACACCTCTGCAGGACTCTGGCAAGATCTCTTATGTGATCTTTTCTCTGCCTAGAGAAAATAGTTAGATCATCAAGGTACATCACAATAATCTTATTTTTAAGATCACCAAAAGATAGATCCATTGCTCTCTGAAATGTTGCACCTGCGTTAATCAATCCAAAAGGCATTCTATTATAAGCAAAAGTACCCCATGGCGTTGTAAAAGCTATCTTGTACTTGTCTGATTCATCCACTTGGATTTGGTTATAACCTGAAAACCCATCCAATATAGACATCATTCCTGAACCTACAACAATCTGTAATAAATGATCCATGTTTGGCAATGCATAGTTATCTTTGAGGGAAGCCTGATTTAGATTTCTGAAATATACACAAATCCTTATCTCTCCATTCTTCTTCCTCACAGGGATGATATTTGCAATCCAAGTGGAGTGATGAATAGGATATATGATTTTTGCTTTTATCATCTTATCAATCTCCTTAAAAATTTCTCCTTCTATCAAAGGGTTATAGTTTCTTTGTTTCTGTTTGACAGGAACTACCCCAGCCTTTAGAGGAATTGTGTGCCTAAAATCTCCATCCATGAAATTTTTAAGACCCTCATAGTCCCAAGCAAAAACATCTTGAAATTCCACTAATAACTCTTTGATCTTACCCCTTTCTTCAATGGAACAACACTTTCCAATATTAATCATTTTTGGACAATCATCAGTCTCTATATTGATTCCATCATACTCTCCACAAGTCTTTTCTTTTTCACTCCTTTCTTCCTTAACATAAGCATCATGTTTGTCAAAAAGCTTTTCTAAAGATGCAAAATGAGAAGGGATCTTATTACCTTTTAATTGAATGATTTCTTCTTTTGATTCTTCCTCCTCAATCAGTGACTGCTCATCTTCACCATCTTCAAAGCACATATTGACAAAAGGGCCTGATCCTTCTAGGAACTGCTGAATATGTTAGTCATTATCAAAGACTTGCCATGATTCTTCATTATCAGGTACCTTTGACCTAAAAAGAACTTCCATCCTATATATCTGATCTTTAAATTCAGGATGAGGTAACAATAATGAGGCAGAGACAGCTAATGAATCAGCTTTTGAATTCTGGTCTCTAGGAACTGAGTTTATTGAGAATGCATCAAAATTTTCCATCTCATCCCATACTTTATTTCTATAATTCCTTAATCTATTATTTTTTACAGAATATAAATTTCTCACCTGCTTTACCACAAGCTCAACATCACCTTGTACGTTAAGTAACTTTACTCCTTTTTGTTTTGCAACTTCCATTCCAAGGAGAAGAGCTTCATACTCTGCAGTGTTATTAGTGTTCTTAAAATTCAACTTGTAGGCCAGATGTGTGATTTCTTCATCAGGTGCAATTAAGACTACTCCTGCTCCTGAGCTTGCCTTAGCACAACTACCATCAAACTGCATTGTCCACAGCTATTGTGAATCTGCCTTTACCATCTCTTCTTGAGCATTAGGTCCATCATATGTTAACATGTAATTACCAAATTGCATTTCTTGATATAAGATCTGAGATTTAGGATCATCTGATTTCAAAACAGTAAATTTAGCCTTACCTTCAGGTTCAAGCTTTACTTTCTTATTCCCAACTTGGATGTATGCAGATGACCAATCAAGTTTAATCTCTCCTCCCAAGTCCTTGCAGAAACTTCTACTAAGCAACATACCATAGCTTTCAGGAATGTCAGCAACAAGAATTGTAAGCTTTAATCTCTTGGAAGGATATGCAACCAAAGCAACTTGTGCATCCTTGATCTGACCTATCAAAGGTACTTGCTTGGCATCCATTGAATAGCACTTTCCAAAGACTTTGGTTAGGGGTAGCCCTAGAGCTTTTGCAACTGACGCAGGCATTACATTATCTGAAGCTCCAGAGTCTATGATGCAATTACTTAGTCTGTTGCCATTAATAAAAAGAGACACATAAAAAGGCTCTGGTTTTGAATATGAACAAGTAGCATGGATCACAGGTTCTTCTTCTTGAAACAGCCTAGGAATTGAGAAATCATCATCAATTGAATTCCCTTCATTAGCATTAACTCGCCTTTTATCACTGACATTGGAATTGATATGAATGTTTTCTCCACTTTTACAATGATCTATCAACCTTTGGAATTGATTAGAGTGTGATCTCAAATAATCCATAGTAGATATTTGAATTTTAGTTTCTTCACAAAATTGAATAATATCAAAGGAATGAGGAAACTTATCTTTTTGTTCCTTTTGTGAAGAACTTGATGCTGGGTTATCATTCTTAGCTGCCTTGTGGGGAGGAACTTGATTCTTGATAGAAGCAGCATTGGGAACTTGACTTTTATTTTTCTGACCTCTAGTCATCATAGTTAGCTGAGGTCCTTCCAAGGTGGCAGAACAATTTCTTCCATTTTCTGAATCTGATTCATACTCACAATACAAATTTACGGAGTCGCCATGAGGAGCATGATCATCATCATCTTCTGGATATTCAATTCTTTTCACTTCTTCTCCTTTCATTTGTAAATGCCGGATCATGTCTTCACAGGTATCACCATCATGATCTGCTCTGAGGTGAAAAGCACAAGAAGTCTGACCTTTAGGAGGAGCTTCAATAGCTAATCTTTGCTGAGTAGGAGGAAGCTGTAGGTTCTTGTTCCCGCTTTGATACCTTGGTCCTTCTCGGTAAGGCTGATATAATGAATGAGTTGGTCTTGCAACTTGTTTCTTTAATGCAATCATCTCTTTGGACAATCTTTGTAACATGGCCTCAGTACTGTTTGAAGTACTTGTTACATTGCTTGAAGATCTAGTATGATACTCTTTCTTCCATTTCCCAGAGGCTATCATGTCATCTTCCATCTCTACTGCAAGAGTTTGTGCAGCTTGTAAAGTAGCCACATTAGCCCTTCTTAGTTGATAACCAAGTTCAGGACGCATAGAACTAATATAGAAAGTTTTCTGATTGTCTCCTGTTGGAGCACTAGCAGTTGGTATCCTTTTAATAAGTTTATTGAAATTAGCATTAAAATCTCTCATAGAGATGGATGATTCTTTCTTAATTTGAGCTAGTTGTAATAACAAACTTTGAGCATCCTCAGCACTCTTATACCTTTCTTCAAATTTTTGCCTCATGTCATTCTAACCAGTGATACAACCTATAGGTAAATCTTGAAACCAATCTACTGCATCACCCACCAATGTGTCTACAAACATTCTGACTGCAACATCATCATGCTGAGGGTTCACCACACTACAAGCTTTAAGAAAGGCACTTAGATGTTGTTCTGAAGATACCAAACCATCACCATTGAATCTGGGAAAGTTCTTTCTGGAGGCCTTTGGCAAGTCATGATTTGCTGCAAGATTCAATGGTCCAATAGCATTTCCCCAAGGAACAGCCATAGTTGCTAGACTTATATTTTGTGTAACTTCTTGTATTGAAACCGAGAGGGGAAGTGCAATACCGTGCAATAACAATGAATTACAAGTGGTAGAAATAGGAATCCTATCAACAGGAGGTGAAGAAGATTTGCTTCTTCTTATTCGAAAGGTAATACAGAAGACAATTGAAAATCTTCAGGCTTGTTATCTCCAACTTCTCTTCTTGACTTAGTCCTTCCTTTCCTATAAGTATTTTCAAGAATAGGGAAATTGACTTCTTTAAGTTCTTCGTACACTGGGTCAACCTTTCCCTTTTGCTTCACACTCTTGGTAAATTTGGAATACAGGATGTCTTAGATTATGAGGAACTTATTGATATATTTTCTTTCTAAGTGTCCCCACTAGAGTCACCAAAAACTGTTGGTTAACAGTTTGTCCTCTTCAAGATTTCTTATCTTTGACTCTTAAATTACCCAATGGGAGAGAAAAAAAGGATGTCACCAACAATTGGGTCAGTGTACGTCTTCTATCACTACCCTCTGAATTGATAGGTACAGCTCCCTAATTATGTATGATATACAATGAATGTGTTTTTATCTTGATCACCAGGTTGTCTCTGATGTGTTTTAACCAAATTGCTTGTAGGCACAAACAATTTAGGCAAGGATTTATGCTTATTATCTTCTAACTCTAATCTACCTATTTTAACCATGCAAAGTCTAACCAAGAGAACAGGAGCAGAATCATGCATAGGAGACAAATAGAATTGTTTTAACTGCAACTTCTGTCATGAAATGGAATCCACACATACATCACAGCTCTACACACCACTGTACTTTCTATCCAGTATGCAACTATTTAACTAACAGGATGAATAGGAGAAGAATCACATATGACAAGTAAATGGAATCACTTACTGCAACCACAGACATGAAATGGAATTCAAGATGTAATCATAGCTTCATACATAACTATCCTTTCTATTCAAATGCATATGATTGACTACCAGTGGAACAACAAAACCAGAAACCTTGCTATAGTAAATGGAATTACTTTGCTCAAATATCCAGTTTTTTGACCATTACAATGAGTTTCTTCCCAGTATTTATAGACTTCACAATACATAGAGTTCATCAAAACTCATGACCTTCTAGCTTCCACGAATACAAACAAACTATACACCAAGTAGGAATATCTTCAATGAGAGGGTATGGAAGATGATCATGATATCTCAACCTCTCGATCAACACCTATCAAGCCAGAGTTCATTGGGCTTCCGGAGTCACTTAACTTTGATTTGTCTTGAGAATGTGAACAGACACCATCTATCAGCAAGAACTTTACCATTTGTTATCATGCAATCTCTTTCTCTATTCTTCCTTCAACATACTTCATGACAGACGCTTTCTATTTTAACACGACAGTCGACTTGAAAAAGAAATTGACATTTATTTCTTTTCAATTCTCTTCCGTCACCTTTTATTATAACATTCAAGCACCGCCGAGATCCTTAAAATCATAAGTTTTAATCCTTTTATTGTATGCTTGACACGCGTCACCATCTCATTTGATTTCCTTAAGTCTCTGGCCTCCTTGACAATATTCTCATCGGACGGTGGTCGCATGATCACAAGAAGGAAGAATATTCCTTGCGATCATGCACCAACCGTAGATTTCCTGTAGTGGACCCCTTTATAATTCTTCACTATTGGAAAAGCAAAATCTACGGCTGTCTGAAGATCACATACGTCTGACACATCCCTTACGAAAACACACCCATCGTCGATCTTCTGCCAATGTTAGGACCCTTCTGACAATATGCCAATAGGTCCCTCTAACAATCAACCAACTCATTATCTCGTGGACCAACCACAGACTAGCTTATGTGTTCGTGAAACATCCTGGACGCACTTCTTCACACTTGGTAGATCTGAGGGTAGTCGCATGATCGTAAGAGCTTACAAGATTCCATAAGATCATGCGTCGTCCATCGATTTGGAATCTTAAGATGTTCTGGCTTGCTGATGTTTGTGGGGCCCAGCAACCTCATTGTCGTATCCTCAATTACATTGTCGCATGATCACATACCATTATTTTAATCTATGCGATCATGCAACCGCTTTACCATTGGTACACGTAGATTCCTACGGGGTCCATCTGTCTAGATCTTCTTATCATCAGTGCATATGGGTCCCAGCGACACAATCAGCTCTCAAATTCTCATTGTCGCATGATCGCGTACCATTATTTTATTCCATCTGATCATGCGACTGCTTTACCATTGATACACATGGATTCCAGGCGTCCTCCAAATCAGCAAAGGTAGGCCCAGCCTCTGACATCAAGACAGTCTTTCAAACAAGGAGATCGAACGGCCATCGCAACACCGTGATGTTAACTCATTTGCATCTTAGGATCAAGGTAATGTGATAACCATCAGATTGGATCAATGTTTAACTTCTGAAGAACGGGACCAGGCCCGCGAGAGAAAAGACTTGATAGATGGCAAGATCTCCACAAACCCTGTATGAGTCTTTAGTATTTTTGAGGAATAACGGGAACTGTAGATGCAAAATTTAGGTTATCATATCTCCGCCACCCTGAAACTTCATGATTATCAAACCAGATTACCTGTCGTTTCTTGCGCTGAGCTCGTAAAGACTTAGGCAATTCTGATATGCATTTGGATAACGCACAGGACACATGCACGTGAACTCGGCGCCTGTTATATTATTTCTGCCATAGGTTCTAAAATGTGACAGGAAGATTTTTAATACCATCAACTCCATGACTATCCACCCTTTGCTACTAATAATATCATCAGACAAGTCAGCAATTCTAGCACTCTCCATACAGAAAAAGTTTCCTCTTGATTCTTCTGAAAGAACAAACACCATCCATCTTGATATACAAGATTATTAATAAAGCACATCTTCTTTGCCAAGATGGGGTCTATAACCTACCCAATGTTACAAGATCTTGTAGAAAAGCCCACCCAGTTCAAAGAAGGAAAGCAATGATAGGGAAACCTGGCAAAGAAAGCCTACCTAAGCAAGACTTAGACCTAGACTCGACCAACTTCACATGGAAAAATGACGGGTGACTGAAAATCAGGTAACAAACATCAAGGCCGATCAGATATGTTGCGTGCCCATGCCTGTACTACATCAAACTTGATCCATCTACCCTCCTGAAACTCAGCCTTGCCATGAATGCTTATAATTTGATCCGATAGATGTTTGGGTTTTAAAAAGATTAACCCTGTAGAAGGTGGTGACAAGCCCATTAAAGCTTTCAGCATAATGTGGTACTCTATAAAATCTATGGCACCGATGATCAGATCCTCTATTATCATCCCCTTAACCTTCACTGTCGTGAGGAATTCAATTCCATCTACCCATTTGTCATGCATGGATATAAAATGTGAACCCTAGCAAAGCTAGGAGAAGAAATATTTAATTTTGAAAAAGAACAGCTAGTAGGTCAATTTTAAAATGCAACCATCGATCATTTTATCTCCTAGTAGATCGAGCAGCTCATAAACACCTAGAAAAACACTTTTAAAACCCCTCTAACAAGTCAACTACCATCATGGAAGTCAGTAGCCAATCACCGGTGAGAAAGTTAGCATCCCCGATAGACCTTGGACCCACGTCGCTAAGTACACCATCAGACGGTTGTCACTATACCATGATTGTAACAATCAAGCTTTTTGGATCTCTGGTATAACGACAGCCATGAGATTTGATCACACATTAACTTCTTTAGAAACCCCTATCCCCTGGGCCCACTGACAACATACACATTGCATACTTTCATTCATTCTGACCTGCTTAATCTACATACACCTCAATAGTCCTCTGATAATGGACCCACTGATTGAGATGCTAATCTAATGGTAGTTGCATGATAGCATGACTTCCAAATATTTCTTGTGATCATGTGACCACCCTAGATCTAATTTCTTCTGAAACATCTATAGATACTTGGCCCCATTGACAAATTTCAATGGTACTCTCAAATGACCAATCACAAGCTACCAAAAAGATCCACGTTACACATTTTCCTAACACATGACCCACTGTCAGAAGCTCTGATGGTGCAGGAGGATCAGTGGTTGTCATTATACTGCTAGATTAACTAGGTCACATCTTGAGCCTCAAGTATAATGATGACCACATGATTAATTTGAAACTTAACCCACCAAAGAAGATGGCCCCACTGTCAACCTACCAAATTAGACACCACTGATGAATCAGGAGCTACCAGATCAGATGAGGTGGCACTGGTCCCATTGACAAGATAAACTCTACAGGTAGGAAGATTGATGATCATCACAAGATATCATGGAATCTTTCAGAGCCATGAGATCATGCGACAACCATCAAATCTAGAATCTTGACTTGGCTACTGAACTGAGACCGCCAATTGAAACGGTAACTACTTGCAAGATCACCGAGTGTTAAGGGGTTAACCGCTGGGAATCAGAGACTTGGCGACTGAAGGATTTAAAAAGGCACATGGAAATTGAAGGGACTTAAGTTTCCAAGATAAACTAATTGCAAATTATAACAAGGCTTAGGGTTTTAGGGTGTTTGAACACCAATAGCTAGTTTTATGAATCTTTTAACTACAGACCAAGGAGATAACAAATTTGTAGAGGCCAGATAATAGGGGATAAATCCATGAAAATTTTAGGGATGGTAGGCAAGATAAAAATAGAGGCCTGGGTATGGTTTTAGGCCAAATTTGCATGCACAAGGAAAATTTGGGTAATAGTAAACATGTGTAACAATGTCTATCAAGGTTAGTTAGACATAATCAAGAAGGTAGAGAAAGATATGAAGAAGATAAGGTCTAGACAGACTCAATTGAGGAATTCTCTTGTGCCCTCACTAGACATTCTCAGTTGGAACATAAAGGAGATTGATGTGACTATGATAAACTATGATCAAGGTCTGAGCACAGAATTGGAGAAGATGGAGAAACTTCAATATGCATTATGCACCCATGTACAGATAGTAAATTCTCTGACAACCTTTTGGAAGGAGATCCAAAAACTCAAGATTGCATATCCCAATGTTTTCCTTGAGTAAGTTTATGTAGATAGAATTTTTAATGCACCTTTGTCATTAATGTCAAATGGGGAGTTGTATAGAATATTGAGTATGTATAAAATGTATAGAAGACAAAAAGTTTTGTGTAAAGGGACAGTTAGAGACTTGGCCATATTCCTTTGTTGCCATCAATGAAAAAGGGGGAGATTGTTGGAAAGTTGTCTATACTGAGATATATGACTAGATATAGTGTTATTATTATGGAAACAAAGTCATATAGCAGTTTCAAGTTAGCGCACTAAGTGAAAAGTTCAGTATTCAATTAAGTGTTGAAGACTGGACAACATACAGAGCACCAGAGACTCAGAGCATCATCACACATGTGTACGGATGAATTATGGTATGCACCCTAGAAGTTAAGGTTGTTAGACCATACTTATGCTTAATCTAAGAGTGCATAAGTAGATATGAAAAGATGTGAAAGTTACACTCAATTGAAGTTGCATAGTGAGTGTGTGCCAGAAGAGAACAGAGCATGGAGCTGACAGTGACTATTTTGGTTTGTGATTATAAATTAATGTTGTAAAGACTATGCACCCATTGTATTTAGGTTTTTGACATATGTACATGTATAATTGTAAGCATTCTTAAGCCAATTCTTTTGGAAGCATTATTTGTAATTAGTTATAGGGCCAACCTATTTATGTATTTTGTATAAATGGATAAATATAAGGTGTGCCCATTGTATTTGGTATGGAAGTGAAAGGAGAGTTGTGTTAAGTAGAGTAGAGGTATGATAAGTTACCATAAGATGTATTAGAGCATTGCTAAAGGTCAAAGCATTAGTGCACCAAAGGAACTGATCTGACAAGTAGTGTCATAGTGAACAGCTCACCTGTAGATATAGTTTGTATCTAATTCAGAAGGTTGTAGCCTTCATCATTTGAGTAGTGAGCTCTAGGAAAATGAATATACTCCCCTAAAAAGGATCATTGTAAAAGACTCCTAACAGGGTCTGACCCTTAACAAGGTCTACTATACTTAAAGCATTGTAAAGCTACTCCTAAAAGGGTAAAGGATCTTCTAACAAGGATCACAAAACACTAGTGCAGATTATTAGTGGGTGTCAAGTCCCACCAGGGTTTTTACGTATTTGGGTTTCCCCATAAACATATTGGTGTGATGTGTTAATTTCATGTTTCATGTTTATGTGAATGTTTAATTTAGTTCTTAAAAATTTATGATTAAAGTAAAAAGTTAAAATACAATGAACACTAATTCCCCCCCCCCTCTCAATGTTCCCATTCCTAACACCTCTTACTGTCAAAGATGTGAAGAATGAGTTTTGGAACTCCATCCTTGAGAAAACTCAAAGGAAGCTAGCTAGATGGAAAGGTAAACTACTCAACAATGCTGGTAAGCTTCAACTCCTTGCTACTTCTCTTCAAGGAATTCTTGTCTATTTCCTTTCCATTTTCAAAATTTCTAGTGTCATGGCTGACAAGTTGGAAAAGATTCAGTGAACCTTCCTTTGTTTGGGGTGTGAAGAAAAGAGAAGGCTTCCTTTGGTTAGCTAGGAAAAAGTTCACCTACCTAAACATTTGGGGGGCCTAGGGCTGAGAAGAATTAACAATCTCAATAGAGCCCTGCTTTCAAAGTTGTCCTAGCACATGGTCTCAAGTTCTGATGACTGGTGCAAAATTATGGAGGCCAAATATCTTGATGGGGGTTGCTTCTGTAAGCTCTTTATGGAATAGGGGCACCCAGGAGGTTCCAAAATCTGGAACAATATCCTCAAGAATAAAAGTATTCTGGAGAAAGGGACTCTTTGGTAGTTAGGTAATGGCAAAGACATCAGGCTTTGGGAGGACCCTTGGCTTCCTGATAGTATTCATGCTGCCACTCGTTTCACTCAATTAAGAAACACTCTTACCCATGGAGTTGGCAAGTATGGTCTCCAATTTCATTACAAATGGCAGATGGATTGATATTACCCCTTTCCTAAGGGATAGACCAGATCTTAATTTGGCTGCTAACCTCAATACCTTAATCCACTCTCTCTACATTCCCATGTTTGATAGGCCTGATAGACTCCTTTGGTGCCATATCCAATATGGGGTGAACCCACAATAGTGGGTTACACATTTTTGCCTGAACGGACATTGAACTCTACATTTTGAAAAAAACTTTCAAATTCAAATGCATATTGTCGTTAAATCATTTGAAATTGTAAGATGAAGTAAATTAGATTATTTTAGAATTTTCTATCGAGATTCTAAATATATTTTTTATTTATATTTTTCAAATGATTTGAATGGTTTTTTCTTTCTCCCACAAAAACTGGTATGTTGCTGAAAACATCATTTTCAAAGAGTTACATTGTTTTCATAGAGCATAACCTTTTTTTATAAAATAAATATCCATGTGCTTCTTTTGAATTTAGTTTTGTAACATCCATACAAAGGGCATGCAATTATTTTGATGACATTATCATGATTATTACATATTTTATTAACTTTTGAAGTTGACTAAACCATAATTTTGACATACCTTGACTACATAGCTTATAAATTGTCGTGTATTTGTTCAATTTCATTTTTTATTTTTTTGATAAAAAGAGAACTTCAATACCTAGGGCATAGATATTTTTTAGAATTTTTCTTCTCTCATTTACTACTTTTCCATAAGCATCAAACATAGAGGGAGACATACGGTGAAATATCTATGTTTAGTAAAACTAAGAATACAAAGTCATAATAAACTTAATATATATTAACATTATAATCATTGGAAATATTTTCTTTGTAGTACCTTACTACATATATAGGTTTTTCAAATGGATTCATTTGATCTTCCAAAAGATAAAGTTGAAGTGATTTTTTGTCAGCATTTTAATAGGTGCGAAGGAGACTCCATTGTAGGTATGATTGAGGAGTATATATGTTCTATCAATGTTTTTTTATCTAAGAAGTGTTGTCACTAGGGATTGCACCTGAGTATGGCTAAGTGTAGAACCTAGCAATCTCGTGAAACATGGGACTATTCTCAGGTTGTGGGTAACCTATCTAAGAGTAGACCTCTGGATTAAGGGTCGGCCTCCCTTTGGATCACTTGAAACTTATCTAAACTTGGAGGGAAAAGGGATAGAAAATGCTTGAAAATAAACAACTGCAACTTGAAATGAAAGGAAGGTGATCCACTGAAATTGAGGAGAAACCACAATCGAGAAATAAGTTCACTTCATCATCAATTCAAATCTAATTCACAACTCAATCATACTTTCTTAACTCCTGATGAAATAAGGTACTTAGAATTCAGAAAAAGGAAGAAATCTTCACAAATTTGATATTCCTGATTATACACAAATCACACCACTGAATTAAGACAAATCCTTGAATACCCACTTGAATCCAAAATGCAGATTAAGGATATAGAATCATCACAATAATCTCACATATGGCTTCAACACCAAACCCAAAATTATAGGAGAATAAGAAGGTTCAATTTTTATTCCTAAAATAAACAGGTACAATTGTGTCTCTGAGTGCTACAACACTCATATCAGAGAGAAAAAGTGAAGAGCTAACCTCAATCACCAAAAGTGAGAGGTATAAAAACAAAAACCTAAGAATCTACATTCAACTCCACTACCTCCTAAGAATAGAAAAGTTAAAAAAAAAAGACCCATGAGGCTGGATCATGGTTTGAATGCCAGATTCCTAGATTCCTAGGGCGAGGAAAGTGGGACCCTAAACATAGAGAGTCAAAGATGGCCACTCTATCAACTAAGTCATGTTTATAACTGATAATCTGATAGTGGTTTATAAAAAACACCACCTGTCGATATCTTACAATGAATAATGAACAATGAATTAATAGTGAGAACCTATTCCACTATGACAAGGTGGATCTAATCAAGTTTTAAATGATTTCAACCCAAAAGAAATGGGGAAAAGAATTTGAAAATAAACAATTATATTTCAAAAGACCCACCTATGCCTAGACAACAAAATATGGACTCAAGATGTATTTTGGAAAACCTCAACCCAAAAGTGGGGAGAAAATCCAAAATATTATAATCACAAAAAAATCCACATCATAGCATATATTCTAACAAAATATAACCTCAACCCAAAAGAAATGGGGAGAAAATATTAAATGGCTATTGAAATGAAAATCCTTTCAAAATTGGAAGAGCAACTGCTGGCATCGACATCCCTCTTTGATGGCATTTGGCAAGTTTCCATTCCCACTAGCACTCCTCCTTGATCCTCGATCCAAATTTGGAAACATCAGCTTCGAAAGCCCCCCTGTCACCATAATATGATTTGAGGTAGGCATTTACAGTAGAGTTTTGCTGTTACAACATCTTTCTTTTTGACTAGGGCATGATACAGGCCTCATTTTCTTGAATTTCTTAGCCCATTAGTAATGTAGCTCGGTTCTCATGGGCTTCGAGGGCATGTACAAACAATGGAAAATTGCTTCTACATTTAATTCCTTAGATAATGATCTCTCTATATTCTTTTATAGTAGTGGATTGATGTTATGCACTTTCAAGGGCACCATGTTTACTTCGTATTCACTATTGACATTGCTATCTCCATTATTTGATCACCACTGTTATGTTATTCTCAAGGGCTTAGTTGTTTTATCTATTTGTTAGTTTGAACATAAATACTCTATTTTTTGACATCACTGTTACTTGTATTTGATGCCAGTGGGTAGCACGGCTAGGGAATCATTCTATGTTGTTGATGTCATCATCCTTATTACCATGGATACTCCTTTGTTGGATTTGGCCTAGCCATGGTTTGCATCATTAGAATCATGGTGCCATATTGAGCTTGTCATCAAGCTAGGGCATGGGTGGATATGCACACTATTGTTAATTTAGGGCACCATTCAATTTTTGGTTCATCACGCTATGTTTGATTTATGAACCATGATATTTTTATTTGTTTCAACCTATTGTAGAATACATCACACCGAATGGAGCATGATGCATTATTTATTTCATTTTTGTCACTGCATTTGGTATACAGTGCCATAATATCATCTTGCACCTCACCTCTGCCAGCCGTGAAGAATGTGCCAGGCATTGACATCCCTCTTTGATTAGAATGTATAAGGCTTATGAGCCTAGTATGATGTTAATGCCCATTACACCTAGCCTGCAAAGGTTCTTGATGGTGTGAGTGCTCAACTGAGCTCACTATTGATTCTATTATGCTATCCTATGAGCTAGATATTGGTGATGCCATTGAGACCTGAGAGCTAGTCCATAGCTTGCTGGTATCTCTGTCTGATACTGTGTGACCTTTCAGTGCCTTTGGTTTGTCATTGACTATCACTGTGGCCTTACCTTTGTTATTGATGTCTCACCTCTTAGCAATGTGATCACTATGAGATCTATTCATGGGTGGGACATGTGTTGTCATGACTACCAGTGGCCTAATCCATGCTTCATTGATCAGTGCTTACTCTGCATAATGATGGAGTGCTTATGTATTCATATTTCATGGTGTGTATGATTTCCCTTTTTCCTTTGAGGGCATGATTCCTTGATTGCATTACTTTGATTGGTTATGACCCGTGAAGCATGAACTACATTACTGTTATATTTTCAGTCATACCCAAAGTGGGGAAAGCTCACTATTGTGTCTCTTTTATGCAACATCCTTTTGGTGTTTGTAAGAACCCACAACTCTCATGCATTACACTTTGACACTTGATGTCGATGTTTGATAGATACTCATTACTATATGCTTCACTATTACTGCATTTGGCTATTGCACTCTGAGAAGCCTGAGAAAGATTGACTATGCATTGCTCACTGTTATCAATGCTTGATTGCAATGGCATTATTCTTATATTTCAATTGAATTGGTATCTCCTTGATTTTTTGTATGTTTGTGGATGCTTATGATAGCAGTGTTATTATTGTGTTGTTATTGCTTCATGCCCATCACATATATGATATGCCCTACTGGAATATTAATGCAAATCTAAAATATATTTATGTTTTAGTGTGCCTTATCTCATACATAGATCTGTGTGCTTTGATTCTAGCTCTGTTCTTTTTGATGCCATGGTGTCCCCTTGCTGGCTTATCATAATATCATGCCCAATGTCACAACACATACAATTCTATTTGCACTTTGATACCAGTATTTACTTTATCATGCCATGTTGTTTGATTAATCCCTATTGATGCTAAATCATTTGGATGCTCTTCATCTATACATACTGTGTGTGCCCTTGGCCCTTGATGTGGTCATGATGGAGATCATGAGGTTTCCCTATCATGATCCACATCAAGGGCCCAGATCATTCATGGAATTTATTGTTGGATCAGCTTCCATGTATCTGCACATGAAACAAAAATGTCAGTGAAAACATGATGCATCTTTTGGTTCTTTGGATGATTCTCATGCACATGCCCTGAGCACAGCCTTTGTTAGAGGGGCATGGATAAGTGTATGTATGCATTTTGTAATATTGTGATACCAACCATTGCATAGATCCATTGGATCTAACCCATCTCTTCTCTTCACTTCTTGCAGGTTCTGGATCTCAGGAGCTCATTGGACAGGACCAGATTCAGACATCAATACTAGGCAATGTCTGGTACCCCCATATTAATTATTTCTTTATGTATATCTGAACTCATCCATTCAAATCTAATAATGGCTATTCTCATGGCCTGTGTGAGCTTAGATAGATGCTTCCTTTCTATTCTTTCCCTTTTGTACAATATACATACATGTATGTGTAGCTTTAGATGTAGTTCATTTCCTTTTACTTTTCATGTACTTTGCAATGAAATGAATAGAAATATTAAATAAGATCACCTAATAACAAAAACTAGGTTATTGTAGCTCATCTAGTAATTAGGTCTCCAAACTTAAGAATGAGCAAAAAATATGAAAACATTTTGGCGACCTCTATGGAGTGCTTGCCTACTAAGAATCCTGACCAGCTGCCTAGTAGATCCATTGGGTATAGAGTCACTAATCCACAACTGAACCTAACTTCTTTCAGATAACTAATCCTTCTCAACAAAACTGCTAACTGCTAGAGATAACTTCTCTAGCTTATTGCTACTCACACCAACTGAAAACAACTAAAAGCAACTACTGAAAACAACTTGTGCCAGGCACTTAGGGAACATAGAAAGCCAAAAATTCTTAACTTACTAATATATAGGGTAGAAAAGAACCTCATAAACAAGCCTTGAGGTGGATCCCATTCACTGGAATGGGCAGCTCCTCTCCATCCATGCTAGCCAGCTGAAAAGTGTTATGGGCTTTGCATCCAATCACCATGAAAGGCTCACCCCATATGGCATCAAACTTAGTATGCTTCCCTAGTTTATGTTTTTCTTCATCCCACTTGAGGACTAGATCCCCTTCTTTAAACACTTTAGGTGTGGCCTTCTTTTCAAAAATCTTCTTCATCTGAGCATGATGAGCCTCCAAGTTCTCCAATGCTAGTTTTCTTATTTCTTCAAGTTCAATAAGTTCAGCCAGTCTGACCTGCATAGTATCTTCCTCCACAATATCAATCTCTTTAATTAGACTTAGGGTAGGCAACTCAATAGATAGGGGAATCCTGGCTTCCTTTCCATATACCAATGTGTTGGGTGAATTGCCTATAGACCTCTTGGGTGTTATTCTATCTGCCCACGAGGCCAGCTTCAATTTGTTGTGCCAGTCTCTCTGGTTCCCTTTTATAGTCCTCTTGATGATTCTCAGCAAATTTTTATTTGTTGATTCTGCTTGACCATTACCCTAAGGGTAATAGTTAGAAGAGGTACTTAGAAAGATATTATGCTTGAGTGCCCATTCTAAAATTTTAGTTCCCAGGAATGCCATAGAATTATCAAAAATGATAGAATATGGAGCACCAAATCTAGACACAATGTCTTGATAGAAGTTCAAGATAGAGGTTTCATTTTCTTCCTTCAGTGCTATAGCCTCTGTCCATTTGGTAAAATAGTCTATGGTAGAAAGTATCCACTTGTGTCCAACACTAGATGGAGGGTTGATAGGTCCAATAAAATCCAGTCCCCACTTTGAGAAAGGTTTCTCTACCTTAATAGGATGAAGAGGGAGGGCTGCCAACTTTTTCTTTCTAGCAAACAAGGCACAATTCTTGCATCTTGTAACCCAATCAAAAGAATCCTTATACAAGATAGGCCAGTGGTACCCAACTCTCATCACCTTAAGAGTAGTGGTTTTGGTAGCAAAGTGTCCACTAGAGCCTCCATCATGAAACTCCTCCAGTATTTTATTCACTTGGTCAGTTTCAACACATCTTAATAGGATACCACTATGATCCTTTCTATACAGAATGTTATCAATAACAATAAATGGAATGGCTTGGAGTCTAAAGTACCTTCTCTAACTCCTTTCAAGGCCCTGAGGACATTGGCTAATTTAGAGATAATACTTCATCTTCATTGTCCAAATTGTGTTCTACTCAACATTTTGGTTCATCAGGACAACCTCCTCCTTCTGCTGGTTTGAATCTGCTATTCCTTCATTTAGTTTCTCACATAGCCCCTTTCCTCTAACTAGCTTGGTCACTTTAATCTGACTGTCATATTCCATGACTTTGGTGACCCAACCAGCCCTCTTATGACTCAGGTCCTTGTTCAACAAGAAATCCTTTATGCAAGGGTGAGCAACCATCAGGTGCACTGTGTTGTTGGACAACAAGTGTCTAAATTTTTTTAGGCTTCTTACAATTTCTAGGACATGTTTTTCAATAGGAGTGTAATTAAGTTCATAAACATCTAGACCTTGACTGTAAAAAGCTATTGGTTGTTCTTGCTTCTCAACATTCTACTGAACTAACATAGCAGAGATACTATCATTGTCTCCAAAAGCATACAATATAAAATCCTTAGAAAAGTCAAGGTTTACCAAAGTAGGAGCAGATGCAATTGCTTCTTTGACTTTTTCAAAACACCTTTTCCCTTCACTGGTCCAATGGAAAGTTGAGTTCTTCTTCAACATTTGGGTCATAGGCTTTAAAAGTGCTACAATGTTTAGAATGAACCTCCTCAAGAAGTTGATTCTTCCAAGAAAACTTTGTAATCCCTTCTTGTGAAATGGCAGGGGTAGAGCCAGGATGGATTTTACCCTTTCAGGATCAGTAGTTGTTCCCTGCTTGGAAACAATGTGTCCCAGTAGTCTACCCTCATGAACAACAAAAATGCATTTCTTGGGATTCAGTTAGACTCCAAACTCTCTGCATCTTTCAAAGATTTTCTTTAGGTGAATTAAGTGATCCTTTGTGTCTTTTGAGAAGACAATTATATCATCCAGGTAGACCAAAACAAACTTGTTCATCAGGCTAGCAAACACCTTCTCCATGGCTTTTTGGAATGTAGGACTAGCATTAGATAGCCCAAAAGGCATCTTCTTATATGCCATAGTGCCTCATTTAGTGGTGAATGTAGTTTTATATTGATCTTCCTCTTTACCAGGACTTGGTTATAACCAGAAAAGCCATCTAATAGAGAAAACTTGTCAGACCCTGAGACATACTACAAAATTTGTTCCATGGATGGCAATGGGTGGTGATCCTTGAGTGAAGCTTTGTTAAGATCTTTGAAATCCACACACAGCCAGATTTCACCATTCTTCTTCCTAACTGGTACTAGATTCAAAACCCAAGAGGTATGTTTAATAGGGAAAATAATTTTGGCTTCAATCATCTTCCTCAATTGTGTTTTCATTAGGACCTCTAGCTTAGGATTGATGGGCCTCTACTTCTACCTAACTGGTTTGGCATGGGGTTCTAGCTCAATGGTGTGTTGGGCTAAGTGAGGATCAAATCCTTTCAAATCATAGTATTCCCATGTAAAGACATCACTATATTCTTGACATAATGCAATAAAGGCTTTTTGTTCTAGCTATGTGCATACCTTCCCAAGCTTAAAGAATTTGTCTTTAAGAACTTCCATAGGTTGGTAGTGTTCTTCTTTAACTTTCATACTAGCCTTGTCTCCCCTAATTTGATCATCAGAATTAAATACAGACTCAAGTGTGACCATTCCTTTAGGTAGTTTATTAATCTTCAACTGTAACATCTGGTCACCATACTAATGAGCATGTTTGCTCTGGTTAACTTTGGAGAACTCAACTTCTTCTATCAGAAAATTGAAGATCTGCTCATCATTTTCAAAAACTTGCCAGCTTACTTGATTGTCTAGTATGGATGGCCTTACCAGAATCTTTACATGCTGAGAATTGGGATTTGGGACCTCTTTTGGAATATCATATTCTACTCCCATGGTAGCCAACTTGTCTACCTATTTGTTCTAATTTCTTGGAACAACAACCAGATTAAAAGCACAAAAATCTTCTATTAAATCCCAAAACTTGTGCTTATACATCTTAAGTGTATCATTCTTTGTGAGGTTAGTGCCATGAATTTGATTGACCACTAACTCACTATCACCTATAAATTCTAGGTATTTGATTCCTCTTTGTCTAGCCCATTCTAAACCATGAATCAATGCCTCATACTCTATTGTATTGTTAGTACAGCTAAAAGAAAAATGAACTACAGAGTAATACCTTTGTCCTTCTGGAGAAATTAGGATAGTTCCTCCTCCTAAACCAACCTTACTTCTAGCACCATCAAAGAATAGCTGCCACAAATCATCATTCTGACCAGTAGAAGGCTTTTCTTCCTTTTTCATTAGATCTGGTATCACATCACCTTCTTCATGGATGATAAACATTCCAATACCAGAAACCTCCATGTTTCTAAAAGGGTCATCTTCCTTTAAATCTCTTTCAGCCCACTCATCTAAGGCAATATCATGGATCTTTCCAACATTGGTCTCAGATTCAGAATCACTTGGATCTTGTTCATTATACATCAGATTGGCATTTATAGGGCTTGGGGTATATGTCTCAGCATGGGTCTTTTCAAAACCTTCAGACTTAATTCTAACCCTGGTTTCGTATCTAGTTCTAAAATATAGATGGGACCAATCAGCTAAGAGATATCCCCCCAACCTAGCAATGAACTCTCTACTTAGAGAAATAGCAAAATGAGGGGGAAAATCTATGACATAGACATCCTAGGGAATGGAGAAATTGGGGCATTCATGCAAAGTGAGGCTTGGGTCTTTTATAACTCCCAAATTACTAACTGATGACCCATCCAACTGAACAACAAGCCTGTCTATTGGTTCATAAGATAATCCTAGTAGGTCTGCTAGCTATTTAGAAATCACAGAACTATGTGCTCCTGAGTCTATCATACAGTTATGAACTAGATAGTCTCCAACAATAAGAGTTACATAGAAAGTGGGAGGCTTAACCTATGGGGCAACAATGGGCTATGAGCTGGTTTCTCCTTTGTTCTACTCCACTTGAGGTGTTTCAGCTACTAGGACCCTAGGCTATTTTGAAACAACCTCTTGACTTGGTGAAATCTTAGCCAATTCATTCAGTATCAGCTCCTTTTGACTAGGGATCACCAGGGTGTCCATCAAAGGCACATTGATAGAGGTTTTCCTCATTTGCTCCACTATATTAAAAGATCCCAAATTTACTTTGGGCTATCTTTTTGGTGCAGCAGTCTCTGTTTGTGTAGATACCAACTGTGTAGCTATCTTGACTAGTTCTTTAGCCTCCTGAGACTAGTTTAGGACTGGAGCTTGACTTTCTTTGCGTTGTAGATTCACAACAGGGGCTTGTTGACTGGTAGAGGCCATTTGTTCAACCTCCAAAGCCTTCTTCTTAGATCTAGTGCTGGCTGCAACTGGGATGTAGTTTGGGTTATCACTTGGTGAGAAATTCACCCCGTAAAAATCTTCTTTCTGAAAATTTACCAATGCCACCTCAGGAGTCTGCAACTAATTTGGAGTAACAACCAGACCTTGCTGAACCTCTAGCTCTTGAACTATCTCCTATGGTGTCATCACATTGTTCTGCACCATGAGGGTCTGAGCATAGCCATTATGACACATCCCTTGGATATGTTACTAATTTCATGGGCAGCCCCATTGATAATCTTGTGCTATATTATTTTGAGCTATAGGAACCAGCTCCCTAGAAGTACTAGGAATATTAGGATTATAAGGCTGGCTAGCTTTTTGGTTATAATTTCTTGCTTGACTTTGCTGGCCTTGTTGGTATTGGGGTCTATTCTACTGGTAATGATTTTGATAGGGCTGCTGATAAGGCTATTGATAAGGCTATTGGTAAGGCTGTTGGTAAGGTTAGGATTGTTGTTTCTTTAGACTGACCAGCTCATTATTAACATTTAGCAAGGCCTTTTTAATCTCAATCAGCTCTTGGGATTGATTCACAACTAGGCTAACAGCTTGTTGAGGAGGAGTTGTGAGAGGTGGAATAGATGCTAGGGCTAGAATTGCTTTAGGGACAGGATGAAGCTCTAGAAAAATAGGCATTGGAGGCCTTGGGGCTATCTTACCAGCTTGGATTAGACTATTTTCAGCTCTTATGGCAAGATCATATGCTGCTGGTAGATTATTCCCTCCCATGGATTGGATCATAATAGAGATATCAATGTTAAGGGCTCTTAGATAATACAAGAAAACATGTTGGATTGATGGCCTAACTGTAGCTGGTATTCTATTCCATGTTCTATGAAATCTGAAGTTAAAATCCATCATATATTCTTGAGGTTCTCTTTTGATAGTAGTCAAATGCTCAACTAATGAGAGGTGATCTGATTTATCCTAAAACTAATTAGTTAAGGCTTGTCCCAACCCATCCCAATCAGCTATGGAACCAGCTACTAAGCCTCTAAACCATTGCAATGCTTTTCCCTTGAGAGAGGTTCCAGCAACCTCATAGCCATATTATCTTTTGTTATATTATGAAGGGTGCAAAGGGATGCTACATCTCTTATGTGTTCAATAGTTGAGGTTTGATCTTCTCCCATAAAAATGGGAAGACTCTTAAGGGCTGAGATAGGTATATCATTATGCTGCTGCAAATTTAAAGGGCTGCCTTGATTGAAGGCTACAAAAGGATGCAGTCTGGGTTGAGCCATTGGAGGATTTAGGGGAACTTGGATCGCAAGGGCTGCTTGTACAGGTAGTAATATGTGTATTGACTGGATTGGGTAAGTACTTATAAGAATTTGAGTAGGCTTAGGAGCAGGATTTGGAGTAAGATTTGTAGATTTTGATGCACTAGCTTGGGTTGCTTTAGACCTCCTTTTGACAAATGGTAGCTTTGCATACAAAAAGGGATTCTTACTTTTCCTAGTGGGGATCCCACTCATAAGCTTATATACTAGTCTACATGAAACACCATTAGAGTCACCAGGTATGACTTCAAAACACTATCACTACTCATACCAAACAATAACTTACATAAAAATTTCGAGGAAAGAGACTCACTGAGTCTCAGTCCCACTGGGCATGCCAAAAACTGTTGTCACTAGGGATTGCACCCGAGTATGGCTAAGTGTAGAACCTAGCAATCCAATGAAACATGGGACTATTCTTAGGTTGAGGGTAACCTATCTAAGAGTAGACCTCTATATTAACGGTCGGCCTCCCTTTGGATCACTTGAAACTTATCTAAACTTGGAGGGAAAAGGGATAGAAAATGCTTGTAAATAAATAACTACAACTTGAAATGAAAGGAAGGTGATCCACTAAAATTGAGGAGAAACCACAATCGAGAAATACATTCACTTCATCATCAATTCAAATCTAATTCACAAATCAATCCTACTTTCTTAACTCATGATGAAATAAGTTACTTAGAATTCATAAAAAGGAAGAAATCTTCACAAATTTGATATTCTTGATTATACACAAATCACACCACTGAATTAAGACAAATCCTTGAATACCCACTTGAATCCAAAATGTAGATTAAGGATATAGAATCATCACAATAATCTCACATATGGCTTCAATAGCAAACCCAAAATTATAGGAGAATAAGAAGGATCAATTTTTATTCCTAAAATAAATAGGTACAATTATGTCTCTCAGAGCTACAACACTCATATCAAAGAGAAAAAGTGAAGAGCTAACCTCAATCACCAAAAGTGAGAGGTATAAAAACAAAAACCTAAGAATCTACATTCAACTCCACTACCTCCTAAGAATAGAAAGTTAAAAAAAAGGACCCATGAGGCTGGATCATGGTTTGAATGCCAGATTCCTAGATTCCTAGGGTGACGAAAGTGGGACCCTAAAAATAGAGAGTCAAAGATGGCCACTCTATCCACTAAGTCATGTTTATAACTAATAATCTGATAGTGGTTTATAAAAAACACCACTTGTCGATATATTACAATGAATAATGAACCATGACTTAATAGTAAGAACCTATTCCACTATGACAAGGTGAATCTAATCAAGTTTTAAATGATTTCAACCCAAAAGAAATGGGGAAAAGCATTTGAAAATAAACAATTATATTTCACAAGACCCACCTATGCCTAGACAACAAAATATGGACTCAAGATGTATTTTGAAAAACCTCAACCCAAAAGTGGGGAGAAAATCCAAAATATTATAATCATAAAAAAATCCACATCATAGCATATATTCTAATAAAATATAACCTCAACCCAAAAGAAATGGGGAGAAAATATTAAATGGCTATTGAAATGAAACTCCTTTCAAAATTGGAAGAGCAACTGCTGGCATCGACATCCCTCTTTGATGACATTTGGCAAGTTGCCATTCCCACTAGCACTCCTCCTTGATCCTGGATCCAGATTTGGAAACATCAACTTCGAAAGCCCCCTGTCACCGTAATATGATTTGAGGTAGGCATTTACAGTAGAGTTTTGCTGTTACAACATCTTTCTTTTTTACTAGGGCATGATACAAGCCTCATTTTCTTGAATTTCTCAACACATTAGTAATGTACCTCAGTTCTCGTGGGCTTCGAGGGCATGTACAAACAATGGCACATTGCTTCTACATTTAATTCCTTAGATAATCATCTCTCTGTATTCTTTTATAGTAGTGGATTGATGTTATGCACTTTCGAGGGCACCATGTTTACTTCGTATTCACTATTGACATTGCTATCTCCATTATTTGATCACCACTATTATGTTATTCTCGAGGGCATAGTTGTTTTTATCTATTTGTTATTTTGCACATAAATACTCTATTTTTTGACATCACTGTTACTTGTATTTGATGCCAGTGGGTAGCACAGCTAGGGCATCATTCTGTGTTGTTGATGTCATCATCCTTATTACCATGCATTTCCCTTTGTTGGATTTGGGCCTAGCCATGGTTTGCATCATTTGAATAATGGTTCCATATTGAGCTTGTCATCAAGCTAGGGCATAGATGGATATGCACACTATTGTTAATTTAGGGCACCATTCAAGTTTTGGTTCATCACACTATGTTTGATTTATGAACCATGATATTTTTATTTGTTTCAACCTATTGTGGACTCCATCAAACTGAATGGAGCATGATGCATCATTTATTTCATTGTTGTCACTACATTTTGTATACCGTGCCATAATATCATCTTGCACCTCACGTCTACCAGTCGTGAAAAATGTGCCAGGCATTGACATCCCTCTTTGATCAAAACGTATAAGGCATATGAGCCTGGCATGATGTTAATGCCCATTGAGCCTAGCTTGTGAAGGTTCTTGATGGTGTGAGTGCTCAAGTGAGCTCATTGTTGATTCTATTGTGCTAGCCCATGAGCTAGATGTTTGTGATGCCATTGAGACCTGAGAGCTAGTCCATAGCTTGCAGGTACCTCTATTTGATACTGTGTGACCTTTTGGTGCCTTTGGCTTGTCATTAACTGCCACTGTGGCCTTACCATTGTTATTGATGTCTCACCTTGTAGAAGTGTGATCACTATGAGATCTAGCTGCGGGTGGGGCATGTGTTGTCATGACTACCAGTGGCCTAATCCATGCTTCATTGATCAGTGCTTATGTATTCATATTTCATGGCGTGTATGATTTCGCTTTTTCCTTTGAGGGCATGATTCCTTGATCACATTACTTTGATTGGTTATGACCCATGAAGCATGAACTAAATTACTGTTAAATTTCTAGTGATACCCAAAGTGGGGAAAGCTCACTATTGTGTCTCTTTTATGCAGCATCCTTTTGGTGTTTGTAAGAACCCATGACTCTCATGCATTATACTTTGACACTTGATGCCGATTTTTGATAGATACTCATTACTATATGCTTCACTATTATTGCATTTGTCTATTGCGCTCTGAGAAACCTGAGCAATATTGACTATTCATTGCTCACTGTTATCAATCCTTGATTACAGTGGCATTATTCTTATATTTCAAATGAATTGGTATCTCCTTGATTTGTTGTATGTTTTTAGATGCTTATGATAGTAGTGTTATTATTGTGTTGTTATTTTATCATGCCCATCACATATATGATATGCCCTATTGGAATATTAATGCAGATTTGAAATATATCTATGTTTTAGTGTGCCTTATCTCATACATAGATCTGTGTCCTCTGATTCTAGCTCTATTCTTTTTGATGCCATGGTGTCCCCTTGTTGGCTTATCATAATATCATACCCAATGTCACAACACATACAATTCTGTTTGCACTTTCATACTAGTATTTGATTTATCATGCCATGCTGTTTGATTTATCCCTATTGATGTTGAATCATCTAGATGCTCTTCATCTATACATACTATGTGTGCCCTTGGCCCTTGATGTGGTCATGATGGAGATCATGAGGTTTCCCTATCATGATATGCATCAAGGGCCTAGATTATTCATGGAATTCATTGTTGGATTAGCTTCCTTGTATCTACACATGAAACAAACACTTCAGTGAAAAGATGATGCCTCTTTTGGTTCTTTGGATGATTCTCATGCACATGCCCTGAGCACAGCCTTTGTTAGAGGTGCATGGCTGAGTGTATGTATGCATTCTACAATATTGTGATACCAGCCATTGCATAGATCCATTACATCTAACCCATCTCCTCTCTTCACTTCTTGCAGGTTTAGGAGCTTAGGAGCTCATTGGATAGGACCGGATTTGGACATCAATACCAGCCAATGTCTGGTACCCCCATATTAATTATTTCTTTATGTATATCTGCACTCATCCATTCAAATTTGATAACGGCTATGCTCATGGCCTATGTGAGCTTAGATAGATCCTTCCTTTCTATTCTTTCCCTTTTGTACAGTATACATACATGTATGTGTAGCTTTAGATGCAGTTCATTTCCTTTTACTTTTCATGTACTTTGTAATGAAATGAACACAAATATTAAAGAAGATCACCTAATAACACAAACTAGGTTATTATAGCTCATCTAGTAATTAGGTCTCCAAACTTAATAATGAGCAAAAAATATGACAACAAGAAGCTTTGAGCTAACCATTTTTAATTAATTCCTTCAAATAGAACCTCTCAAGGCTTAAATAATCATATTTTACTAAAAATATGTTATTTCATAAAAAATCAACAAGTCTAAAAAAGTGTAACCCACTATTGTGGGGTCACCCTATGGTGGCTTTACAGTCAAATCTACTTATAATCAGCTTACCACGGTTCTTTCTGTGACACTACCTACTGTAAAAATGTGTGGCAACCACAACTTATCTCTAAGGTCAATTTCTTCTAGTGGACGGTGCTACATGGAAAAATTCTTACTTTGGACAACCTCGCTAAGAGGGAGTTTAGTCTTGCCAATAGATGTTGCTTATGTAAGAAAGAAGAGGAGAACATAAATCACTTATTTATTCACTGTAATTTTGCATCTGAGGTGTGGCATAAAATTTTAACTCACCTTGGCATCTAGTGGATCCCTAATAAGGATATCTATGATTTTTCCCATAACTGGCTCTCTCCTTCCCACCACCCTCTCATAAAGCTCATGTGGAACTAGGCTCTGCCTATTTTATGTTGGTCCCTTTGGAAGGAATGTAATAATAGGATCTTTAGAGATACTAAGTTGAATAGCATGACAGTGTTTCAAATTGGGCTCAATTTGCTTTAGGAAAGCTTACTTGTCACCCACTGGAAGACTCCTTGTTTTCCACCTTCAACCTAGGATCACAAATTTTCCATGAAATGGGCTTTGGATAAGGGTTTTGCCAAATTTGATAGCAAAAAAATTGTTGCTCAAAATGCTACTATCTAGACTCCCTCCTGCACTACTTGGCATAAGTTGATTTTTGATGGGTTAGTTCGCAATCAGCTCCAAGCTGGTGGTGGTGTCATCTGTGATCACAATGGCTACTTATTGGTAGCCTATGCTAGACCCCTTCAAAACCACATTGTCAACCAGGCAGAGGGCATGGTTCTCCTTTAGGGATTGAGATTTTCTATGTCCATAGACTGCACCAATATTGTCATCAAAGGAGATTCCAAAATCATAATTGATGCTTCCAAGGGTGACTATAATGTTGACTAGAAAGTGGATAGCATTTTGAGAGATATTCGGGGCATTATGGATCGCATGCATAGGGTTATCATCATGCACATCTATAGGGAAGGAAATGTAGTTGCTGATGCCATGGCTGCTACCGGTCTCATCTGGACGGGCTTAGGTGTTGGAGAGCTATTAGTTAGCTACCCCAGAACACTCAAGACCTACCTAGGTGGGAAATGAGATAAACTAATTTTGAATCTCATGAAGTTTAAAAAGGAAATCTTGAGTGGGATGCCTTGTGGTGGAGCTGGGTGCCAGTACATTCTTATGACCCCTTTCATAAAGACTTTTAACTACCACATGGATCACTATGGGCATAAATCAAAGTATAGAATGGGTATGATATGGTTGATTTGGCTAGTGGTCACGAATCGTGCTTTAAAAAAAAATCATTATTTCAAATGGGCTCTAGGCAATAAATCCTTAGAGGTTATCGAAAGATATGACGTGGACTTTTCTCATGATAATTATTATTATAAGCATGGGTTAACATGTACTTCTCACATTTTAACCATTGGTGCATTCATGGCAAGGCTTTATGAACCCCAAGGCATTCAAAGCCTTAATCACTCTTTGCAACTTGACATGACATCTAAATCCCTATTGGGCTTTCTTTTCAGCATCTGCAACCTGTATTGTGTGGTTTTTTCAAGAGCCAAGGCTGGTGCAAGAAATCTTCCTTCTGGTTTCTCTCTAGTTTCTAGTTTCCTCTGCAAGCAGCATGGGAGGAAGAATATGGGTGGTGATAGAAGAAGAATCAAGCTAGATAGGATTGAGGATGAGTTCTCCTTGGATCCCATGGTTATGTACTTCTGCAAGGAGGGAGGTATATTGTCATTCATGGAATGCCTCCAAGGCCATGATGTGATGATCTCTAGGTAGGTGGCCAAAACCTGGAATGATAGGCAAGCCACCATCAATGGCATCACCTTCCAGGTCAATGAAGAGGTTATTGGGAAGGCTACAGGTATGACGACGACTGGTAGGAAGTGGAAAAAGATGGCTAAGGCCCAAGTGAAGGAAAAATTTGTAGAATTCTTCAAGGATGATGCCACACCCTCTCCGCTAAATGGTGGCTATGCTGTTGTAGAGCTCCCAGAATTCTAGCCAAAGATGTGTAAGCTCGTGATGAAATATTTCACTCTAGAGGGAAGATTTGTTATGTTTTACAACTATCACCTCCCTTTTCTAAACCATATCCACCACAAGCTGTTAATTTCCTTTCCTTTTTTCCTGCTGCATTCATTGGAAGCTAATGTGAAGGTTGTAAATGAAGCTATTTCCCTCTATAAAAACCCTATTTATCTTCATTACGGCCTCATCCTCGACCTTTACAACTTTCATTGTGCCCTCTGCCCTACTCTGCCTCTATAGGTTTTGTACTCCTCTCTTTGTTCTGAGTTGCCATTGGTTTCCCTTAACCAGGGCATCCCCACTCCCACTGGGTCTATGGGAGATGCGACCCCTACTTCTAGTCCTATGTCTACTGAAACCCAACCTACCTCCAGCACTCTGAAACATTCCCTTAACTTGGGAGACAACTCTCTGCCCCCTCCCAAGAAGTAGAAAAGATTGTGATTAACCTGGGCTGTGGCCATACTTCTAAGCCCCTTCTTACTTCTACCCATCACTCTACCCACCTTGCTAAAGAACATGGGAAAAGTGGCATCAAAGAACTCATGTCTAAGGAGGAGGTTTCTACTCAGGATGAAGGTTCTGTTGGCTCTCCTAGCAAAGAGGGTCCTGACAATGACACTGATGAGGTGGAAATTAAGCCTGAGGGAGATAGCCAAACTAATGTGGTAGAGGAGGAAGTGAAGGAAAAAGACCCCAGTGAGAACAAAGGTCACACTGGTAGTGGCCTAATGGGAAAAATTAAGTATGAGGTCAATACCATGGAAAACACAGTCTCTAAACTCACCAAGGACCTAGAAGCCACAAACAAGTGGTTGAAGGATAGTAGAAAATTCACCCTTAAGGTAATGCATGCCTCTACCACTACTCTTTGCCTCCTCAATGCAAAGGCCTCAGAGGATACAAAATCTATTAAAAGTAACTGGGAGCTCTTCAATTTTCTCTATGAGGAGTGGGCTAACATTTTGTTTTCAAAGCGCTTATGGAATTGAAAATAGTGCTATGGGTGCTCATGATTGGGAGGATGGTGGCTGCTATTGTTTCCTTACCTCCTTTCTGGTTATATTTTGTTTATTTTCATATGCTCTATACTCTAATTTTGGTTTTAAGCCCTGTGTGGCACCTGGCTAGGTTAAAGCTGAACATTTTAAAAACTCTAGTTATGTGGTGCTGCTTGTCTTACTATTTCTTTATTTTTTATCATGCTAGACATTAGTGCTTAGTGCTACTTTCTGTGGTGATTAACTTTCTGTTAATTACATAGTTAGCTTTTTGTTCTTCGAGTCAACACCCTTTTTTTGCCCCTGCTTCTTTAAAAACACATCTACAGAACACTTCAAAATTGTTTTAGTTGTCAAATTAATTAATTAATATAGTCAGATATGGTTAAAGGTGCATCCAAAGAGATTTCACTTCTTGTGCATTCTGAATGGGAGATAGATTCAACCATAAAACATGCAAATTCTTGACATTTAATTAAAAAATAGATGAAACTAATTTTTATATTTAATATGATAATCTCTAAGTCCTATAAACTTTATCACACCAACATTTTTGAGAATTATACTGCATTGAAACACTTGTAGGTCGTAAGGGATTATGATTATTTTGACAAGTGCTAAACTGTAAGAAAAAGTGATATGCATTAACATGATAAACTCAAACAAAAAATGCAAAAGATGAAAACACGTTTGACTACTTGATCTATGACAATCAAATGATTTGAAAGCTAACGGAATCTTAATAAAGCTCTTTACAGATCTCTAACCTTTTTAATCCTCATAGTTCAACATCTCCTTGGCACAGATTGTGCTGCTAGCTTTGGTCGAAATTCTCAAAAATCCCTTATTACATTTCTACACATTGTCCATCAAAACAAACAATATTTCACAAAGCGAAAAGATCAAGCCATAAACTCTTTACATAGGCAGGGGATCCATGGTAACAATCTTCATAATTGTACTACAATTCTCATATCCCAATGCCCAATAAACTAAGAACAAGATTTTGTGGGAATTTCAATAAACAAAGGTGGCTACTGTAAGATTGTTCCAGGTGATGTCAGCATTTGCTTCATTATTTCCCCTCCACGGATGGATTTCTAAATAAGAGTCCCGCATACGCTCAGCAATCCTTAGAAGACATTCGATTAATTTTCAAGCTAAAAGAGAAAATTGGGTGATCATTAATTACAGGTTTCTAGTGGAGGAAGGTATGTATGTAGCTATGTAATGGTTCTGTCTTTTTTGTGAATGTCAGTATTTGGTGAAGGCCAATCCTTCACTCTGCCTGCACTCTATTTATTCCTTTTCCATTACATTTCATATTCTTGGACTGTGATGCTGAATAAGATTATTTAGTGAATGTAAATTCATATCTTGAGAGTTGCTGCTGTAACTTTGAAAGTTGATATAATAAAACTGATATGCCCTACCTTGTAGAGTGGATGTAGTTCATTTTATGAATGAACCACTATAAATCTCTATGTTCTTTGTTGAGTACTTAAATCTCTGTATTTTTATTTTGGTTTTATATTTTGTCTACAATTACTTTTTCAACAATTGGTATCAAAGTTGGCTAAGCTCGTTCAATTTTTGGGAAATCGGTGAGGTTTTTGCAGACACCATGGAGGAAGTAGATAAATGGAAGATTGAGAAGTTTTCAGGGAAGAATTTAGGATTGTGGAAAGTATAGATTGAATCTTTTCTTATCAAGTAGGATCTGCAAGAAGCATTACTTGGAAAAACAAAAGGAAAGGGTTCGATGTCAGATGAAGATTGGGAAAAGACTGATCAGAAAGCAAAGGCCACCATTTTCCTATCTTTATCTAGCAATGTGCTCTTCAATGTTTCAACATAGAAGACCATGAAAGAGTTGTGGGATAGGCTTTCCTCATTATATGAGATAGCTTCAGCATCAAATAAAGTGTTCATCATCAAGAAATTGTATAATCTAAAAATGAAAGGAGGAGTGATAGAAAACCATTTCAATGAGTTCAACATTTTAGTTACTCAGCTGATTTCAGTTGGCATCACATTAGATGATGAGATAAAGGCAATATTATTATTATGCTCACTTCTAAACAGCTCGGAAGGAGTTGTAATGGCTATAAGCACTTCAGTTCCAGCCAAGAGCAAGCTAAACTTTGATGACGTTACCACTACATTACTTAGTGCAAACATGCATTGGAAGCAACAAGAACCCTCTTCCAATGATGCTCTAATAGCAGTGAGCATAAACAACAATAATAACAATAGAGGGAGAAGTCGCGAGAGATGAAACAACAATAATAATGGAAGAGGAAGATCAAGTCATCACTCCAAATCAAGAGGGAGAAATGGTGCATGCTGGTTTTGTGGAAAATTTGGGCACACAAAGAAGCAATGTTGGAACTATAAGAGGGCTCAAAATAATGTCATCAATAATGGTGCCAATGCTGCAATCGATGGAGCTTTGGTACTTGCAGCTAGTAACACAAATTCAAATTTGTGGGTTCTTGATTCCAGTGCCTCATTTCATGCAACTTCATGCCAGAGTGCTTTCACGAATTACCAAGAAGGTATGTTTGGCAAAGTTTTTCTTTGGGATAATAAAGAATGTGACATAGTGAGAAAAGGGGATATTTTATTGTCATTGAAAAATGGAAGAAAATGGATTTTAAAAGATGTTAGGCATGTTCCTACACTCAAGCATAATCTGATTTCTGTTAGTCAGTTATATACACAAGGCTGCAATGTTAGTTTTGATTTAGCTTCATGGAAAGTGTCAAAACATCAATTGATTTTAGCAAAAGGGCAAAAAACTAGAAGTTTGTATACATTAGAGTGTCATGGTGAAGTGGGAGTAGCCATGGCGGTTGTGGATAGCAATGCTAAACTTTGGCATAAGAGGATCAGTCATATGAGAAAAATAGGTCTTGAAGTTATGCTTCGAAGAGACCAACATCCAGGTTTAAAAATGGTTGATTTGACATTGTGTGAACATTGCCTTTATGGCAAAAAAATTCAAACTAGCTTCATAAGGATGGGTCATGAGAAGAAAACATCTCCATTGGAGTTCATTCATTCCGACGTTTTCGGTCCTACGGAGGTAACTTCCATTGGTGGTGCTAATTATTTTGTAACATTTCTTGATGACTAGACTTGAAAAGTTTGGATTTATATGCTGCATAGAAAATCAGAAGTTTTTTCAAAATTTAAAGGTTTTAAGGCTATGGTGGAGAATCAAATTGGAAGAAATATAAAATGTTTATTAACAGACAATGGTGGTGAGTTTTTCTCTATGGAGTTTGACCAATTTTATGTAGATCATGGTATTCGGAAAATTAAAACAGTCCCTTATACACCTCAGGAAAATGGTATAGCTGAGGGGTTGAATCAAACTATTTTGGAGAGGGCTCAGTGTATGTTGTCTAATGTTGGTTTGGGGAAAGAATTCTGGGCAGAGGCATGTAATACAATAGTTTATTTACTCAACAGAGCTCCTTCATCACGTCTGGATTTTGATATTCCAAAAGAGCATTGGACTGGTAAGTGAATTTCTTATTCACATTTGAGAGTTTTTGGATGTGATGCATATGCTCATGTTAATAAAGAGCAGAGATCAAAGTTGGATTTTAAATCTAAAAAGTGCATATTTTTGGGGTATCGTGAGGATGAATTTGGTTATCGGTTATGGGATGCAGTCATTCAAAAAGTAGTACGGAGCAGGGATGTTGTATTTAATGAGAAAGTATTCTCAGGTTTGCATAATCAGAGGTCTAATTCTGATGATTTTATTCAACTTGATTTAGGAGATAATGGCACTACTCAAGTTTAGCAAACTTTGTGAGTTACGTTCCACCCCTCTGCTACTACTATGCCTCCAAGAAATGTCAATTCATCCCAAATCTCTACTCCAATGACCATTCCATTATGCCCTCAACCCATAATTGTTTCAACTATTCCTATTCACAATAATCCTAAGTCAATGCAAAGCATTTTTCCATCACAGGAAGTAGACAATACTACTACGTCATCTCCCCTATTCCTAAATGCCCCTACACGGCATCCCACTCCAACCGCTACTCCCATCTCTAGTGGTGACTATCTTCCAGAGCACCCCACTCTATTTTGCATGCCTCTCCAACTATCATAGCCCCTTACCCTGGCAATCCCACTTGCATCCAATTCCACGCCACCTCCCTCCCTTTGCATGGACTCAACACACCACCAAATGGAGCCCCCCCTACGTGTGGAGCAGTCTCCACACGAGCAGTTCCTGCAGCACCAGGAACATTCGCTGCTGCCTATACCATCCTTTCTACCACGTGAAGACATTTCGGCCTCCTGTGTGTCCCAAAATCTACACCAAGGGGATTCTATTGGATGCCAGGTTCAACATTTTAGCCAAGCATTAGAACTTAACAACCAAGCGCATGCCAGTCCTACACATGGCTCTGAAATCCCAGAGGCTTTTGGCCCAATCCCAAATTCAGACATTAATCAAAATCCTCCACCTCGGAGGTCTACCAGAGAGAGGAAGCATCCAAGAAAATTTGATGATTATGAGCTATTATTTTCTTTATGCTTTGATCAGGCAGAGCCACAAACCTATAAGTAAGCCTGTACTGATGTGAATTCAGTGTTCTAGATGGATGCAATGCGGGATGAAATGGAGTCTTTAAACTCGAACCAGACCTAGGATTTAGTTCCACTTCCATCAAATCATAAAGCATTGAAAAATAAGTGGGTCTATCACATCAAAGAGGAAGATGGCAAACGAAAAAGATACAGGGCCAGATTGGTTGTGAAGGGATTTTCTCAGAAACAAGGTGTGGATTTCAATGAAATTTTTTCTCCAATGGTGAAAATGTAGCCAATTCATTTGGTACTTGGCATGGCAGCAGCATGGGATCTCAAGCTTGAGAAACTTGATGTCAAAACAACGTTTCTATTTGGGGACATTGATGAAGAATTATATATGGAACCGTCAGAAGCCTTTGTTAAACAGGGGAAAGAACATTTAGTTTGCAAATTAAAGAGGAGTCTTTATGCGCTGAAACAAGCTCCTCGTCAATGTGTTGGTGTCCAAAATGATGCTTATGCCATAAGGCTGCCAATATACCCTCAGATGGATTTTAGGAATGGTTAACTCCAAAATGTAATGAGGTCTTAGGGTAACTGGACCAACTATAGGGACTTAATATGCCCTCTTCTACTTCTGGCTCTGCAAAACCAAGGTGGGTGCACCTAACCTAGTATAAAATATACTTTATACACCAAGAACTAGGTTTGAATAACAGATAATAAAATAGCAAGAAAGTACTAAGTGTTAACCACACACTCATTGACTCTCCATTGCTATGGGTAGAACCACATACAACCAAATGCTCAAAACTTAAAAGGATGGTTCTTAACTTATGCTTTTGGGATCATAACAACAACAATCAGTATTTGTTGATAAAGAGATAATCATTTAGGCCAGTGCCTCATCCATTGGGAAAGATCTCCTAGAACATGAATGCTACACACACCAGACAATAGCTAAGATTCCAAGCCATAAACACACCTACAATCCCCTTTACTACTTATGAGATATCCTTACATAGACAATAAGATAGACCTATGTTCCATCTAAAGCATCATTTCATCTAATCCTGGATTAGAACTCAAGAATGGATACATATACATAAAACAATATGCAAAGGACTAGAAAGTTTAGAATCTAACTAAGTTGACACAAAGGAGAGATAAGAGTCATTTATTTGTATTAAGTATGAAGAATCCTTAAATGTAAACAATCAATCTAGTGGAGTCAAGCTTGCAAATTACAACTTTGACCTGCAATTTTTTCTCTATCATCAACAGAATATCAAATGCAAAAGTGTTACAATCTTGGATCCAGGACTAGGAACACTTTAGAACTTCAAAGCTGGAACCCCTACACTATCACAAAACTTTCAATATATACCACTAGTCACCTTGGGATTCTTGAAGAGAATGCAATAAGCTTAGGGTGACTAGGGCCAGGTTTAAAACTGCTAAACCAATTGGAAACGATCAAAAAATTATTGTAGGGGTAGTAAAGTTAGGCAATCCAAAGAGAAAAGGTCTCAGACTGATATGCAATTATGAATATTACTAAGATCAGGCCATAAGACCAGGAGATTGACATAAAAACTAGTCTAATCAACCACCCGCAAACACTTCTTGAGCCATTCTTCTCATGGTACAAACCCCTGCAAATAATCATGGAACACCCGGGACCACACTGCAACCACTGGTGCCACCAAACAAATAAAAAAACAACCAGAAAACCATAAATTCTGGGTACCTCTTGTCGCTGCAAACCCCTCTGCAAATTTGAATTTGAATTCCAACGGTCAAGTTTATGGCATCAGTGACAAATTGGCAGTCATAATGTAAACTAGGGTCAAATTTAAATCGGCACCGTCAGATTCATTTACTTTTCTCAGGCCCGCGCGCTTTACATTTCTTTGAAAACCATCACCCCACTTCACAACTCTGCAACCGTGACACCATCAGTGGTTGCATGATTGCATAGCCCAGAAAAGGGCTATGCAAACATGCAATAGACCGCCAACATTCACCACCACTGCTTGCCCTTGGGTACCAGACCTGTGACGTATATATCCACCTCAGTGCTCATCGGCCAATCGAAAATCAACACCTCATAATACCGAGAAAGTGGTCCCAACTAAACTTAGCGAACTGGCGACAAAGGCTATCGTCAGTTCACCAAAAACACCCTGCCTCCGCTAAAAACTTTAGCGATCTCGCGACCACCTTTCGCTGAATCACCAAATGAACTAGGGCGTCGCCAAAACATTACACAAACTAGTGAACAAGGAGAAAACTTTTTGAGTTGCCACATTTATCCACACTACCAAAAGCACCAAGAAGTCACACTGGGCTCGCCAAGGAAAATTGATGGCCGGTTGCATGATCGCATGGATCAGCAAGATTCCACACAATCACATGACCACCATCGATCTAGAATCCTCCTAATAGTACCTAGGCCCATTCACCATTATGTCACCTAAGAGAAACTAGAAGATGCCACATTACCACCTACCACTGAGCCCAAGGGACACGTGTCAATCGGTCGCATGATTGCATGTCAGAGAACTTTGACATGCGATCATGTGACAGCCAACCCCAGCCTACCACATCACTACCAGTGGGACCACCAAACTACATTCACCGATGGGCCAAAACATAAAAAGGTAACTGGTTGCATGGTCACATGTCAGAAAACTCTGACATGCAATCATGTGACAACCAATAAGAACATGCCCCCCCTCTAGCACCGGGCCCACTTCACTGAAGAAACGCTTGGAACAAACAAAATCAATGGCAGGCACATGATCGCATGGGGTGAGAATATTCCATGCGATCACACACTGACCATTGATCTCATCCCTCTGCCGCTTGAAGAATCTAGCCCCACCAACAATCGCACCTGCACACTAAAGATTGATTAATAAGGAGTGCCGACAAAAAAGAAGAAATGCAAGGTTGAAAACACACAGGGTTTTTGGTGAAAGATCAAAAACATCCAAGGTTTTCACAATGGCGAATGATCAAAAACACACATGATTTCTGACACCAAAAGATAAGCGCACAAAAGCCAAAAGGCACAGGTCGAAAACAACAAGGGTTTTCACACAAACCGAAAACATCATGGATTTTCAAAAATACTATGGGTTTTTGACACTGTGGCAGATTTTGAAATTGTTTCCTGCAGACCTTAAAGCTTAAATATCTTTTTGGATTTTGTGATTCAACATGTGCAAATTGGACTAGAGCAAGGTGATACATTGAAGAGCATGGGGCTAGGAGCACAAACCATGAAATCAAGTGGATCTTCTTTGCAAGATAAAACTATGACTACAAGTTGAGCAGGATAACTTAACAAAGCTTGCAAGGAAAATAGGCCATTTTCATAAGATTTTTTCACAAACAGGAAAATGGACTAACAGTGGCTATAGTTGGGGATGCATGTCTCTTGCAGGCATGGCAAGAATTCAAAATCACTGGGAGAAGCAGACCACACCCAGACAAAACAATTAGGCCCTCACCCCACTTTTTATCCCAAATTTCATAGACTGGCTCCTCACAAAAACTTGGCACCATTTGTACAAAATATACAGAAAATACATAAGCAACATCTGGATGCCAAAGGAGTGCCATCCTTTTCATCTATCAAAAACTTGGTTTCTATTCACAGAATCAAACAAGAGTCTGAAACCTCTATTACATATGTGATGATAGAAAACACTATCAAGTATAAACCGCATACCAACTCTGAATTTATCATCACTTATGCCTTCCTCCACATGTTCCCCCATAAACTCACTATTTGGAAAACATGCATCATCAAAATCATCATGGATGGAAACATATGAAAGGGGACAAGAAACTAATACCTTTTCTTCCTAGCTGTAATCATCCAGCTCATCTTTAATGCATTCTTGCATATCAAAAGAAAAGCAGCTATACTCACTTTCACTTACCTCAGCCAAGGCCACTGAAACATACTCATATATTAGGTTACTCGGGTTTATCAAGTCTGATTTCTCTTGATAAATCACACCTTTATCCTCATAAGGATGATTCACATGATCAACATCATGAACTAGATTATCACCATTATTCTCACTACTCAGTGGCAGAAGAAAAACATTGTCCCAATGTAATGCATCTTCATCAACAGAGCAACATTCATCCTGCATTACCTTTCTTTCAACTAGCCTCATTTGTGAGGGAGACTCCAGATCAAGTGTATATGAAGCTTTAAGTCCAGAAGGTGAGTAATTCTCAACAAATTCCATCCTTTGAGCACACTCCTCAAATAGTGGGTTAGAAACAACATGGAATTGTTTCTCATAATAATTTGGACAAAGTGCCAACTGGTTCTCACTAGTGTCCTCATCGAATAACTCATTGGAAACCACACTATATATGTCTTTATTTCCATCATCATACACATCTTCAAAAGAAGAAGAGAATTCAGAATCTGAGCTAGAGCATGACTCACCATCACTGTTGTCAACATATGAACAATCAGTGTTGTACTCATCAAAAGAACCATCCCATGGATTTCCCCACAAATCTTCTACTTCCAAGACTTTGTAATCAGCATCACTACCACCCACTGACATAGAAGACTACAAAGAAAAAACCTCTACAACATGAGAGAAACCCTGTGACATATCATCAGAAAGTAATTCATTCTCAACCTCATCCATGCTCCCACAATCAACACCTTTCTCAGCATCTGTATCAACATCACTTGGTGGCAAAGAATTTTCACAATCATCATCACTATTCTTGGGAAAATCATGTGAAGGGAAATGTGTATCCTCTATAATCTGAAAATGTTCATCACCACCATTGGATGACAAGGATACCAGCTTCTCATTAATCAAACCCTTGGTAGCAAAATTCATTTCACCTTCACATACAACATTGTGATTAATACAACAATTAGAGGGATGAGAGCATTGATGTTGCTCACCCTCCTCCTGATCATTCCCCCTACTCTAAAAATGCAAACTGGTAGAGGCATGTCTTCTTATAACTCCATACTTCAGATTGCACTCAATATCCAATGCAACCTCAAAAGCCTGATGTAGACTTTGTGGTTGTTTATCCCTCAGCAAGAAACCCATTTTTTGGTCAAATGCACTCAAGTAAATGACTAAACAAATCTGATCATGTGGTCTACAATTTTTAGGGATATCCAATAATGTCCTAGTGAATTTGCTATTAAATCTTTGAATCAACTCACCTTCCTCAATCTAAATTCCCATCAAATTGTCCAACATTGATTTTACATCTACCCAGCTATCAAAACAATCAATGAAGCAAGAACTCAACTCATCCCATGAAGAAATAGAGGCTGCAGGCAAAAATGAAAACCACTCCCTTTCATCTCCCTCAAGGGTCTGCACAAACAACCTCATCCACAAATCCTCATGGAAAACATCAAAATCACACATTAAATCAGAAAAAGCCTACACATGCTTTCTTGTTGATGGACACTGATTCCTATTGAACTTTGGTAGATACTCTCTGATTTCATCAGGGACTTTTTTGGGGAAACTAGGTATGGCATCATAACAAAATGGTGCATAAACTCTGACAAAAGAAACCTTGTGAACATCCATCACTGGCTACAACTGTTGCACATCTACTTGAAAATCTTCAAGACCAATGACAGGAAATCTATACTTGAATTGAACCTTCTTTTGTCACTAAATCTTTCCTACATACTTCATGCTTATATGTCCTTTCTTTAATGACAAAACCATTTGATAAGGACCATGCAAATGCAATACACTGAATGGAGAATACCTAGATTGCCTTGCTGAATGTTGTTTCCTTCTTCTCAGCTAAATGAAGTCCCAACAAAACTTCACAACTCAGGTTCTTTCTAGCATAGAGTCTCCACCTCTCTTCAGAGGACACAAATTTTACTGATCTGTCTTAAAACACCAATAGACTTTGAGCACTCCCATAGCAAAGCCACATATAAATCAATCAACAAATCCAGGTAGCACACTTGTAAATCTGAAAAGCAATTTTCAGATTAGAAAACTTATGAGACTCTTCCCCAAAATGAAAATAGCAAGACTTTGGGATACTCTTATTGGTAAACTTATTTCATGTCCCCAGCAGAATCGCCATCTTGTTGGTGTCCAAAATGATGCTTATGCCATAAGTCTGCCAATATACCCTCAGATGGATTTTAGGAATGGTTAACTCCAAAATGTAATGAGGTCTTAGGGTAACTGGACCAACTATAGGGACTTAATATGCCCTCTTCTCCTTCTAGCTCTGCAAAACCAAGGCGGGTGCATCTAACCTAGTATAAAATATACTTCATACATCAAGAACTAGGTTTGAATAACAGATAATAGAATAGCAAGAAAGTACTAAGTGTTAACCACACACTCATTGACTCTCCATTGCTATGGGTAGAACCACATACAACCAAATGCTCAAAACTTAAAAGGATGGTTCTTAACTTATTCTTTTGGGATCATAACAACAACAATCAGTATTTGTTGATAAAGAGATAATCATTTAGGCCAATGCCTCGTCCATTGGGAAAGATCTCCTAGAACATGAATGCTACACACACCAGACAATAGCTGAGATTCCAAGCCATAAATGACACCTACAATCCCCTTTACTACTTATGAGATATCCTTACATAGACAATAAGATAGACCTATGTTCCATCTAAAGCATCATTTCATCTAATCCTAGATTAGAACTCAAGAATGGATACATATACATAAAACAATATGTAGAGGACTAGAAAGTTCAGAATCTATCTAAGTTGACACAAAAGAGAGATAAGAGTCATATATTTGTATTAAGTATGAAGAATCCTTAAATGTAAACAATCAATCTAGAGGAGTCAAGCTTACAAATTATAGCTTAGACCTGCAACTTTTTCTCTATCATCAACAGAATACTGAATGCAAAAGTGTTACAATCTTGGATCCAGGACTAGGAACATTTCAGAACTTCAAAGCTGGAACCCCTACACTATCAAAAAACTTTCAATATATACCACTAGTCACCTTGGGAATCTCAAAGAGAATGCAATAAGCTTAGGGTGACTAGGGCCAGGGTTACAACCACTAAACCAATTGGAAATAGTCAAAAAATTATTGCAGGGGCAGGAAAGTTAGGTAATCCAAAGAGAAAAGGTCTCAGACTGATATGCAATTATGAATATTACTAAGATCAGGCCATAAGACTAGAAGATTGACATAAAAACCAGTCTAATCAACCACCCACAAACACTTCTTGAGCCACTCTTCTCATGGTACAGACCCTGCAAATAATCATGGAACACCTGGGACCACACTGCAACCATTGGTGCCACCAAACAAATCAAAAAATGGCCAGAAAACCATAAATTTTGGGTACCTCCTGTCGCTCCAAACCCCACTACAAATTTGAATTTGAATTCCAACGGTCAAGTTTATGGCGCTAGTGACAAATCAACAGTCACAATGTAAACTAGGGTCAACATTAAATCGGCACCGTCAGATTTGTTTACTTTTCTCAGGCCCACGCACATTACATTTCTTTGAAAACTATGGCCCCACTTCACAACTCCGCAACCGTGACACCATCAGTGGTCGCATGATCTCATAGCCTGAAAAAGGGCTATGCAAACATGCGACAGACTGCCAACATTCACCACCACTGCTTACCCTTGGGTATCGGACCTATGACATATATATCCACCTCAGTGCTCACCAGCCAATCAAAAATCAATAGTTGATAACACTGAGCAAGTGGTCCCAGCTAAACTTAGCGAACTGGTGACAAAGGCTATCATCAATTTGCCAAAAACACCTTACCTCCGCTAAAAACTTTAGCGATCTCGCGATCACCCTTCGCTGAATCACCAAATGAACTAGGGCGTCACCAAAACATTACGCGAACCAATGAACAAGGAGAAAACTTGTCGGGCCACCACATTTATCGACACAGCCAAAAGCACCAAGAAGTCACACTGGGCTCGCCAAGGAAAATTGATGGCCGGTCACATGATCGCATGGATCAGCAAGATTCCACACAATCACATGACCACCATCGATCTGGAATCCTCCTAATAGTACCTGGGCTGGTTTACCATTATGCCACCTCAAACCAACTGGAAGATGCCACATTACCACCTACCACTGAGCCCAAGGGACACATGTCAACCAGTCATATGATCGCATGTCAGAAAACTCTAACATGCGATCATGCGACAACCAACCCCAGGCTGCCACATCACCGCCAGCGGGACCACCAAACTGCATTCAACGATGGGCCACAACATAAAAAGGTAACTGGTCACATGTCAGAAAACTCTGACATGTGATCATGCGACAACCAATAAGAACATGCCCCCCCTCTAGCACCAGGCCCACTTCATCGAAGAAATGCTTGGAACAAACAAAATCAAGGACAGGCGCATGATCGCATGGGGTGAGAATATTCCATGTGATCACATACCGACCATTGATCTCCTCCCTCTGCCGCTTGAAGAATTTGGCCCCGCTAACCATCACACCTGTGCGCTAAAGACTGATGAATAAGGAGTGTCGATAGAAAAGAAGAAATGCAAGGTCAAAAACACACAGGGTTTTTGGTGAAAGATCGAAAACATCCAAGGTTTTCACAATGGCGAATGATCAAAAACACACATGATTTCTGACACCAAAAGATAAGCGCACAAGAGCCAAAAGGCACAGGTTGAAAACAACAAGTGTTTTCACACAGACTGAAAACATCATGAATTTTCAAAAATACTGTGGGTTTTCGACACTGTGGCAGATTTTGAAATTATGTCCTGCAGACCTTAAAGCTTAAATATCTTTTTGGATTTTGCGATTCAGCACGTGTAAATTGGACTGGAGCAAGGTGATACATTGAAGAGCATGGGGCTAGGAGCACAAACCATGAAATCAAGTGGATCTTCTTTGCAAGATAAAACTATGACTGCAGGTCGAGCAGGACAACTTAACAAAGCTTGCAAGGAAAATAGGCCATTTTCATAAGATTTTTTCACGAACAGGAAAATGGACTAACACAATGGTACTTAAAGTTTGATATTTTCATGACTCAACAAGGCTTTACACACTGTGAATCAAACCCATGTGTATACCTCAAAAGGCTTCCAACTGGTGAGTTTGTGATACTATTATTGTATGTTGATGATATGTTGACTGCTGGTAACAGTATGAGAGTCATTCATGAGTTGAAAACACATTTGCCTCTCCGCTTTTCCATGAAAGATTTAGGGGCAGAAAAGAGGATTCTTGGGATGGATATAATCCGTAATAGGCATAGAAAAGAAATCAAGTTATCTCAGGAAAAATATATTCTTAAAGTTTTAGAGAAGTTTAATATGACAAGTGCAAAATCAGTCGCCACTCCATTGGCTGAACATTTCAAATTATCTTAAAAAATGTGTCGTTCTACTCCAGAAGAAAAACAGGAGATGGATGGTATTCCTTATTCTTCAATAGTTGGTAGTTTGATGTATGCCATGGTTAGCACACGTCCTAATATTGCCCAAGCAGTGGGAGTTGAGAGTTGTTTTATGATTAATCCTAGTAAAACTCATTGGTAGGCAGTTCAATGGACACTTCATTATTTGAGAGGCACTTCTTCTCATGTTTTGTGTTTTAACAGTTAGGCACCTTATATTTGTGGATATGCTGATTCTGATATGGTTGGAGATTTAGATACAAGGAGGTCAACAACAGGCTATGTGTTTACTTTTGTCGGAGCAACGATTAGCTGGAATTCTCGAAAGCAACAAGTGGTTGCTCTTTCCTCCACCGAGGCTAAATACATTGCTCTAACTGAGGGAGCTAAAGAGCTGATGCGGTTACAATGATTGTTTGGAGAGTTGGGATTTAAACAATCCAAATTCACATTATTTTCAGATAGCAATAGTGCCATTCAATTGGCCAAAAATTCAACTTTCCACAGTCGTACAAAGCATATTGAGACCATATTTCATTTCATATGTCATGCTCTTAAAGAGGGAAGATTACATTTAGAGAAGATTGATACAAAGATCAATCTGGCTGATATGTTCACCAAGATAGTACCTCGAGAGAAGTTCAAATTCTGTAGAGCTTCTCTCGGCATTGTGATGACATAGCCATAAGCTCCAAGCTAGGGATATCAGCAAGCAACTCAACTCACAGGTTCAGATTGGACTTCAAGTGGGAGATTGTAATGGTTCTATCTTTTTTGCTGATGTCAGTATTTGGTGAAGGCCAATCCTTCACTCTGCCTACACTCTATTTATTCCTTTGCCATTAAATTTCATATTCTTGGACTGCGATGCTGAATAAGATTATTCAGTGAATGTAAATTCATATCTTGAGAGCTGCTGCTGTAACTTTAAATGTTGATATAATAAAACTGATATGCTTTGGCTTGTAGAGTGGATGTAGTTCATTTTATGAATGAACCACTATAAATCTCTGTGTTCTTTGTTGAGTACTTAAATCTCTGTATTTTTATTTCGGTTTTATATTTTGTCTGCAATTACTTTTTCAACAAGCTGAACAGCACAACACATCTAGAACACACATCATCTTGAACAATATCTTCAAATCTTTGGCATCTATGTTACTCCACAAATATGAAATTCAACATAGAGATTTCAGTCAAGCATGAAAAGCAACATTTGTTCTGGGATATGATTGTGCATTTCTAAAAAAATTGTATTGTTTTATTTTTCTCTTTTTTTACACATGTTCAGGAAGGCTATTACCTTCTATACCAATTTATTTAAAAAATGAAAGCATCAATATTTGTTTTCATTAATAAACCATTCTTCACTTATGGTCCCACGAATTGACAGGGCCTTTTGAGATCCGGAGTAGCTTTATTATTACGATAATTGCTTCTATAGTACATATCTAAAGGAAAAATCTGGACAAACGACAAGCATAACATGGGTCATATTAAAAATATTGCTTCATTATTACCTATCATTGTTTTCTTTTTCTTCCACATGCTGATTGCTACACGAGAATAATTAGTTGTAACAGCTCTTAAATAGATACTATTGTATTCAATTTACTTATTTTTAATTAATATTTGTTAAATAAATTAATCATTGATTTACGTTATTTATGTTAATCAGTGCAGAGACATTACTGGCATTGGACTTGGAGTTCCATGTGGGGAAATAAAAATGCTATCAACAACTGTTCAAACTTGCTAGTTTTGTACTTTTAGATAGGTATAGAGCTCATGAGGATAAAAGACTTGAGTATATTGTCACTACCATGAATGTCAAAAACTTCAATGTCAAGATCTAAATTTATACAAATAAAATGACTATCTTTTACTAATTAATGAGATTGTTTTTTAAAAATTACTTTAAGAAAATATCTTACATAGTCGATGAAAAATATCAAATATGGCTCAAAATAATTTAGAATTATATTATTTTAAGTTTTTATATAGTTAAGAAATATTATTATTTGTATCTTTTGTATTCTTGAATAAATGCAAGTTTTAATTTTTTTAATTTTTAACACAAAATAAAATTCATTAATGCTACTAGAAAGTGTTTGTAATGCATTTACATATTATTTTCTTAAGCTTTCATTTGTGTTCATTAATATATGTTTATATGTATAATTTTGCATGTGCATTTTGTTTTCTACCTATATATGTGTGTGTGTGTGTGTGTGTTTGGGGGGTGTGCGACAAAAGTGAGCGGAGACCTATTCTATATTATTATATAGTATTTATATTTTTTATTATGTTGGTTATAATTTTAATTCAATACTTGTTTTAGAAAAAGGTTAAAGACCAGAATATTTATATTATAATAGGAACATAATTACAAGTAAGAAAAGACCACAAAATAATTACAACAAAAAGAGCCACCATGGACTCAATTTGAGAATCAAAAGGAAGTGTTAAATGAAAAACCCAATGGAATGCTAATTCTTAATGGAGCTATGAATCATAGTAATATTTGCATATAGGTGATGCCATATCAAAAAGACTACTACTACAACCACCTGAAATTAGCATAAGCATACAACTTCTAATACATAAAGTACCTTTAAAGAGACCATTGATAGTGATAAATCATCAAACCCAAAATTCCAAGTAGGAAACCATGAAATGTTTAGGAATTAGAGCCATTCACAAAGAAGAACCATGATACCCAAAATTAAAGTAGGAAACCAAAACCTACATCACCTACAAAAACATGAGGTCCCTAAAATTTCCCCATGATCAAGATCTTTGTGTTTATTAGAGTGGACTACAAAAGTTCCTACGCCATGGTCATGAGGGTCCTCTCACACATCCATAAGTGAATGAAGAGGTGGTGTCACTATAGGCCTATGCATCAACAACTTGGGGAGGGATAGAAACATGAGAGAAAAAATCAACATTGTATGGGGGGATAGAAAATCAAATAAGAAAATTAAGTCTTTCTTAATGTAGCCACAATTTTCATTCACAAGGACAATTTTAATTACATCAAAAACCTTGACATACTATTGCTTTTTTCTCAAGTACTAGGTAGAGTAGTAGATTGGATGGAAGGGTGCCTCTATTGGTGCTTGGAGATTGGTTTTGTGCTATTCCAAAACTCCAATGCTTTAGATGTTCCTCAGCCATCTTGTTGTAAATAAGTATGTCATCAAAGAACACTAGTAGAAACTTACGCAGTTTCTTGTTGAAGATGTGATTCATGTAGGACCGGAAGGTGGTTGGAGCATTGGTCAACCCAAATGGTATGACCAGGACCTTGTAACTTGCTCATAGTGGCAAAAAAATGCTTTCTTCTTGACATTTTTCTCCCTCATGCAGATCTGGTGGTAGTCATAGTGTAGATCAATCTTGGAGAATTAGACTACTCCATGTAGTTCATCCAAAAACATGTCGATTGCAAAAATGGGATATATATTTTTTATGGTCTTCTTGTTCAATGCTTGGTAGTCAACACACATCCTAAGGGTCTCATCCTTCTTGTTCACCAATACTACAAAGGATGCAAAGGGATTGGAGTTAGGTCTGATCCATCATTTGTCAAGGAGATCTTAGATCGAGTCTTTTGTATCTGATCTTTGAACTTCTTGTAATGGGTGTGGTAATAATAGGCTATGTGCCCTCCTCCAATATGATGTTGTGCTTAAAACCTCAATGTGGGGGTATACCAGGTTGAATATTTGTGAAGACCAAACTATGCTCATTCAACAACACCTGAAGCTCATCATCCTAGTAGTAAGTTTTTTTCCCACTAAAATGTTTGGTCGAGACTAAGTAGTATGCTGCCTAGATGACATCATCATGTCTAAAACTTGCTTCCATCTATTTTCATTGAAATCTCCCTCGAACTACCATTCAAAATTCTTCTCACTGCCACCTTCTTTCATTCACTTCAAATGGGAATTCCATCCTTTTGAAACTTTGTATGTATTGGTCAAGGGTTTCCATCTATTAAATACCCAATATGACATCCATATCATCTAGGTATACTACAAAGAAATAATATTCCATTGTTTAGTTCTCCATGGTGATGTTGAGTTATGAAACCAAATGTATACATGAAAATAGATTTCCTCCCACCACCTTGATTTCAAAACCTCCATGTTCCTTCATACACAAACCCCTCTTGGTGATGGGTGACAAGTTGATAAAGTTGAGAGTGCTTATGCTATCCAACATGACTATGACTTGTTGTCCATGGAGTGTACCATGAACCCGAAACAAACTACACCTTGGAGTTCTAGATAGTGCCGCAATGACACCTCCCCTCCGTACAAGTGTGGAAAACCTCTTTTCTTGGTTTGTGCCTTCTTTAGCCTCCTCCTCTTCATATAACTCAGTCTCTTCATTCTCCTCACCATTGGACACCACTTCAATATAGTATTTTTTCCCTTCCCTAAGAATTAGTGTCTTGGTTCCTATGGATTATTGCAAGTGTAGCAAATCTTTATCCTACTAAGAACCTGGCTTGTTTTCTTTCTCCTTTGGTATGAGGGGTGGTTTTTCATATTTGTAACTCTTGGAAGAACAAGATTAGGAAGCATTTTATGCTCCTTCTTAATCAATTATGTGAGCATGTTTTGGTTGAACCCTTTCACCCAACCCTTTAGGCATTCCATCAATCCATCCATGAATAACACAACCAATGTCTTCTCCGAGATGCCAATAACCAACATTGACAATCTCTGAAATTCTGTGATGTAACTATCCACCACATTCATCTACTTTAGTTGAGCCAACTCCTTGAAATTGAGCTCTGGATCCTTTCCATCAAAGTATTCTATAAGTCTCTCCATGAAGTTGGCAAAAAAAGTAACTCAATAATGATCAAGGGAGACCATCCCATGGTGTCATCATTCCTGAGAAAATCCTTCTAAGTGAAGCTTTGCAAACATGATTTCCTCTTCTTTAGGCATTGGATTGAGCTAGAAGTAGGTATCTTCTTTATGTACCATGCTCATACTGATATTTTCTTGGACCCATCAAAGGATGATAAATTTATCTTGCCAATCTTCCGTCTGATATCATCATTCTAATGGCCATGTATTTTAGAATATCTCAAATTCAAAAATCCACATAATCCTTAAAGGGTAGTTTTGTTCCAAATCCAGCATCAAACCAGTCTTTCTCTAACTGATATTGCATCTCCAAGAAGGTAGGCTCTTGTTCTCCATGGTTTTCATTCCTTTTAGGAAAAGTTGACATCATTTGGCATATGTGGGAACGTGGAGTATCAGATCTCTCATTTATAGAATCATCATCGTGTCCATTATCATTTATATTTTTCCTTTCTTTTGCTGAAAGTTGCAGTGTTTCACTCATTTGTTATTGTCCTTTTTCCAAGGTTGAGCATTGAGCTTTTGTTGTCCTCTTATTATCTCCCTTAGCAGTGGCATCATCTTAGTGCTTGATTCCCCCATTCTTTCTATTGATTGGGATCTTGTTAGCATCCAAAGTTATCCAATGAGATGGCATGATTACTAACTATGATACTACTATAATATTCCTAGCTATGTGTGGTCCTGTCAAAAATCATGAACAACCTATATTTAACCTTTGTATAATTGATGAAGGGTGCTCCCCTTAATACCACAAACACATAACAGAAATAGAGAAACAACAACAATATGCAAGAACAGAAAATTGGCTTCTTATTATCTCCACAAATGTGGAATTACAAACTTTCAGAATTACAATATGCAAAGCCCCATGGGCATTCCCTTACAATATTCTGTAGGACAAAGCCTCGAACTATTACCCAGAACTATTCTGAACTGCCTAAGACAATAATACAGCCTTCCTTATATAGGCAATTTTCCACCGCCTAGGAAGGTTCCAGAATTTTTAGCCAATAAGGCCGACCAAACTTAGAATTATTTTATTTTACATTTTATTACATGATAGTCGGCTCAAGATAACCTTTGAAACCCGAACAGAAATTTTGAAAAAAATTATTTTTCGCCATTTCAGGTGGCCCAACTTCCGAAGACCATAAGTCATCACCAGTTGACCCGATCGGCTATTATAACCCCATTTCAGAAACACCACGAAGCGCTCTACAGGCTTGACCCGTGCAAGCGCCCGTCACCCAAATTTTCGACCTCATCCGGGGCCTCTAAAGCCTTCAAAACTGAGTTCAAAGTTTCTGTACCCTGCTGCCAATACCGAAAATCTTCAATATCTTCCAATATACACTTGATCTGGCAATGAAACTTTACTGGCAGACTTATATGACCAAAATGAACCTCCAAGAAAGAAATCAGATCATTCTGAGCACATACGAAAATTACCAAAAATAGTAACTTTCCATAAATAGCAGCTCTGCACAAAATAACCCTTATTGAATATAAAAATAGAAATATTTTTTTTGGGTGATGCAAGATTGCTCTTACACCCAGGATGCTCCTGCATCAGACACCCGGGCTAATTTGAGAAGTGACCCTGTCACGACTCAGGTGTGCAGAGGAAAACCAAGACGGCTAACCTCCTCCTTTGCCAGCCATGATGAATCTTCAACAGGTCATCCTTTCCACTTGACCAGATATTCTTCATATGTCCTGTTCCTTGTGCTTCTGCCAACACGAATATCCAGTATATCTTCAATCTCCTTAGTGTCTGAACTAGTTGCTGGAATACTCCACTGTGCTGCTGTGATCTCATCTTCAACACCTCCTTCATGATACTCTGTCAGATCTGAAATGTTAAACACTGGTGAAATATTTAGCTCAGTAGGAAATTCTACCTCGTATGCGTTTCCTGAATCATGTTTCTTCAGTATCTTACATGGTCCAAACTTCTTCATTTTCAACTTGTTATATGTACCAACCGGAAACCGCTCCTTCCGCAAATGAACCATGACTTCATCACCAACTTGAAATTCCTTATACCTCCTTTTCTCATCTACCTTAGCCTTATACTATGCATTCATCTTGGTAATATGCTTCCTCACCTCTTCATGGATGTTCTTCAAGTGTTCTGCAAAATCCTCAGCTTCAGCACTACTTATTTCTCCTTTATCTATCTTCCTCAATTCAGATGCATTTCTTGGACTACTTCCATATACAATCTGGAATGGTGATTTACCAGTGCTCCTGTTGATAGAATTATTATATGCAAATTCTGTCTGTGGTAAAATCAAATCCCATCCCGTTGGCTTATCTCCAACCAAACATCTCAGCAAATTTCCCAAACTCCTATTCACCACCTCTGTCTGTCCATCAGTCTGTGGATGATGTGATGAACTAAACTTCAAATCTATCTTTAACTTCTTCCACAATGTACACCAGAAATATCCAACAAACTTAGTGTCCCGATCTGAAACTATGGTCTTTGGCAAACCATGAAGTCTCACTACTTCTCTAAAAAATAATTCTGCTACATGAACAACATCATTAGTCTTCTTGCAGGGAATAAAATGTGCCATCTTCAAAAATCTGTCAACCACTACAAAAATTGAATCATGTCCCCGCTGAGTCCTCGGTAAACCAAGAACAAAGTCCATACTGATATCCTCCCAAGGCTTCTCTGGTATAGGCAATGGCTGGTACAACCCTGTATTCTGCTTCACTCCTTTCGCCATTTGACATACTCTGCAACTCTGTACAAACTTCTTCACATCTTGCTGCAACTGTGGCCAATAATAATTCTCACTAACCAAACCAAGGGTTTTATCACGACCAAAATGTCCAGCCAATCCTCCGCTATGCTTCTCCTTGATGAGATTCTCCCTCATAGAACTTCGTGGAATGCACAACTGACTCCCTCTGAATAGCATATCATCCTAGATGATGAAATCCAACCATTTCATCTTGTCTAGAGTAACAGGTTCTGTACAAGCTTTCCAAGCTTCACCAAAATCAGGATCCTCTGGATATAAATTCTTGAGTTCCTTGAACCCAACCACTTCAATCTGCATTTCTGTCAGCAATAGTTGCCTTCTGCTAAGAGCATCTGCAACCCTATTAGACTTTCCACTCCTGTGTTTCAAAACAAATGTATAACTCTGCAAAAACTCAACCCATTTCAAATGTCTTTGATTCAATTTTCCTTGACTATTCAAATATTGCAAAGCTTGATGATCAGTATACAAAACAAACTCTTTAGGAAGCAGATAATGTCTCCACTTCTTTAATGCTTGAACTATAGCATAAAATTTTTGATCATAAATAGAATATTTCCTCTTGGCATCATTTAACTTCTAACTGAAATAAGCAACAGGTTTACCTTCTTGGCTCATAACAGCTCCTATTGCAGTACCACTAGCATCACAATCTACTTGAAACACCTTATTAAAATCTGGAAGTGCTAAAACAGGTTGTTCTGTAACTTTTTGTTTCAATAATTGAAAACTCTTTTCTGCCCCATTAGTCCACTTAAACTCTTTTCTATCTCCTCTCATTGTTTCAGTCAAGGGTCCACAAATACTGCTAAAATTTCTGATAAACTTTCTGTAAAAACTAGCTAGACCATGAAAAGATCTTACCTCAGTAGCATTCCTTGGAGTAGGCCATTCAAGGATAGCCTGTACCTTCTCTGGGTCCATTTTTAGACCTTCTCCTGAAACTACAAATCCCAAATACACTAACTCTTTCTTCACAAAACTGCACTTCTTCAAATTAATCAACAATTTCTCTTCTCTCAACTTCTCAAATACCATACGAATATGCATCATATGCTCATCCAATGTCTTACTAAAGATCAAAATATCATCCAGGTAAACAATGACAAACTTACCCAAAAATTCTTTCAGAACCTCGTTCATGAGCCGCATGAAAGTGCTCGGTGCATTGGTTAGCCCAAAAGGCATGACTAACCACTCATATAGTCCTTCCTTTGTCTTGAAGGCAGTCTTCCATTCATCTCCTTCTCTGATCCGAATCTGATGATATCCACTTTTTAGATCTATCTTTGAGAAATACATAGCTCCACTCAAACAGTCCATAATATCATCCATTCGTGGCAATGGAAACCTATACTTGATTGTGATCTTGTTTATTGCTCTGGAATCTGTACACATCCTCCATTCTCCATTCTTCTTTGGTGCTAATACCGCTGGTACAGCATAGGGACTCAGACTCTCATGGATCAATCCTTTCTGTAACAGTTCATGTACTTGTTTGTTCAACTCCTCACTTTCTGCAGGTGTCATTCTGTGTGCTGCCTTATTCGGCAAACTCGCTCCTGGGATCAAGTCCATCTGATGACTGATCTTCCTGACTGGTGGTAATCCCTCAGGCACGTTATCGGATACAATATCCTGAAACTCATTCAACAAATCTCCAACTTCTACAGGAACATCTTCTACTTCCTCTTTACCAGCTTTTGGAATTAAAGCAAAACATACATGCTCATGCCTCATACCATCTAGGAATTTTCTTCCATAAACAAATGTTATTCTTGCATTACCACATACTTTTTCTTCGGTCTCCTTCAATGGATTTAGCTTATGTCGCACTCCATCCTTTGTCAGGGAATAGGTATTCGCACGACCATCGTGTACAGCACATCTGTCAAACTGCCACGGTCTACCCAATAACATATGACATGCATCCATAGAGATGATATCACATAATACCTCATCTTGGTATTTGCCAATCTTGAACTTCACCAGGCATTGTTCATTGACCATGACCTTGTGGTCATCCTGTACCCAGGCAATCCGATATGGATGTGGGTGTTTCTATCTCTTGAGCTTCAACTTTGTCACCATCTCTTCTGACACCAAATTGTCAGTGCTTCCACTATCAATGATCACATCACAACATTTACCTTCACACTTGCACCTGGTGCGAAACAGGCTCCTCCTTTGTTCAGGTTCATTCTCACCACTCAGCAAGACTCTTCTATTAATCAGCGTTTCTCCTCTTTCAGCATCTTTAGAATTTGATGATCTAGCATCTTCATCGACATGTGCAACTCTGGCCTGGCCTTCATTTCTCCTGTCTGTTCTTCCTTGGTGCTGAGGACATTCAAATGCCCTATGACCTTCTTCTCCACAGTGAAAACATGTTCCACGGAAGCCACCTCTTCCAGATCCTTGTCCTCTTCCTCTTCCTCTCTGATCTCTATTATTCTGATCCTAGAAGCGATTGAAATTATTTCCTCGCTGATTCTGACTGCTACTGGCCTCATCCTTCTTTTTCGGATCTTCATTTCGGCCACCATATGACCATCCACCAGATCGTCCACCACGACCTCTTCCATTTTGTCTGCTCTCAAACTTCTTGTTCAGCTTTTCCTCTACTTTTAGGGCAAACTGGTATGCCTCTTCAATACTATTCATTCAAACCAGATTTAGCTCCTCCTGGATGCTTGGCCTTAACCCATTAAGGTATCGGGAAACTTTCTCCTTATCAGCTTCTGCATGGCCTGTTCTAATGAGAAGTCGATAGAACTCCTCTGTATACTCCTGAACAGATCTTCCTGCCTGCTTCAAACTCTGCATTTTCTTCAGTAGGTCAAGCTCATAATCAATAGGAATGAACTGTCGCTTCAATTTATCCACCATCCGATCCCATCTTGTGATTTTATCTTTCCCTCTTCTATTTCGCTCTAATTGAATTTCTTGCCACCAGATCTTCGCATGACCTTTCAATCTGGCTTTCGCAAATTTGACCCTATCAGGATCCTCAACATCTTCGTACTCAAAATATTCCTCACATTCATTGATCCAGTCGATCAATTCCTCTGGGTTAAGATTTCCAGAAAATGTAGGAACCTCAATCTTAGGTCTTTTCCCAATCTTGGAAATCGCCCGAAAAAGTCTTTCTTCCTCCTGGTTCACAATTTCAGCTTCTTCTTCTTGATATTCTTCTTCAGCTTCATCCTCACTTTCGTCTCTGACATTAAGATTCATTCCTCTGTGAATCTCTTCTTGCAATGCTCGCACTTGTCTCTGCAGCTCTCTAACCTCAGGTGTCACAACACTAGCTCTTCCGCCACGTTCTCTTCGTGGAGGCATTTTCGCGATGCGCGCTGAAACCCTAGCCACGGTCCTGGTGCAAACTGCCTCACAGTCGGCGATCTGTTTACACACTCAAGAACTCCTGCTCTGATACCACTTGATGAAGGGTGCTCCCCTTAATACCACAAACACATAACAGAAATAGAGAAACAACAACAATATGCAAGAACAGAAAATTGGCTTCTTATTATCTCCACAAATGTGGAATTACAAACTTTCAGAATTACAATATGCAAAGCCCCATGGGCATTCCCTTACAATATTCTGTAGGACAAAGCCTCGAACTATTACCCAGAACTATTCTGAACTGCCTAAGACAATAATACAGCCTTCCTTATATAGGCAATTTTCCACCGCCTGGGAAGGTTCCAGAATTTTTAGCCAATAAGGCCGACCAAACTTAGAATTATTTTATTTTACATTTTATTACATCATAGTCGGCTCAAGATAACCTTTGAAACCCGAACAGAAATTTTGAAGAAAATTATTTTTCGCCATTTCAGGTGGCCCAACTTCCGAAGACCATAAGTCATCACCAGTTGACCCGATCGGCTATTATAACCCCATTTCGGAAATGCCACGAAGCGCTCTACAGGCTTGACCCATGCAAGCGCCCGTCACCCAAATTTTCGACCTCATCCGGGGCCTCTAAAGCCTTCAAAACTGAGTTCAAAGTTTCTGTACCCTGCTGCCAATACCGAAAATCTTCAATATCTTCCAATATACACTTGATCTGGCAATGAAACTTTACTGGCAGACTTATATGACCAAAATGAACCTCCAAGAAAGAAATCAGATCATTTTGAGCACATACGAAAATTACCAAAAATAGTAACTTTCCATAAATAGCAGCTCTGCACAAAATAACCCTTATTGAATATAAAAATAGAAATATTTTTTTTGGGTGATGCAAGATTGCTCTTACACCCAGGATGCTCCTGCATCAATAATGCACTATTGCACCCTTCATAAGGCACACTATGCACCCTTCATATAATCTATTGCACTTCTACGATAATTAAAGTGTGTACAATATGATCCTTCACTTTAATGATTGAGCAACTCCATAAACCATATGGTCAACTCTCACCCATCCCTCCACACAATACACTCTTGTATGCCCAAATTAGTCACCGTACAACCAAGGCAGGGTCCTACCACCCGTATAACGAAATTTCATATGACCAATCTACTCCCACCGTACACTATTTTGCATCATTACAGAATATATTATGATCAATAAATTAATAGGCAATCAATACAAGCAAGTAGACACCAATGGAATGAATCACTAGGAACAAAGTTTGTATTTTCAAATATATGTTAGATTACATCAATTTTGGACCAACATGTAGAATATGGTTACGAGTGACTCCCATTGAAAATGCAAATACATAATAGAGAGGACCTTACACCTCTAAAACAGCAACAATGTTGAGCTCCAACTGGAATTTTTAATTACAAAGGAAACATAAAATTCATTGTACCTACTAAAATGCCAAACTTGGCCTTATAAAAGGCTTCGGATGGGCTTGTAAGATATTATGGATTTTTGGCCCATACAAACAATTAATTGAATTGAATTATTCAATTATTTCAAAGACATTACACCTTTTTACCATTCTCCTTTATCTTTTGTGTATATTATATTGTTTTTTTTTAATGTATGCAAATTTCACTAGGATATATTGACTACATAAATATATTGGGTGATATCAATTTTACTATAAAGACTTATAAATCATTTTTGTGGACATGAAGCACTACTTAAACATACCATTATTGTTATGTTGACAAATAGTCAAACCTTCCCTAAACTATTAAGCTCACAAATCTATATTATTATTAAATAATTGAAATAATTACTTAGCAAAAAGACATCTCACATCAATACTTAAATATAAATAAATATAAATATCCATGTATCCAAAGTTAAAATACAAACATAGATACTTCTAGACTAACATATTTATCGAATAGATATATTATCTACGGAATATCTCTATTAAATCTTAGAAAGTCACAATATAATAAAAGTAGGAAGGTAATCTAAAATTTCAAAGTTGCTACGTAAGTCAAACCATTCGTCGTTTCAAAGAAAAAAAAGCTTATTTAAATAGTATCACAATGATAAAAGGGAAATGTAGGTTTCAATAGTGTTAATTCGTAAAAATAAATTAACTTTATAAAACTGAATACATTATATCTTTTATTGATTTTATTAGCATTAATTTTTTTATCTATCTAATTTTAAATTTTAATTAAATTCAGAAGCACAATGCAAATATAACAGAAAGAAAATTGTTTACAACTTGTATATATCCAATGAAATTGAATTACTTCAGTCATAGAGCAAACATATAAAAACAATAGATTATTATCATCAGATTTCCTTCAGTTGATATAAACATTAGTTAATTATTTCTGAATTGATTAATGTCTATTCTTTGAAGATGTGATCCATCCTCAGAGTATAAAATTGTATATTATCTTTGATAGACTTTCATTTGAAAAACTCTCTCGAAGGGCTTGAAATTGGAGACATTCAGTACTAATTATGGAACATAATCTTATAAAAAAACTTTGGTGAAAATCCATGAAGCTCTTTTGAAAATGCTTTGGTGAGAAGACAATATTTTACGAAGCGGAAAAATTTCCGATAGAACAATAAAAATCCCTCTACAACGACAAGGCGTGCTTGTTAAAAATCTTTACGATTGTACTATAATTTTCTATATCCAAAATCACTACGAAACAAGATAGCGTGGTTGACTGGGGCAACTAAGCTGGCCGCTGTAAGATTATTCCATGGGATGTAACTATTTCTTCCATTATATCACTCCCACATATCCTCAGCAGCCCTTCAAAGAGAGCAGATGAGTCTGCGAGATAAAAGTGAAAACGTCCTGACCATTAATGGTATGTTTTCGGTGGAGCAAGGAATATATTAAGCGGAAGAATACGGCCGAAGAATACAACACATCTAACAAACCCATTTTTTTCAATAAACAAATATTAAATTTAGTGTCTTATTTATTCTAATCAATATCAGACTTAACAGTCAAACAATCCTTAGTAATTTCATATACTCTGAAAAATGATAATCAAAACTAAATTTCATCTATTCTGAAAAAACATCAAAACTAAACTTTGATTGTCGAATTAGATTTCCTTACACGAAGGGCGGCAGTTGAATATTAAGAGTTGTCTAAGAAGCAGGATTGGTTCAGATTTTTTATTTTCTATCTTTCTACGTTATTAGTCAAACACAAAGTTTGGGCGCTTGCACACGGATGGTCCCACGAACTGACAAGCACTGGTGAGTTCCAAAATACCACATAGTTGGTGAAAAAAGTAATAGAAAGTGCAGGGAGATGAGATGCCTTACCTGCTTAAGAAATGTTCCTGAAATTGTGTGCCACAGAAGGATCAACTGTTATTGTGAAGGGATTATTACATCATTTTTGACATGTCAGGACAACATAATATATTGAAATATATAGGCTAGTATGCACCCAGATAGCTTTGATAATTATGTTCTAATTGAGTAAATTATATCATGATGTTTTTCTTAGATGATACAATCTTCTATTAGTACATATTATTTGAACATTTGGTTTTACCATGTTTATGACCTTATATTCTAGTGAAGAACTATCAAAATAAATAGCAAAACTAAATATAAATACATAATACATTGTACATCGACTATGCAACTTTGTTCTCTAGCAAATTCATTATAACTTGACACAATATGTTACACAGATATAAGACTTTGTGTTAAGACAAAATATCATTTCTCCAAAAGTAAATCTCACATACCAGAACAACTTGTTGTTAATTTTATGATTATTATGAAAAAAGGGATCCCATTTTAGCCAGAATTAGGGACATCTAGCAAATTCTTACAATAAAATAACCGTCCAAAATATTATAGAAAACAGTTTTATTAAAATTTGATATTTGAAACCCATCAAACAGTTCTATTCGTCCTCTTTCACTTGTATGTCTCTACACATGCTCAATCTGTATATTCTAAGCACTGCTAACATCTTAAAAAATACATAAAACACACAAGAAAACAGATATAATCGCTACGTTCATGTAAATTAAGAATATGTTCCTATGAATAGGACATAATGAACTGGAGGAATTTCCCATTCTTGTGCATTTTCCGCTCTGGATTGTATTTCCCAGCATCCCTTACCAGTATTAAAGATATTTCAGATGGTAAATTTCTATTCAGAATAGGAGATATAAACGATGAAAACATATATATTGGATAGTTAGATCTGAAAAGTAACGAAATTGTAGGGAAAATAATATTCATTAAGCTTTCTACAAATCTCTGACCTTTTCAATCCGCAGATTTCACCATCTACTTCTGACACATCAGTGATAATAATGGAGCGAGCCTTGCTCGGAATCCTTTTATTACAATTCTACACCATTGCCCATTGCATTAAACCCTCCTATAGAACAACCCTAATCTGTTTACACAGGCAGTGAGTCCATGGTAACAATCTTCATCATTGAAATCTAATTGCCTATATCCAAATGCCCAATAACATTACAAGATTTTGTGGGAATCTCAGTAAACAAAGCTGGCTAATGTAAGATTGTTCCAAGGAATGTAAGCACTCGTTCCACTATTTCCCGTCCAGGCATGGACTTGTAAATAACCTCCCCTTATGTAGGTGTCACCCAAATGCTCAACAGTCCTCAGAAGGTAGTTGATAAATCTGCGAGCTAAAAGAGAGAATTGCTTGAGCATTAATGGTACGTTTCTCGTGGAGGAAGGAATGTATGCAACTGAACAACACAATACATCTAACACACGCATCATCTTCAATGATATCTTCAAATCCCTGACTTCTCAAATATGATTTCCTTACACACGAGGAGAGTTTTCTCTGCATGAGAAGCAAGATTTATTCTGGGAAATCAAGATTATGATTCTGCATTTCTAATATTTTTGTTTTGTTTTATCTTTCCCTTCTATTCCTCAGCTGAGGCAAAACTATTGTCTGCTACACACCAAAACAAGTAGGTTTGCCCAGTTTATTAAAAAAGGAAATCATCATTTTCTGCTTTCATTAATAATCTATTTTTCCTTTGTATTTATTTTTTGAACTACAAATTTTTTGATTTGTTTCTTGTTTATACGTCACTTTCAAAGGTTGGCCATTTTTACATCTATGGTCCCACGAACTGGCTGGCACCAATTAGTTTCAGAAAATGTGGACAAATCTAGAAGCATAACATGGGTCATATTAGGTATGAGCTCATTACTAGCAATAGGTTGATTGCTTTCTTCCCTATACTGATTGTTACATGTGCTTACGTACTTGGCCTTAAAAATATATATTATTCTATTCAATTTATTTATTTTTAATTAACATTCTTAAATAAATTAACTGAAGATTTATTGTAGGCTATTTATGTTAATGATCACTGCAGAGACACGGGACAGAAGACTTGCAGTTCCATGTGGAGCCTCTCCATGTTATCTGTTAACAATTCGACTCTTAAAATATGTGATAAATAAATGAACAGTAAAGCCTTCCTCTTATACAAAATAGATATTGAATATTAATCTACAGAACAACCACATATATTGTTTATTAAATTGTTTACATTCATGGGAAAGTGAGTCTCTACTTGTATTAATTATACTCATAAATTAGATATAGACAATAGTTATTGTAATTGAAGTAGTAAAAGAATTTTTATTTTCATTTTGTAGTGTTGTAATTTAAATATCAATTGAACTTTGAATTTGTTTCTGATTTTTAAATAAGGTCATATATTAGAATATATGTGAATATGTATTCTTCCTGATAATTATATAACTATTTTAAGTTTTAATTGATTAAATTATGTCATACTGTTTTTTCTTGATAGTACAATGGTTTACTAGTACATATTGTTTGAATGTTTCTCTCTATTTCTTTGTAATGTTTGTGATATTGGTTATTATTTTAGGGTAAGATCTTAGAGTCTAATAAAAGACTACCAAACCAAGTAGAAAACCAAAGTACAAATATAAAACATGGTGTGCATAGATAAATGGAGCAAAATTTTCAACAACATACATTTGTTCTAACAGCCAAATTCATTAGAACTTGGTATATAAGCATAAAATTTGTTGCAAAGGCTTATTACTTTGTGTTTGGCTAAATATCACTTTTCCAACAAAAATCATTCATACCAAAGCAGCTAGTTGCAACTTCAAGATCATCGACAAATGAATGGGCCCAATTTAAGGAGATTCTGATGTCTTTAGAAGGGTTAGGAAGAACTTCTTGAATATCTAAATGATGTTTTAATCTTAAAAAAGAAAAATTAAACATAGTATTATTGTTGGCTTCACCAAGATTCAAACCTTATCTAGAATATTAAATTCAAAAGTTTTTTGTCTTTATTAGTACTTGCTGATAGGCTAGCAAGTACTATTGCATCACTTTTTGGATTTCTTCCATTAACTAGTGAACATTTTAAAGTTTTTGAAAATTTTAATTGATTTGGTTTAATTTTTTTTACAATATTTTTTACCAAAAGTCTAATGTGTAATTTGTATCATATTATATTAAAATAATATTGACTATTTTTGTTATATTATAAAATATTTAATATTTTTTGAATTTATTTTAGTATATATTATATAAATTTATATTTAATAGAATAACATTATAATATTGCTGAAAATTAGATTTTTCCCTAAATATTTAATATTAAAATTAATTATAAGTAGAACTATTTTATAATTTATATTTTATAATTATTTATAAAATTAAAAAATATTATTAGAATTATAAATATAATAATTTTATAATTATTTATAATTAAATAATTACTTTACATATAAATTAAAATTAAAATTAAACTTAGCTATAAATTATTATAATTAAAAATTCACTTTACATATAAATCAAAATTAAAATGAAATGTATTTATAAAACTAAAGGTAAGTATTTGGCGGCACTTGTTGAATATTGAAGTAGTAATTTTGAACTAATTGAATGAATGTGAAAAGAAATATCTAATTTTCCATCTTTATTGCTATAAGCCCCATCTAAAGAAACTAATACTTAAAACTAAATATTAATATCTATATCTTTAAAGTAAAAATTCAAACGTAAATACTTGTAAACTAATATCTCTGTTAAATAAATAGATTATATATAGAACATGGCCACAATATAATAAAAGTAAGAATACAAACTAAAATTTATCCTCACAATTTTAGAAATGTAAAAGATATAAAAATTTTAATTACCCTTCATGAACTTCCACGTAGAAAACCTTACAATTTTAAAAATGCAGAAAGATGTAAAACTGTGAGTTATCCTTAGAAGCGTCCGCTTAAAAAACTTCACAGGTCTAAAAATCCAGGAAGATGTAAAATGGTTAGTTATCCTTGTTAAACATCCATCCACTTGGGAAACTCTCTCCCAGAACTTGAAAGAGAGCTCCTATAGAACAACAGTAAACTCTCTACACAGACAAGGCGCCCTTGGTAACAATCTTCACTCTTGTTCTACAATTTTCTAGATCTGAAGTCACCAAAGTAAGATCAGGGAACCAAGCTGACCACTGTAAGATTATTCCATGGGATGTAACCACTTCTACCATTATATCCCACCCAGAAGTGGTGTTGAAGATCAGATCGCCTCATATAAGAATCCCGCGTATCCTCAGCACTCCTTAGAAGACAGGTGAAGAGTCTGCGAGCTAAGAGAGAGAACTGTCTGAGCATTAACGGTATGTTTCTAGTGGAGGAACGGATGTATTCAGCTGAAGAATAAAACACATCTAACACACGCATCATTATCAATAATATCGTCAAATCCGTGATCTTTATTTCTTATTCTACAAATATAAAATTTATGTTTACATTATTCTAATTAAATACCAGACAGTCAAACAATCAATAGTAATTTCATCTACTCTGAAAAAGATAATCAAAACTATCCATAGTAATTTCATCTACACTGAAAAATGACATTTCATCTATTCTGAGAAGACATCAAAACTTATCTTTCGTTATTGGATTGAATAATGTTAAAAAATAACCGATAGATTTCCTTAGGAAGGGCGGCAGTTGAATATAAAGAGTTGTCTAAGAAGCAGGATTGGTTGAGATGTTTTATTATCTACCTTTTTAGGTTATCCATCGATCTCAAAGTATTGGAATTTCTACACGCATGGTTCCACGAATTCACAAGCACTAGTAAGCTTCAGAATACGTGGAGTTCGATTATCTATTTAGTATAATTTCCAGAGGAAGTACGGGAAAGAAAATATGGACATATTTATTTTTATTGAAGAAAGCTCATTAAAAAAATACATAAGAAATATATATTCAACTGTACACTTGGTTTTACTTTCTCCATGTCTAATGTTTACATGTAAGTATCTCATATCTCATATTAATATAAATTTGTGATCTATTTTTATATAATGGCAGATTTAATTTTTAGATTATGCAATTATTTATATAGGTTATTTAGCTCATGTAAAACAATAGAAATGAGTAAAATTAAAATGATGAAAGTTGTGAGTTTCTTTTTAATAATTTTGTTTTTTTGGTAATGGAAAGCATTTCAGAATTTTCTAGCAATTTATCTTATTTTTGCGAACTTTTTTTTTATTTTTGTTGTTTTTTTAATATATTTTATTGTAAGGATTAAGTGTACTTTTTATTTTTTATCTATGTATTTATTAAGTTGTTTTGTATGTATTTTTCAAGAATCAGCAATTATATAGTCAATTGTATATAAACATCATGCAATTTCCTAACATTCCCCTGCAACAAATTTATCTTCTACATAAAAACCAAATTAAAAATTAATGTAAAAACATATTTATTTTAAAATTTCCTATTTTAAATTGAAAAAAGAAAATCTATAAGCTCATCATTGTTTAAGTTTTGTTAAAATTTTAATTATATTATTAATTTGTTATATAAATTTATTATTGTCAAGTGACATTGATTTGACATATGAAACTTATTTGGTAAGTGACCTCCATACAAATTTTTCTTTCATTTTACTTACTACATGGTGTACATGCACCTCTATCATTTCTCCCATTTAAGATTAAACCTATATTTATATTATCCGTATATAAATAACATCACCATTTCCTCTTCATAGCCTCATGAGAGCTAAACATATGGAGATGTATTTTTAAATTAATATATTTTTACCAACCCACTTATCCGTTACACTTAACTCCCACATGACAAGTATTAGTATGATTACTATATCTACCCCTAATATATAGTCATATGCCTATCTATTTTTAATATTAAATAAATCAATACTAATTCATGTTATATGATATTGTCTATGGAAAAATCTTTTAATTTTTTATAATTTTTTTTAGTGGATGATATGTATCAAAAATTTAGATTTTATGTACATTGAGACATAACTTATTCATAATTAACCCTTATAAATGATTATATTATTTTATTGGAAGGGGTGGTTAATATCATTTCAGAAATATGTCACAAATTTTTAAGGTACAAAATTGGTTGCTTAAAAATATCTACCTTGAGTTCCTCCACTCTTTTTCATATTCATCCTCAAAGTTTTATGCTTTCCCTTGATTTAATTTCACTTGTAGAATCAACCCCTTTTCAAGAAAAAATGTATTTAGTTATTAAAGAGGATGAATTATGCATAGACCTTAGAGTCTAAATCTATTTCTTGATTCAAACTTTTCAGAATCTAAACCTTACTTTACTATTATAGAAAGCGTAAAAAGTCATTGCAAATTGTTTTTAAAAAAAAATAAAAATAAACAATTATAAAAAATGCACATAATATATATATGTTAATAAATATATTTTATGGATTCTACACACATAATATAATGCATGCACCTTAACTTGATTTTGAAGGGAAAATAATAAAAATTTCCATATCTTAGGAGAAGGTCACCTTGGGTGTCCACACCATGGTTAATGGTTAGATTGTTTGAAAAAGAACTTTCAACATGTATAATCTTGCTCCAAAATTAATACTAAAAAATTCTGGGTGATGTAAAAAAGAAAGGTTTCCTCTCTCATTTTGATATCACACTAAATCAATCACCATGAATTAAATTATACTTTTACCTTCAAGCATTGAAGTCCTCAAGAGAAAGTGATCAAGCGTCAAAGCATTGAAGATAAGGATTAATTCTAGATCTAAAGCATTCATGATGGAATTCATGATATTGTTTTCCTAAAATCAATTCTATATGATCAACATCAACATCCTCATGAGAATTTCCATAAAAGGAAGGCCTATGAAGGTATAAACATTTTACTTTCACATCTAGCTTCTACTACAAACCACCTCAATTTTATTTCTATTTTAAATTAGTTTCAATTTCAAGGTCAAGTCCTCAAACAAGGTTTGACTTAGATGAACCCTTTTCTACATAATATTTTACTTCTTTTGTATGTAGTCAAATAGGTGTTGGACACACTAATAAAGTAATAAATCAAGAATTCAAAGATATATAGGATGTAATTTATTTTGTCTAAAGTTTTAGGGAGCAAGTTGCCCAAGGAAACTCGCTCTTTGGAGAAAATCTCCCCAACCAACTCTTCTACCTCCACTTTTACTATAAATTCAAATCATAGGTTAAGTATGAGTTATACATCCTAGAGCCTCTACTAGAATTCACATGTTATACTTATACTGTATCCATGTAAATGCTAAAAGTCATAATTTATCCTTATTTTGACCTAGATTTTCATCTACCTTCATTAACTTCATAGTCATCTTCCACTCCCCATGAATAATTACTCAATTGACTTTTTCCTAAGAATCCTTGAGCTGATTGGATCAGTTTCCTTCCAATGGTGTTGAATGTGGAAATAGGACTAAGCTTTCTAGCTTTATTCCCATACAAGCTAGTGAACTATATTTCCTCACATTACACCTCTAAATAATTGACCAACTAGGAGGACATCCATTTTTATAGAAAGAGATGTTTTAGTACTAGAAATTTTTCTTTAAGCTACCCTCTTGGCTTAGGAGGTTCATCTTACTAAACCTAGAAGATAAATTATCTTATTCTTTCTTTACCTTTCTAATTTACATGATGATTCCACTTCCTTAAAAAAACTCTCCTCCTGCCTATTTAGCTCCTATAACATGAGTTTATTCTACTATTCCAAAGTGAATTTTGTTGTTTCTACTATTCTTACTAATCATCCCCATGCTCGCGTGGTTGTTGTTGTTTATTCCTAGATTTTTGTTGGTAAGATTGATACCCCAACCAACTATTTCTCAAGTTTCTTATTAGCTTATAATTGTTTCCTTTGACCATACAATGGATGGCTCTTGTGATGATATTATGATTCATGTTCTTCTTTATTTCCCACTTATTTTAGTCCAAATTTCACCTTTAGATGACACTTCTAGTGGTTTTTTTTCTTCCCCTTCTCATGGCCCAACCTATCAAGAAGACAACTCTAGTTTGATAGTTGTTCAAGGAAACAATATAAAAATATATAAGATGGTTGTAATGTTGTTGGGTAACTTTGTAGAGGAACTAAATGGAAATTTTCATAAGGTTGAATTTATTTTTGTCTAGTTACATCTTCAATTATTTTGTTGTTATGTCCTTGTAACAACCTTTTATTCTTATATTTTTTTAAACCAATGTGTAAAGGATTAGAGGCATTTCATCTATGTACATTAATAAAAAATAATTATTGAAATAGTAAATGAATAAAAATAGATATTGTTACCCCTAATTGTATTAAGTGTTGTCATTAGTGTCACATGTATATTCGGTAAAGGAAAGCAAATAGAGAGGTTGGTCAAACTAATAAGTATAGTAACCAAGGAGAGAAATAAGGAGAATGATATGTTAAAACTAAGCACAGACTTGACTGAGGATCTACACCGAGCCTCATGATTACTAAGCACACCAAGTACAGTGATAACCGAGTATACTTGGTTACCGAACATCAATATTTACTAAGGAAAAGATATAGTGTTTACCGAGAAATGCATATCGACATAAAAGTTCGTAATGACATAGTAAAAAAAGGAAAATGGTTTTTACCGAGATAGAAAATAGTTTACATGAAATTGATGGGTGACCCCACAATAGTGGGTTACACTTTTTTGGACATGCTATTTTTTGTTGAGATAACACATTTTTAAGAAAATATGATGATTTAAGCTTTAAGAGGTTCCATTTGAAGGAATTAATTGTAAATGGTTAGCTCAAAGCCTCTTAGATAAAAAAAAATATTGATAGAACATCTATACTCCTCATTCAAACCTACAATGTAGTCTCCTTTGCACCTATTGTAATCCTGAGAAAAAATCACTTCAACTTTATCTTTTGGCAGCTTAAATGAATCCATTTGAAAAACCTATCTATGTAGTAAGTTACTACAAAGAAAAATATTTGCAATGATTATAATGTTAATATATACTAGTTTATTATGACTGTAAATTTGGTTTTACTAAAGATAGATATTTCATTGTATATCTACCTCTGTGTTTGACGTTTATGGAAAAATAGTAAATGAGAGAAAAAAAAATCTAAAAAAATATATGCCCTAGGTATTGAAGTTCTCTTTCTATCAAAAAAATAAAAATAAAATTGGAAAAATACACGATAAGTTATAAGCTATGTAGTCAAGGTATGCCAAAATTACGGCTAAGTCAACTTCAAATGTTAATAAAATATGAAATAATATAATGATAATGTCATGAAAAAAATTGCACACCTTCTGTATGGATGTTACAAAACTAAATTCGAAAGAATCACATTGATATATATTTTATAAAATATGTTATGCTCTATGGAAATAATGCAACTCTTTGAAAATGACATTTTCAGAAAAATACTTATTTTTGTGGGACAAAGAAAAAACCATTCAATTCAATTCAAAAATAAAAATGAAAAATATATTTAGAATATAGAGAGAAAATCCTAAAAGACTAATTTACTACATCATTTGATTTCAAATGGTTTGATGATAATATCCATCTAAATCTAAAAGGTTTTTTCAAAATGTAGAGTTCAGTGTCCGTTTAGGCAAAAAAGTGTAACCCACTATTGTAGATTTCAAAAGGATTGGTGATGATCCCTATGCAGATTTGAATTAGGTTTTTCATATGGATCATTGATCAAATTTTATCTAGATGATTCCATAACCCTAATTAGGTCTAAATAAGTATAATTTAGGAATTGCCAAGATGTCAGATTAGTTTGAACAATGATAAGTAGTAGCTATCTATAGGAGACATCTAAAGATCACACAAGGTTATGATTCTAAGTATTGAATAAGTATTCAAGATTATATTAGAAGAAGACCAGAGGCTATCGAGCAGTATTTGAAGGAGATATCTATCATAGCAAGGTGATTTCAGTTAAGGACTAAGAAAATATGATATTCTACAAACTAAGTTATAACATCCAAATCATTTATGTTGTTACTTTCTAAAAATTGTAGTAGGAATCTCTTAACAGAGTAGACTTAACCATCTCATTGTAAATATCTAAACTGAGTGCACACTTAATGAGTGTTGCAAAATCCTCTTACAAGGTAGATATTAATAGGTCTTATATGTTACTCCTAACTGGGTAAGATCATCAAAAGTGATCAAAATTGTGAAACTTTGCGGGTTTCAACCCCACTGCAATTTTTTCCTTCTAACAAGTGTTTCTATGATACCAAAATCTTTGTGTCAAATTTATGAAGTTTCATGAATTCTTATCTGATAGATTACAAGTATTTTACATTTTAGTTATGTTCATGCATGAATGGTTATTATGAATATGATAGTTAGTTTATGAAGTAAATTATCTTGTGGATTGAGAATAAAAGTTTTTTATGATTAATGATTCACCCCTCCCCTCTTAGTAACTCACCTTTCCATAATCCCAAAAATTCATATAAGAGCTAGGTTCTCTTATTAAAGAATTTTAATTACCAAAAAGGAAAGATCCATCGAGATGGAAAGGTACAAGCTTGACAAGATATTTGAAAATAAAAAAATTCAAGTTGCAGATTACCCTAGAACAACTTAAGGATATCAAAGAAAAGTTGATAGAGTCATTTAGAAAGAGGAAGGAATTAACATTTCAACAAAATGATACTTAGTATCGGGAAGAAGAGATTGAGGAATTGTCATAAGGATCTAGAAGTGTATCTAATGCATCTAAAGCAACAATCTTAGATATGTCAAAAAAGAATCAACACCTCACCGAACAGCTGAAAGCACTACAATTTTGACAAGAAACACAAATGGTAAGAATTATTAAATTTATGAACATTACAAGCCAAGATGAATAAGAGAGAAACATGGCTATTGAAGATAAAAGATAAATGACTTAAAATTTGGAAGAAAAGGAATCATAAATATTGAGGCTGGCCGATCATCACTTTTAAATTGCTAATACGATGGTTATCATAGGTCAAGAAGTTAATAGGGTAAATAATGAGCTTTCTAGGAAATTGGAAGACATTGGTGAATTAAGGGATGAAAATGAAATACTAAAAAAATGAATTGAAGATGTAACAACAAAACAATGAATTAACAAAGAAAGCTGAGGAAAGCATTAAAAAAAGGATGAATTCTTAAGGAGTCAGAGGAGACTAGACAACACCACTCGATTAGGATATATCAAGAAAGGAGAGTCATCAAAGAAAGTAGAGAAAAGGAATATCTATGCAAATTCAAACCAGAGAAGCTCTCATGCCATCATTGTGGGAAACTAGATCATACAAAAAAATGTCTATAGGAGTAAAGTTGGTAAAGATAAAGGTACTACCAATGCTATTCCTAAATTTTATGGTTATTTCTATAATTGTAACAAATATGGACATCAAGCATTTGAATGTAGATCAAATATCAACAAGACAGGTAAGAATCACTACATGGATAGTCACTATCTGGTGCAGGAGAACCCTTTTAATGGCTCCCACCATTGAAAACTTTTTTGTGCTTTTCTTCTGTATGAAGCCTTTTAATTAAAATAAGAGCCATGAGGTTAGTGTGGTTTTTTTAGGTCCTAGGTTGGGTCCTAAGCTCATAGTCTAGCTTAGCCATTTGTAGATGCTGAGGGACTCAGTGGATGATCTCATCCTAATGTCACCTGGCCTTAGATTTTATAGTGGTCTAAAAGTATGGGTCTATGGTGATTTAGCACATGTGTGCATTGATTTTGGCCTATGTGAGGCCTAGAAATGTGGAAAGAGAAAAAAATTCTCAAGCAATAAAAGTTTCTCAAAAAGTTGCATAGCAACTTTTCAAAGTTGCTTAGAAACATTTCAAACTTGCTTAGAAACTTTTCTTAATATAGGTTAGAACCCTAACCCAATAGCTAAGAGCCCTAACCAAACACATACCCTAAGGATAAGACCATAAATACTTGGGAAAACCCTAATCTAGGGGTTGGATGTCAAATTGTATGACTTTGAGAAAGAATCTTCAGACCGTGACTGTTTCTAGTGTGCCAATTTGCACATATTGAATGAAGAATGAAGGATAATGGTTGAAACTTATTGATTATTATGTTTTGGATCTTTCTTACTATATATTCTTTGATTTCCATTTCATAGCTTAGCTTTATCTACAAGTTTGTGTAAGGTTTTGTAAATAGTTTGGAGTTACTATCTCCCTGGCCAGTTTTGACTGGTTTGTAAAGATGGGCCTATAGTTCCTATCCCCATCGTGGAAACTCCATGAAAGAATGGGATATGGAAGTGTAGTCCCTATGCATATTTTAATTTGAAGAAGGGCCTTAGAATATGCAAAAAACCATTTTTGAGACCAAGCCCTAGGCGAGCCTATACTGTGTCCAGCTAGGTAAGATTAGCGTTGTGAAGGTTCTAAAAAGAAAGGGTGAAGATTACAGAAGAAATCCTTTGGAGGATTTTTAGAAGGGACAAAGAATCATCATTGGTGATCAAGAGAGGCTTCCACCAATCTAGATAAGGTGGTGAAATAAACAAACCAATCATGTGACCCTGTCAAGCTCAAAAACACCTAGAAACACTCATTTCTAGTTAGGGCACTATACAGACACTTGGAGTCCTAAAACCTTGAAAATCCTTGAGAGTTAGGGAATTTAATAGGAGTCTCTTTGGAATAATAACCAATATTTGGTGAAGGTTGTAGGTGAAAGTCCTATAAATCTAGAAAGGAGGCCTAATTGGGGCTCTTTCCTTCTAGCCCTATTTTGGGAGAAAATGGTGAGATTGGGTAACAAGTTAAATTTCCCAAACCCTTGGAGTCACATGGAAGGTTGTAAAAACACCTTAGGACCTATCTCCATCCTTTCTAGAGCCTGAGAAGCTATGGAAGTAGTGAAGCCCTTATAAGCTTATGTAAGGGTTTGAAGCCAAGTAGTGTGAAGGAGAGATTAGGAGGAGGAGTGCTTATTATTGGTGGTTAGTGTTGGGAGTTCCCTTTGATCTTCAACTTGTAGATTTATACTTTGATAGATAACTTTAATAATACTTTGACTCTATCACCACTCCAAAGTCTACAAGGAAGAGGGCCAATTAACAAGGATCAAAGAGATCCTCCTACACTTTGTGCCTTAAAGCTCAGGTGGGTGTACCCTTGATTCAATTCTTAAAAGGAATCATAAAATAATATACAACTATACCCCTTACTAATTGATTGAAGATTTTATCATTTAATTTATGTGTGTGTGATTGATGATGATGGACTACCTCCAGAGAAGAGATCAATGCCTTATCCCAGGGCAAAGAGTCACTAAATAACATATATCACCCTAAAACCTTAACTCAAATACATATGAACTCAGAGTAAGTGCTTTTCCTATTACTCCCCTCACTCCCAAACATGATCATCAAATTCCAATCTAACAATGAACTCACTCAAATCACCCTAAAGGCTTTAATCCTAACTTAGTTAGGAACTCCAAGCTGATCTCACAATACTCTTTGTTTACCATATGCTAATCCACATTGTGACCTTAACATATATGAATCCATAGTCAGAAAAGAAGACAATCAGAGATTTGAAACATGAATTCAAGTGTATTCTCATTAATTTTTAGAAATCAATACATTACCAAGCAACAAAATACCGAAGGAAAAGACCCAAAATCTAGGCTCTCCTTGATTAATATGATACCACCAACAACAACCAGGGACCAAAAAGAAAGTTTTGGAACCTACCTTAAGTCAAAAATTTTGCTACTTATACTACCACTAGTCACCTTGGAATCCTCAAAGAGAATGCAACAAGCTATAGATGACTAGGGTTAGGGTTTCACCCACTAAACCCACTAGAAACAGTCACAGATTAATTGCAGGGGATGAAAACTAGTCAGCCATGCCTAAGAAAGATTTACACTTATGATAGATCCCTAGGAAAGTACTGAAAATCATGAAAATTTGAATTTGTCAACCTATTTGGCCATCTACAACATGCCTTGAGCACAAAACCACACAGTACAGACCCCTATAGACGATCACGGCACACCCTGGAGCACACTGCAACAGCAAGTGCCACCAAACAAAACAAATCTAGTTGTGAAAGCATTCAATTTCAGTCCTTTTGGTTGTAGGAAACCCTCTACAAATTCAAATTTGAAATCAAACGGTCACCTTAGGGTGCTTGTAGTGAATCGGCAGCCCACATTGAAATCTAAGCTATCTTTAAGTCGTGGCCATCTGATTCCTCTCTTTCACAGTTTTTTAAGTCTTAACTCAACCTGATACCTCAGGTTTACCACAATTGAATGCATGAGAAAGCATTTCCTTATTCACAGAATGAAATCTTAACTCACCACTTAACCTCGTGAACCAGTGACTGGAGGAAAATAAACTTATCCCAGTTATATTTGGTGAACTAGCAACAAAAGGTTTCTGCCAATTCGTGAAACACTTTATAATACCACCATAAAGTTTAGCGATTACATTAACGCTTGTTTACTGAACTGCTAAAACATTTAGAGAACTACCACTTTACTTTGTGAATGAGTGAACCCATTGAAATCTATCAGAACTTCTAAACACTTTTGTTCTGACTACTAAGACCTTTGATAACCCTGGGCCCACCTGAAAACCTGCCACATGTCACCACATCATTCGTTGCAATTGCTCAGTCATACTGACAAAGGACCCACCACAAACCTTTCCCCTTTAGTGAAGATCGACGACTGTCACTACACCGTTGACTTATCCATCGTACAACTCCGATCAACAGTATCATGACAACTATTAGATCCTGCAGCATATTAACTTCCCTGAAACTGGCAGACCCACTGACAAGTCCAACTCAGTACACCTGGACCAATCATAGCTCACCAACTAAGTATACCTAGCAGTCGACCCACCGAAAGAAAAGGTTATGTCACACAAAAGAATCAACGGTTGTCTCAAAATCTCATATATCTGACACACCCCTTGCGGAAACATGACCACCATCGATCCTCTACAGATGTCAGAACCCTCTGACATGCCGGCAACCCAAGACCCACTGACAACTACCAAATCATAAATAGGTGGACCAATGAGAGACTGCCAATCGTGCACACCTATCGGAAGGTCCCACTTCTTTGAAATGCTGCATCATCAGGAAAGATCAATGATTGGCATAAGATCTCAAGCTTATGACAAATCCTATAAGAACTTATGCTAACCATCAGATGGAGATTTTGTCAGAAGACCAGACCCAAAAAATATTAAGCTGAAACATAGGAAAAATTAAACGCTGAGACTTAGGCTTTAAGGAAAAATTTAGGCGTAGAGGACTTAGGAAAATTAAAGGCCACCTAGGGTATAAAACCTTTAGTCGCAAGATTGCATAACATGAAAAAATTTCACGTGATCATGTGACAAAGGGATAAAAAATTATCACATGCAAATTAGGACCTTTAAGTGACCCAAAAAGTTAACTTGAAATTAGAATAGGGCCAAGGTTTTACAAAGGGTAATGGCTAGTTTTTTTAATATTCTGCTTAGGGCTTTAGCTAGAGACATGAAAAATGATACAAAGACTAGGGGAGAGATAATGAAGCCATAAAAATTTTTTGCACATCCTAAAAGTGGCTCTATCTTGGGATGTATGCCTCCTGTAGGCATAGCAAGGACTTGGAATCACTAGATTAAAGCAGACCATCCCACTAGAAAAGACTGACAACAGAGAACAATAGGACCAAAACCCTACAAACCAGGACAAAATAGGGCAAGGGCAAGAAACTTATTTATAGAATTTACAAAATGTACAGACCTAACTATTGTTCATGGAAAATAGAATACTTCAAAAGAAGTATTTCTTCAAGAATTGTCCATCAACTGGCAATTCCTAAACTTCACCATTTAATTCTTTTACAATATATGAATCTTGGCCCCATTTCTCATGAATTAGATATGGCCCTAACTAGATGGGATCAAATTTACCATGTTAAATCCTTTATCCTCCAGCCTGGCATTCCAAATTAACACCAAATCACCAGGTTCAAACTTCCTGTCAACAGTCTTCTTGTTATATAAATTCTTAACTTGCAACTGCAATTTGGCATTCCTTACAACTAACTCTCTTCTAGTTTCATCCAATCTAATGATGTCCTCAATTCTCAACTGCATCTCATCATCTATGTCATCATCATATAACTAAACAAATTTATACATTTCCAACAAGTTATTCTGAGGCATTCTAGCATGTATTCCATATACTAAGCCAAATGGTGCACAACCAATCCCTCTTTACAGTCACCCTATCAGCCCATAGAGCTAATGATAGCTTTGAATTCCATTCCCTCTTATTCTTTTCAAGGATCCTCTTGAGGATCTTAATCAAACTCTTATTAGTAGATTATCCATGTCCATTTCCTTATGGAGGATAAGGTGAGGAATTAGAAATCTAAATTCCTAAACCTTTGCAGAATTCCTTGTATTCAGCAGACCTAAAACACATGGCATTGTCACTAACTATCCTCTCAGGGCAACCAAACCTTGTAACAATGTTATTCAACAGAAAATCAATTACCACCTTACTAGTTGCATTTCTTGTAGGTATAGCCTCTAGCCACTTTGTAAAGTAATCAGTGGCAACTAAGATCCATGAGTGTCCTCCACTAGACTTGTTTGGTATCTCCCCTATGAAATCAATTCCCCATTGTTGGAAAGGAGCCTGAACTTCTATTGGTTTTAATAGCACATTACCTAAAAATTTAAGCTTACCAGAGAACCTTTGACATGCATCACACCTCCTTACCAACTATTCTACATCCTTGAAGATTGTGGGCCACTAGAATCATGCTCTCAAGATCTTATGAGTAGTTTTTTTACCCATATAATGCCCACCACAAACTTCCTCATGCATTTCCTTTAACAACTTATTAGCCTGATCTTCATCTACACATTTCAACAGTATGCAATCTAAATTCTTTCTATACAATTTACATTTCACAATTACATACTTGATGGCCTGTAATTTTAATGTCCTCTTCTGATTAACATTCATGTTTGCTGGACATCTCATGTTTCTTAGATAATAGATAATATCTTGATACCAAACACAATCATCCATATCACATGTATAATCAATTTCAGAATGATTTACCTAATTAGCATCAAGATTGGATTGGGCCATTAGTTTTGCCAATCCTTTTCCCCTAACCAACTTAGTAATCTGGATGTCAACATTAAATTCTTGGATCCTATTGATCCATTTGCATCTTCTCCCAGACACCTCCTGCTGTGAGAAAATACCTTTCATAGCTGCACTTGGCACAAAAGCAATCACAACTGCCCCCATCAAGTAACACCTAAAAGCCTTGATTGCCTTCACAAGTGCATATGCTTGTTTTTCATTTATGTCATACTTCAATTCAGCAGCCTGCAAAGTTTTACTAAAAAATGGAATAGGCTACTCAAAACCATCCTTATTCTTTTGTAACAAAATTGCAGCAATAGTGTGAAAAGATGCAAAGGAAAAGATGTGCATTGGGACATTATAATCAGGTGCCTTAAGCACTGGTGCATCTTTGATAGCTTGCTTGATATTTTTGAAAGCCTCATCAGGCTCACCCTCCCAATTGATTGCAGATCCCTTTTTCAACATCTTAGAAATAGGTCTAGTAACCTCTGCAAAATTTGTCACAAACCTCCTTAAGAAATTAACCTGACCAAAGAAGGACTGAATTCCTTTAGCATTCTTTGGCCTCTAAATTTTATCAATGGTTGCTACCCTCTCAGGGTCAATTCTAACTCCTTGCTTCCCAGCTAAGTGGCCAAGAAACTTACCCTCAGTGACACCAAAAGCACATTTCCTTGGGTTTAATGAAATGCCATATTCCAAAGCCCTCACAAATATCTTCTCTAAATGAATACAATGGTCTTCTTCCTTCTTGGAATAGGCAATCATATCATCTTGATATACAAAAAGGAAATCATTTATGAAATCTGAAAAGGCAACATCCATTGCCCTTTGAAAAGTAGCACCAGCATTTGTGAGACCAAAAAGTCATTCACATAAACATATGTCCCCCAAGGTGTTTTGAAAGTTGTCTTGAATTGTTCTGATTCTTTGACAATTACCTTATTGTAACCAGAGAAATGATCCATCATAGACATTAATTTTGATCCGATTACTCTCTGTAACATAGCTTCCATATTGGGCAGATAATAGTTATGCTTTAATGAGTTGATGTTTAAATTCCTAAAGTCCACACAAAGCCTGATGTCACCATTCTTCTTTCTCATAGGAACAATGTTTGAAACCCAAGAAGAGTACCTTATAGGCTTGATAATTCTAGCATCTCTCAACTTCATTAACTCTTCTTGCATCTTAGGTGCCAAAGTAGGATTAATAGGCCTTTGTTTTTGCTGGAAAGGTTTAGCATCTTCTTTCAATGGAATAATATGCTAAAAAAAATCTTCTCTATAAAACTTCAGGTCATCATATGACCATGCAAAAACATGCCTAAATTTTCTCAATAATTCAATCAAAGATTTCTTTACCTTTTGAGATATATCTCTACCAATGTATACTTTCTTAGGTGCTTCATGTGTTCCAAAATTTATCTCCTCTAGATCAGCATGATCTTCTCTTTTGATGTTCTTTTGAACTCTATCCTAGTTATCAAAGAAAGTCTCCAAAACAACAAGCCCCTTGGGCACCTTGTTAGTTCTAAGCTGAATGACCTCATTGCCAAAGACAACCTCTTTTCCTTCCACTGACTCAACCAAGGCTGAACAATCAAATTCCTGACCATGATACTGATCTTCACAATTCATAAACTTCAAGATATCATTATCATCATCAAAAACTTGCCAATTTTCAATATTATCTGGTGTACTAGGCCTAGCCTGAATTTCAACTTTAGAGATACTAGAAAAAGTAATATTAGTGGGATTGATTACAATACTGGCCAACAAGTCAGCCATCTTGTTATTACTCCTATCCTTCCACTCAATATTGAAAGCATCAAAATGTTCAATCAAATCTCAAACTGCATTCCTATATTGTTTCAACCTCTTATTCTTGGAAGCATATACTGATCTGACTTGGGACACCACCAACTCAGAATCACCAACAACACTTATGCATTTAATACCATATTTTTGTGCTAGCCTCAGTCCTAACAACAATGCCTCATATTCTACTCTATTGTTGGTACAAAATAAATTCAACGTGAAAAAATATTTGTAGGTGTTTCCATCAGGGGAAAAAAGTAAAATACCTGCTCCTGCTCCATCTTTACAATTTACACCATCAAAGTACATTACCCACAAATCACCCTTCATAGAATTAACACTTACCTCAACAAAGATAGGTGACAGAATAGGTTCATTTTCAAGTATAGGGATCTCTACCCTAAAAGCATTAATATCAGTATCCACAAAACATGTAGTTTCATTATCAATATTTCTCTCAATCATGTGGCATACTCTTGGCTCTCAATCAATCTTGACAAACTGATCATCAATCTTGAAAGTAGCATAGGACAGATCACACTGTAAACTTCCACCCATGGTAGCACTCCACCTTCTAGATAGAAGCATCCCATAATGAGGAGGGATGTCCACCACCAAAACAATCATGGTTAACTCTTTCTCTGGATATGCTGCCAGCCTATATGGCATTGCATTGACAGTCCCAATAACTGGTGCCTCCCTCTAATCCATTACACAACATCTTCCTTGAATTGTATCAACTTTAAGGCTCAAATTTTCCATGATTTTAAAAGGCATGACAGTATTAGAGGTACCACTATCAATCATACAATTCCTTAGTTTCATTCCATTCACAAGAACACTTAAAAGGAATGGATCAATGTTTTCAAGGCTGGCATTGACAGAACTATCCAAATATACTAGAGGAACTTTAGATACAATTCCCTGAGTAGCAACACCTTTCAAAGATTTATCCTGAGATCCATTGCATGAAACATCATTGTTATGAACATTATCTACCCATGCAATAGCTCTGTCTTTGTGTTCAAGGATCCTCAACAATTTTGACAATGGAACCTTCACTGTAATTTGGGACAATACAGCTAACATATCAACAGGAGCAGAAGAAGGAATTTCAATCTACATTGCCTTAAGCATCCTTTTTCTTATCTGATACATTAGGTGAATTGGCCACCCTCACTTTTTCAATCTTAGCCATTGTGTTAACTAGCTTCTCAATCTCACTAGAAATTCTTTCAACTCCAACTCCCTTAGGCTCACAATTCTTACCTTTTACATTCTTGAATTTCACCATGTGATCACCTTTTGATTTGTTCTCATTAAGCTCTCTAGAGTTGGTACTTTTTATAAGCATTCCTGCAACTTTCTCATTTGTATTCCTTGCCACCATGCCTCTGGTTTGCACTTGGGCAATCATTTTTGTAGTAATCCTATCCATCTCTTCTCTAGAAGGTCTTCTTAAATTTACTGGCCCAGAATAAGAGTTCATGTTACATGTTTTTTTATAAATATCTTCACTATCAGGAAAAACCTCTTGATGAAAAAGAGCCTAATTGTGTCTCCTCACATTTACATCTACCTCTTCATCAAAATTAGAATCATCCTCATATCCTAGATATGAAGTAGCCATGTTGCATCCAACATCATCTTGATCTTCTTCTTGATCTATCTCCTCATCACCACAATCTTGATTTGCAGCCATAGAGTTTGCAACCACACAATGCTCTGGAAAATGAGAAGACTGGCATGCAACACACCAAGGTATGTCCTCTATGACATTTATTGAAGCTTTTTGTACAGGGTTAGGGACACCTCTATTATTGTTTCCTCTTGCAACAAGGACAATAGGCTTTCCATCCTTCCATTGGGTGTTGTAGGGGTAGTTCTGCAATCTATTTTGCTTATTGAAATTGTTGTTGAACTGAGGCCTTTCATTGGTAGGAGCACTGATGTTCCTATTTGTAGGTGCCTTCAAATCCTTCAATGCATTGAGCACCTTATCCAATTTGTCTTCTTCCTGCCTCTTAGTTCCAACATTCCTATCATTTTCTTTTTTGTATTTCTTGTCCCCAAACAACTTAGGGTCATCTCTCTTCCCACCCAACTTCCCTAATATTTTCATATTATTCTCAATATTGATAGCAATCCTAAAAGAATCTCTGAGAGTTCTTGGTTCTTTATCCCTCAACAAGTATCCCATCTTTCCATCAAATGCATTGAAGTATGTGGTCAAACAAACATTGTCATCTAACCACATAACTTGGAACAACTTATGCATACCCTTCTGAAATCTCATTTAAATTCAACTATAGACTCATTCTAATTTTTTCTTATGGTATTGAATTCATTTAACATGAAACTAGCATTAGGCCTATCACCATACTGCTCTTTGAAACATCTCTCAAAAGAATCCCAAGTATCAATACATTTATCAGGAAGTCTCTTAAACCAATCTCTAGCATCCTCCATTAGAGATTGAACAAAAAATTTCATGACTATATCCTCATGGTCTACCTCATAATCATTAAGCATATCAACAAATAACCTAAGATGCTCCTCAAAACTAATGGCATTATTACCAGCAAGCTTGGTACCTTATCTCTTATATCATTTGGAAAAGCATTCGGGTAACCAGGAATTCCATCAAAACTAATTTGCCTATAGCCTTCTAATTGCATAGGTCTTCTTTGAAAACTTGAACTAGTGTTAACCCTAGGATTAACATTTGCATTTACATTTCCATCTATTTGTGCATTTGATTGATGTCTAGGATCAGCACCTATCCTAGCAGATGAAGAAGCAATTGAACTAGTAGCATTACTAAGTGGAATAGTAGTAGTCATAGATGGCATACCTAGTTCAGTAGCAAATGGACCAAGAGAATTAGCTGATGAAGCCTTCAAGAACTAGATCTTTCTTCTCTTTTTTGCAATGGAAGCTTTAATTTCAGCCTTTTCTAATTCTCTTGCAAGGTCCTCATCTTCTTTTCTTCTTCTTTCTATTTATGTGTCCTTATTTGAATTGGGTGGTGGGACCCCCGGTATTGTCAATGATCTACTTGTTTGATGTCCCACCATCCTTTGCTTTCCTTTCTCACCAACAGCAATAGGAGGCCTAGTGATCTCATGACCATCTTTATCTTTAGGGAGGGAAGCATAAGTTTGAACCTATCTAACCACAGGGCCCTCCTGATCAAATTCTTGATCTTGCAGTAAGTGCTCTTGCTCACTCATTAAATCCTCAAGATCACCAAAGACATCATGTTGCAAGGTCTTAAGAGTAGAAGCAAGCATCTTATTTCTCTCCTTCATTTCATTAATCTTTCTAAGGAGAGACTATCTTTCTATTAGAGCATTCACCTTTTCATCTTCCCTCTCCTCCTGTAACCTCTTATGTATGGCATCCTATTCTGCCAACTGTAACTTTAGTGCATTTAAATCATCCAGGTCTACCATAATGTCATTAGAACCTGATGACACATCCATATTAGTAAGATTTTGATATGGGAAGTGGACCTACCTTGGTCTCATGGGTTCTCTTCTGGAATTATCTTCATCAATGTCTAAATCAATCTCCAAACCCATCTCTCTAGCTTGTTCATCTTGACCTACAGGGAATGGACCCTTGTCCTGAAGTACAGCCTCTGGGGTATCATAAAATCTATCTTCAGAGCAACCACCATCTGATCTAGAAACTCTATCATGTGAACCTTCCTCACTTGAGGAAGCATGTGGTGCCCTACCTCTGGTATTTCTTTATTCTCTTATGAGAGCGCTAGTAGACTCACCATTCCTTCTAATCCAACTCTTCTTCTCCTATCTAGGCAATTTCTCGAGAGTGACCTCTGGATTCTTTCTGAAAAAGGACCTACTATTCCTCCTCTTGTCCATGATTTACAATATGACACTGGTTCTTAACCTTTTGAGTCACCACCCACCTAGATGGGAAATCCTTAACTAAATACAATAGGAAAAAAAGAGTGCATTTAAGAACCTTTATCTTTAGACTCTCCCCAGTAGAGTCACCATTTTGTTAGTGACACAAATGGGTAAATCAATTTGGTCAACAAAAGATTTTGAATATTACAATATAGCCCCAACCAGAGATCCTAACAGATATACTACTTCATTGTTGTTCTCCCCAGTAGAGTCGCCATTTTGTTGGGAGTTCCCTTTGATCTTCAACTTGTAGATTTATACTTTTATGGATAACTTTAATAATAATTTGACTCTATCACCACTCCAAAGTCTACAAGGAAGAGAGACAATTAACAAGGATCAAAAGAGATCCTCCTACACTTTGAGCCTTAAAGCTTAGGTGGGTGTACCCTTGATTCACTTCTTCAAAAGAATCATAAAATAATATACAACTATACCCCTTACTAATTGATTGAAGATTTTATCATTTAATTTATGTGTGTGTGATTGATGATGATGGACTACCTCTATAGAAGAGATCAGTGCCTTATCCCAGGGCAAAGAGTCACTAAATAACATATATCACCCTAAAACCTTAACTCAATTACATATGAACTTAGAGTAAGTGATTTTTCTATTACTCTCCTCACTCCCAAACATGATCATCAAATTCCAATCTAACAATGAACTCACTCAAATCACCCTAAAGGCTTTAATCCTAACTTTGTTAGGAACTCCAAGCTGATCTCACAATACTCTTTGTTTACCATATGCTAATCCACTTTGTGACCTTAACATATATGAATCTACAGTCAGAAAAGAAGACAATCAAAGATTTGAAACATGAATTCAAGTGTATTCTCATTAATTTTCAGAAATCAATACATTACCAAGCAATAAAATACCAAAGGAAAAGACCCAAAATCCAGGCTCTCCTTGATCAATATGATACCACCAACAACAACCAGGGTCTAAAAAGAAAGTTTTGAAACCCACACTAAGTCAAAAATTCTACTACTTATACTACCACTAGTCACCTTGGAATCCTCAAAGAGAATGCAACAAGCTACGGATGACTAGGGTTAGGGTTTCACCCACTAAACCCACTAGAAATGGTCACAAATTAATTGCAAGGGAAAAAAACTAGTCGGCCATGCCTAAGAAAGATTTTGATGAAGGGTGCTCCCCTTAATACCACAAACACATAACAGATATGGAGAAACAACAACAATATGCAAGAACAGAAAATTGGCTTCTTATTATCTCCAGAAATGTGGAATTACAAACTTTCAGAATTATAATATGCAAAGCCACATGGGCATTCCCTTACAATATCCTGTAGGACAAAGCCTCGAACTATTACCTAGATCTACTACCCAGAACTATTCTGAACTGCCTAAGACAATAATATAGCCTTCCTTATATAGGCAATTTTCCACCACCTGGGAAGGTTCCAGAATTTTAGCCAATAAGGCCGACCAAACTTAGAATTATTTTATTTTACATTTTATTACATCATAGTCGGCTCAAGATAACCTCTGAAACTTGAACAGAAATTTTGAAAAAAATTATTTTCTACCATTTCAGGCGACCCAACTTCCGAAGACCATAAGTCATCACCAGTTGACCCGATCGGCTATTATAACCCCATTTCAGAAATGCCACGAAGCGCTCTACAGGCTTGACCCACACAAGCGCCTATCACCCAAATTTTTGACCTCATCTGGGGCCTCTAAAGCCTTCAAAACTGAGTTCAAAGTTTCTTTACCCTGCTACCAATACCAAAAATCTTTAATATCTTCCAATATACACTTGATCTATTAATGAAACTTTACTGGTAGACTTATATGACCAAAATAAACCTCCAAGAAAGAAATCAGATCATTCTGAGCACATACGAAAATTAACAAAAATAGTAACTTTCCATAAATAGCAGCTCTGCACAAAATAGCCTTTATTGAATACAAAAGCAGAAATATTTTTGGGTGATGCAAGATTGCTCTTACACCCAGGATGCTCCTACATCAGACACCCGAGGTGATTTGAGAAGTGACCCTGTCACGACTCAGGTGTGCAGAGGAAAACCAAGACGGCTAAACTCCTCCTTTGTCAGCCATGATGAATCTTCAACAGGTCATCCTTTCCACTTGACCAGATATTCTTCATATGTCTTGTTCCTTGTGCTTCTACCAACACGACTGTCCAGTATATCTTTGATCTCCTTAGTGTCTGAACTAGTTGCTAGAATACTCCACTGTGCTGCTGCGATCTCATCTTCAACACCTCCTTCATGATACTCTGTCAAATCTGAAATGTTAAACACTAGTGAAATATTTAGCTCAGTAGGTAATTCTACCTCATATGCGTTTCCTGAATCATGTTTCTTCAGTATCCTACATGGTCCAAACTTCTTCATTTTCAGCTTGTTATATGTACCAACTGGAAACCGCTCCTTCCACAAATGAACCACGACTTTATCACCAACCTAAAATTCCTTATACCTCCTTTTCTCATCTGCCTTAGCCTTATACTGTGTGTTCATCTTAGTAATATGCTTCCTCACCTCCTCATGGATGTTCTTCAAATGTTTTGCAAAATCCTCAGCCTCAGCACTACTTATTTCTCCTTTATCTATCTTTCTCAAATCAGATGCATTTCTTGGACTACTTCCATATATAATCTGGAATGGCGATTTACCAGTGCTTCTGTTGACAGAATTATTGTATGCAAATTCTGCCTGTGGTAAAATCACATCCCATCCTGTTGGCTTATCTCCAACCAAACATCTCAACAAATTTTCCAAACTCCTATTCACCACCTCTGTCTGTCCATCAATCTATGGATGATGTGATGAGCTAAACTTCAAATTTGTCTTCAACTTCTTCCACAACATACACCAGAAATATCCAACAAACTTAGTGTCCTGATCTGAAACTATGGTCTTTGGCAAACCATGAAGTCTCACTACTTCTCTGAAAAATAATTCTGCTACATGAACAGCATCATTAGTCTTCTTGCAGGGAATGAAATGTGCCATCTTTGAAAATCTGTCAACTACTACAAAAATTGAATCATGTCCCCACTGAGTCCTCGGTAAACCAAGAACAAAGTCCATGCTGATATCCTCCCAAGGATTCTTTGGTATAGGCAATGGCTGGTACAACTCTGTATTCTGCTTCACTCCTTTCACCATTTGACATGCTCTGCAACTCTGTACAAACTTCTTCACATCTTGCTGCAACTGTGGCCAATATTAATTCTCACTAACCAAACCAAGGGTTTTATCATGACCAAAATGTCTAGCCAATCCTCCGCTATGCTTCTCCTTGATGAGATTCTCCCTCATAGAACTTCATGGAATACACAACTGACTCCCTCTGAATAACATATCATCCTGGATGATGAAATCCAACCATTTCATCCTGTCTAGAGTAACAGGTTTTGTACAAGCTTTCCAAGCTTCACCAAAATCAGGATCTTCTGGATACAAATTCTTAAGTTCCTTGAATCCAACTACTTCAATTTGCATTTCTGTCAGCAATAGTTATCTTCTGCTAAGAGCATCTGCAACCCTGTTAGACTTTCCACTCCTGTGTCTCAAAACAAATGTATAACTCTGCAAAAACTCAACCCACTTCAAATGCCTCTGATTCAACTTTCCTTGACTATTCAAATATTGCAAAGCTTGATAATCAGTATACAAAACAAACTCCTTAGGAAGCAAATAATGTCTCCACTTCTTTAATGCCTGAACTATAGCATAAAATTCTTGATCATAAACAGAATATTTCCTCTTGGCATCATTTAACTTCTCACTGAAATAAGCAACAGGTTTACCTTCTTGGCTCATAACAGCTCCTATTGCAGTACCACTAGCATCACAATCTACTTGAAACACCTTATTAAAATTTGGAAGTGCTAAAACAGGTTCTTCTGTAACTTTTTGTTTCAACAATTGAAAACTCCTTTCTTCCCCATTAGTCCACTTAAACTCTTTTCTATCCCCTCTCATTGTTTCAGTCAAGGGTCCACAAATACTACTAAAATTTTTGATAAACTTTCTATAAAAGCTAGCTAGACCATGAAAAGATCTTACCTCAGTAGCACTCTTTGGAGTAGGCCATTCAAGGATAGCCTGTACCTTCTCTGGGTCCATTTTTAGACCTTCTCCTGAAACTACAAACCCCAAATACACCAACTCTTTCTTCACAAAACTGCACTTCTTCAAATTAATCAGCAATTTCTCTTCTCTCAACTTTTCAAATACCATACGAATATGCATCATATGCTCATCCAATGTCTTACTAAAGATCAAAATATCATCTAGGTAAACAATGACAAACTTACCCAAAAATTCTTTCAGAACCTCATTCATGAGCCGCATGAAAGTGCTCGGCGCATTGGTTAGCCCAAAAGGCATGACTAACCACTCATATAGTCCTTCCTTTGTCTTGAAGGCAGTCTTCCATTCATCTCCTTCTCTGATCCGAATCTGATGATATCCACTTTTCAGATCTATCTTTGAGAAATATATAACTCCACTCAAACAGTCCATAATATCATCCATTCGTGGCAATGGAAACCTATACTTGATTGTGATCTTGTTTATTACTCTGGAATCTGTACACATCCTCCATTCTCCATTCTTCTTTGGTGCTAATACCGCTGGTACAGCACAGGGACTCAGACTCTCACGGATCAATCCTTTCTGTAACAGTTCATGTACTTGTCTATTCAACTCCTCACTTTCTCCAGGTGTCATTCTGTGTGCTGCCTTATTCGGAAAACTCGCTCCTGGGATCAAGTCCATCTGATGACTGATCTTCCTGACTAGTGGTAATCCATCAGGCACATTATCGGATACAATATCTTGAAACTCATTCAACAAATCTGCAACTTCTACAGGAACATCTTCTACTTCCTCTTTACCATCTTTTAGAATTAAAGAAAAACATACATGCTCATGCCTCATACCATCTAGGAAATTTCTTCCATCAACAAAAGTTATCCTTGCATTACCACATACCTTTTCTTCGGTCTCCTTCAATGGTTTTAGCTTATGTCGCACTCCATCCTTTGTCAGGGAATAGGTATTCACACGACCATCATGTACAGCACATCTGTCAAACTGCCATGGTCTACCCAAAAACATATGACATGCATCCATAGATATGATATCACACAATACCTCATCTTGGTATCCGCCAATCTTGAACTTCACCAGGCATTGTTCATTGACCATGACCTTGTGGTCATCCTGTACCCAGGCAATCCGATATGGATGTGGGTGTTTCTGTCTCTTGAGCTTCAACTTTGTCACCATCTCTTCTGACACCAAATTGTCGGTGCTTCCACTATCAACAATCACATCACAACATTTACCTTCACACTTGCACCTGGTGCGAAACAGGCTCTTTCTTTGCTCAGGTTCATTCTCACCGCTCAATAGGACTCTTCTGTTAATCAACATTTCTCCTCTTTCAGCATCTTCAGAATTTGATGATCTGGCATCTTCATCTACATGTGCAACTCTGGCCTGGCCTTCATTTCTCCTGTCTGTTCTACCTTGGTGCTGAGGACATTCAAATGCCCTATGACCTTCTTCTCCACAGTGAAAACATGTTCCACGGAAGCCTCCTCTTCCAGATCCTTGTCCTCTTCCTCTTCCTCTCTGATCTCTATTATTCTGATCCTGGAAGTGATTGGAATTATTTCCTCGCTGATTCTGACTACTACTGGCCTCATCCTTCTTTTTCAGATCTTCATTTCGGCCACCATATGACCATCCACCAGATCATCCACCACGACCTCTTCTGTTTTATCTGCTCTCAAACTTCTTGTTTAGCTTTTCCTCTAATTTTAGGGCAAATTGGTATGCCTCCTCAATACTGTTCATTCGAACCAGATTCAACTCCTCCTGAATGCTTAGCCTTAACCCATTAAGGTATCAGGCAACTTTCTCCTTATCAGCTTCTGCATGGCCTGTTCTGATGAGGAGTCGATAGAACTCCTCTATACACTCCTGAACAGATCTTCCTGCTTGCTTCAAACTTTGCATTTTCTTTAGTAGGTCAAGCTCATAATCAACAGGAATGAACTGTCGCTTCAATTTATCCACCATCCGATCCCATCTTGTGATTTTATCTTTCCCTCTTCTATTTTGCTCCAATTGAATTTCTTGCCACCAGATCTTCGCATGACCTTTCAGTCTGGCCTTCGCAAATTTGACCCTATCAGGATCCTCAACATCTTCATACTCAAAATATTCCTCACATTCATTGATCCAGTCGATCAATTCTTCTGGGTTAAGATTTCCAGAAAATGTAGGAACCTCAATCTTAGGTCTTTTCCCAATCTTGGAAATCGCCCAAAAAAGTCTTTCTTCCTCCTGGTTCACAATTTTAGCTTCTCTTTCTTGATATTCTTCTTCGGCTTCATCCTCGCTTTCATCTCTGACATTAAGATTCATTCCTCTGCGAATCTCTTCTTGCAATGCTCACACTTGTCTCTGCAGCTCTCTAACCTCAGGTGTCACAACACCAGCTCTTCCACCGCGTTCTCTTCGTGGAGGCATTTTTGCGATGCGCGCTGAAACCCTAGCCATGGTCCTAGTGCAAACTGCCTCACAGTTGGCGATCTGTTTACACACTCAAGAACTCCTGCTCTGATACCACCTGATGAAGGGTGCTCCCCTTAATACCACAAACACATAACAGATATGGAGAAACAACAACAATATGCAAGAACAGAAAATTGGCTTCTTATTATCTCCACAAATGTGGAATTACAAACTTTCAGAATTACAATATGCAAAGCCACATGGGCATTCCCTTACAATATCCTGTAGGATAAAGCCTCGAACTATTACCCAGATCTACTACCCAGAACTATTCTGAACTGCCTAAGACAATAATACAGCCTTCCTTATATAGGCAATTTTCCACCGCCTGGGAAGGTTCCAGAATTTTGGCCAATAAGGCCGACCAAACTTAGAATTATTTTATTTTACATTTTATTACATCATAGTCAGCTCAAGATAACCTCTAAAACCTAAACAGAAATTTTGAAGAAAATTATTTTCTGCCATTTCAGGTGACCCAACTTTCGAAGACCATAAGTCATCACCAGTTGACCCGATCGGCTATTATAACCCCATTTCAAAAATGCCACGAAGTGCTCTATAGGCTTGACCCACGCAAGCACCCGTCACCCAAATTTTTGACCTCATCCGGGGCCTCTAAAGCCTTCAAAAATGAGTTCAAAGTTTCTGTACCCTGCTACCAATACCAAAAATCTTCAATATCTTCCAATATACACTTGATCTAGCAATGAAACTTTACTAGCAGACTTATATGACCAAAATGAACCTCCAAGAAAGAAATCAGATCATTCCGAGCACATACGAAAATTAAAAAAAATAGTAACTTTCCATAAATAGTAGCTCTGCACAAAATAGCCTTTATTGAATACAAAAGCAGAAATATTTTTGGGTGATGCAAGATTGCTCTTACACCCAGGATGCTCCTGCATCAGATTTGCACTTATGATAGATCCTTGGGAAAGTACTATAAATCATGAAAATTCAAATTTGTCTACCTATTTGGCCATCTGCAGCATGCCTCAAGCACAAAACCACACAGTACAGATCCCTGCAGATGATCACGGCACACCCTGGACCACACTACAATAGCAAGTGCCACCAAACAAATCAAATATAGTTGTGAAAGCACTCAATTTTAGTCCTTCTGGTCACAAGAAATCCTTTGCAAATTAAAATTTGAAATCAAACGGTCACCTTAGGGCACTTGCAGCGAATCAGCGACCCACATTTAAATTTAAGCTATCTTTAAGTCATGGTCATCCGATTCCTCCCTTTCCTAGTTTTTTAAGTCTTAACTCAACCTGATACCTCAAGTTTACCACAAGCAAATGTGAGACAAAGCATTTCCTTATTCATAGAATGAAATCTTAACTCACCACTTAACCCCGTGAATCAGTGACTGCAAGAAAATAAACTTATCCTAGTTATATTTGGCGAACTGGCGATAAAAGGTTTCTGCCAGTTTGTGAAACACTTTATAATACCACCAGAAAGGTTAGCAATTACGTGAACACTTGTTCATTGAACCACTAGAACATTTAGAGAACTGCCACTTTACTTTGGGAATGAGCGAGACCATTCAAATCTATCAGAACTACTAAACACTTTTGTCCGGACTGCTAAGACCTTTGATAACCCCGGGCCCACCTAAAAACCTACCACATGTCACCACATCATTCACTATAATCACTCGATCATCACTGACAAAGGACCCACCACAAAGCTTTCCCATTTAGTGAAGATCGATGGCTGTCACTACACCGCTGACTTATCCATCATGCAACTCCGATCAATGGTATCATGACAACTGTTAGATCCTGTGGTGTATTAACTTCCCTAAAACTGGTGGACCCACCGATAAGTCTAACTCAACACACCTGGACCAATCAGAGTTCACTAACTAGGTATATGTAGTAGTGGACCCACCAAAAGAAAAGGTTACGTCACACAAAAGAATCAATGGTTGTCTCAAAATCTCATATATCTGACACACCCCTTGCGAAGACATGCCCATTGTCAATCCTCTGCAGATGTCAGGACCCTCTGACACACTAGAAACCTAGGACCCACTAACAACTGCCAAATCATAAATAGGTGGACCAATGAGAGATTGCCAATCGTGCACACCTATCAGAAGGTCCCACTTCTTTGAAATGCTGCATCATTAGGAAAGATCAATGATTGGCATAAGATCTCAAGCTTCTGACAAATCCTATAAGAACTTACACTAACCGTCAGATGGAGATGTTGTCAGAAGACGAGGCCCAAAAAATATTAAGCTGAAACATAGGAAAAATTAAATGCTAAGACTTAGGCTTTAAGGAAAAATTTAGGCACAAGGGAATTAGGAAAATTAAAGGCCATCGGGCATATAAAACCTTTAGTCACAAGATCGCATAACATGAAAAAATTTCATGCGATCATGTGACAAAGGGATAACAAATTAGCACATGAAAATTAGGACCTTTAAGTGACCCAAAAAGTTAACTTGAAATTAGAACAAGGCCAAGGTTTTACAAAGGGTAACAGCTAGTTTTTTGAATATTCTACTTAGGGGTTTAGCCAGAGACATGAAAAATGATATAGAGACTAGGGGAAAGATAATGAAGCCATAAAAAATTTTTTCACTTGCTAACAGTTAGATTGGGTTGGGTTAGGGGATTCTATTGACAAGAGAGATCCTAAAGACCACAAGGTGTGAGGAGAACACACTAGAGATCGAAGGAAGGGATCAAGGAGCATAGACTAGGCTAGTCTATCCCAATCTCCCCATCAGATTGGTATCATAGTAACCTTAGACTTGGGAAGTGGATAGTTGGAGAGTGTGAATGGTTCAACCTCTAGAAGAATCAGTAGGGTCATCTCAGAAGAAAAATATGGTGACTAATTCTGATCTAGAAAAGAAGGTAGAAGATCAAGAGGAAGCTAATAGACTCCTGCAAGAAACATTGATTTAGTTAGAACAACTCTTGGATGATGTCCACGCCAAAGAAGACAAAGTCAATAATAGAATGGAGGAGAAGGATGCTAAGGAAAAAGAAAACACCATTGATGATGAAGTACCTATACCTGACCCTCCAACTCAAGATGAGTAGTTCTTGATGGCAATCAAAGCTATCACTTGGAAAGCACTTGAAGGTGTTCCATTACTGACTAGTAGAATGGACATTGAACTAGTTATGCAATGGATTGAGGGAATGGAGAATCACTTTGAATGTGAAGAGATCTCTGAAGTATAAAAGGTCAAAGTGGCCAAATCCAGGTTGAGGGGCCAAGCTCTAACTTGGTGGAACTATCTCCAAGAAGAAAGGGAGAAAGAAGGGAAGAAGCCAATTGCTAATTGGAAAGCAATCGTGAAAAAGGTGAGAGAAGCCTACCTACCTATAGAATTTGAAATATAGAAGCATAGAAGGAGATTGAATCTTAGACAGAAAGAGATGGATGTGGCCACCTATATAGAAGAGTTTCACAAGTTGAGCCTGAGATCCAAAGTGAAGTAGGAGGAGAGCATTAAGGTGGCAAGGTACTTGAGTGGGTTGAAGTGAAGTATAGAAGAGGAGATGAACTTGTTCACTCCTAATATAGTTCTTGGGTGTCAACATATGGCACAAAAGATAGAAGAAAAGAAGAGAAGGAAACAAGAACCCAACTCTAAAAATAGAGGCATTGGTAGGGACTCTAGAGGGGGTCAAAGAGGAGGATCTAGTGGCAAAGGAGGTGACTCAAGAAGCCAAGGAGAGAGTAGACTCCTTGAAAAAATTGTAGATACAATTATAAGAGGTACTTTTAGTAGAGGAAGAGGATCTCATGGAGGGTCAAGTAGAGGAAGGAGTGTGGGAAAAAGAAGCTCGTACTTTACAACAATGAAATGTTACCAGTGTGGTCAACTTGGACACCTTGCTTATAGGTGTCCTAATAAACCTACAAGATCTAGTAATGAGACAAGGGTAGCCTATGCCCAAAAAGATGGAGCTAGCTCATGCACCAATGAGGTTATAAAATTAGAATAAAAAATGGGGGAAAACCTGATGTTTAGAAGAGTATTGATTAGACAACCTACTCAAGGAGAACCCAAGCAAAGAAGAGTTCTGTTTAGAGTTAAGTGCAAGATCTTAGGCAAGGTCTGCAAGGTGATAGTTGATTCAGGATCAACTAACAACATCATATTAGATGAAGTAGCAAAGAAATTGAAACTTGTAATACCCCAAAATTGGAACCTATTAAATTCAATCAATTTTAGTGCATTTTCATCAATTTCACATCTCCAAAGTCCTAGTTTCCTAGGCAATTTTCTCTCTCCTACCTAACTTAATTTGACTTGATGTCAATTGCAAAAACCCTAAATTGCATTAATGGAATATTAAAATTAATTCCTAAAGTCTTCAACTTTTATTAGCTAAATTACCCCTATGATAAATTAATTTAATTCTAAAGTCCTAAGTGCTTGGAATTAAATTAAAACTCACCCCATTTGGCCAATATACATGAAAAGGAATTAATAATTACTTGTTATTTGAATGGACACTCATTTTTGAATTAATAATTCATAATATTTGAAAGGTCACCCTGTGTGGCAATTTCCATTCTTTTAATTAAGTAATTTATGCATTTTTGTCTCAAATGAGAATGAAGAGTCAGGAGTTTCAAATTAAGAACCCCTTCATTCTCTTCCCAGGCTTGTCTATTTAATGAGCCTCATTTCTTCATTCAAGGGAGCAATTTTTGAGAGTAATTGAACTATAGTATTTTTGTGTCTCAATTTCATTAATTCAAAGCTTTATTGCATATTAGTGTAATGTTCTCATTTTAGTTTAATATTCCATCTCATATTAGAATTAATTTGTTTAATTTCTCATAGCTTAATCTAATCTTTATTTCAAGTTCTTAGAGTAAATTTGCACTTCATATTTCTTTCCAAGCTATTTAGATTAATATCATATTTCCTTCAAAGCATCTTTAGACTAAATTGCATTCATTCTAGTTTAATTTCAATTTGTTTGTCATTATAGCTTTTGAAAATCCTCCATTGTAGAACTGGTCTTATGGTTGTTGGCTCTCATTCTAAGAGTAATTAAACACCCCATCTACATAGGAGGCAACAGGTCCCTTCATGACAAATTTTAGATTGAGTAATTCATACTCTCTCTCATAATTCGATCATGTGAGTAATGACCATGTTGCATGTGTAGTTGGATTAGAGGTCCACATTCAACCACATACATTTTGGCACCCACCGTGGGGCAGAAAGATCAATTTCTAGCCTCATTCTCATTTTTTTCTGACAGGAATTTAATCTTTGCCATGTGTCCATACTATCTATGTATGGATTCTCACATGAGAATTCAGAGCATGTTGCGTGAAGTTTCACTCCCTATAGCACTCTCTCGCACAAGCTGATGCATCCTCGCATAGCACCCTGTACTTTCTCACACATTATGGAGTACTTCCTCACATGAGATTTGGATATAGTGTTTTAAAATTTTCAATTTCTGTGTTTCTTATTTCAGATGTCTGACAGTTTCTTATTTGCTGTTGTTTACTATTTCTCTGTCATTTTTCACAGCGTAACAATTTTTTGCAGGACATTTGACCAAGAACATAAAACACACCAATTGTTTGATTGCAAGATGATAGTCGAAGACTTGCTAAAATGTTGTGTTTGTTTCTTGCTTTCATTCACATGGTCTAAATAGGGCTCCATTAAAATTTCTTGAGGATTTTGATAGCGAGTAGGGAATTTGGCTCTTCATTGCATGGAGTTGATGACCATGAATGAATCTGAAATCCTAATGATCTTACTGATATAACAAATTCTTGGGGAAGTGGAGAAAGGTAGTGAATCTTTACACTTCTATTTGGCAGGGGATTATGCTCTTCTCTCTTTGAGAGAAATAGAAACCCAAAATCTTGTAGATGTGGTAGAGTGAAGCTAACTCGATGATGAATCTTCTTGATGTGTTTGGGTGAAGTGATGAGGTAGAGAAGTATGTGTTATGAATGAATTCTAAAGTGTTTGGTACCCATTTTGTAGCAGTTGTTGTTGCATTCATGACTATGATTGTCATTGATGTCAACATAGATTTTTACCAAAGACTTGCAGAGAAGCAGACAGTGTTTTGATTAGCGCACGTAGGATATTGTAGTTGGAGCTATCTAAAATTGAGGATACACTCTTTAATATGTTATATGTCTATGGTTAAGAGTGCAGATAGTAATTCTTTTATTCATAAAAGTTATGATCATTTTGGTGGAAGTAGTATTTAGGCATTATTCCTGAGTAGCGATTTTTGGCAATCGGATAATATCTCCTAATCGGGATGGAATCTAACTTTGTGAAATTAAAGGGAAGTTAGAGACACATTGAGAGTGATGTGGATGCCAATGAAAACTTCAAAGTCACATGAGTGAAGATTTATTGTATTTGGAAGCAGACAGTTTTATGTAATTTTTGTGTAGTGTGTGAAATACTTTTTTTTGTAATTGTGTGCCAACTCATTTGTAATTATTTGAGTGTGGTATAAAGGAAGGAATTTTTTTCCTTTTTGATATAGAGTGAGTTGTTGATTATGAAGTTGTGAAAGTGAATTGTGAAGGAAGACATGCAAAGTACATAGATCTAAAATTGAGATATGATGTAGTAGTGGGTGCGGTTTGGCACAGTCAAAGAAAAGGTATCACATTATTCTATTGAATAATGAAAAGATTATTTGGATAGTGAGTTTAGTGATCTTACCCTGAAGCTGTTTGGGCATTGGGTCCTTCTGTCTTCTATAACTCTTAATAGGGTTAGAATCTTTTAAGAGGGATTCAAAATCTCCTAACAGGGATTTATATGTACTAAATGTATTTCATAAGACTCCTAATAGAGTCCATCCTTTCATAAGGAATATTCATATTAGTGCATCTTTTGTGGGAATCATTCCCACCAGGGTTTACTCTTTGATCAAGAGGTTCCCTACTCAACATATCTTGTGTTATTGTGTAATTGTGTATGAATATCTTTCTATGGTTGGTAATTATATTGCTTACATGGTTTAATGCTATTGAAGATGATAAAAGTTATAATTATATGATAAGTGATTCAACCACCCCCCCCCCCCTCCCAGTTATCTTGATGGACTTTACTTTCTAACAATTGGTATCAAAGCGACAGGTCCTTGAAAGAGAAGTTTAACAGCTTAAGGAGATCCATGGTGAATTTCAGGAAAGAAAGCCCTAATTTTGATGGAGTAAATTTTGATAGCTAGAAAGAAAAGATGAAGACACATCTACTATATTTAGGACCAGGTTATTGGTTGACTACAAAGAATGATAAGACTATCATTGGAGAAGATGATCTTGAGACATGCTCTAATGATGAGAGAGATCTATTCATGTGTAACATACTTGCAAGAGAAACACTTTTGACAGCACTTCTGGAGAATGAATATAGTCAGGTAAAATGTTTGAAAAAGTCTCATGAAATTTGGAAAGTTTTACACTATACTTTTGAAGGTGATGAACATGCAAAAAGAGTTAGATTAAATAATTGGATATGTGCATTTGAAGATATAAGAATGTTGGAAGATGAATCTGTTAGAACCTATAGTGGTAGAATGTTAGAAATTGTTGCAGGGATAAAATCTTGTGGAGGAACAAAGATAGAGAATGAAGTGATATGGAAAATTCTAAGGACACTGACTCTTGTATTTAAGAAGACAACATAGATGATTAAACAAGTTATACCTTGTACTATGAACTTTACAAGAGAGACTCTTCTTGGAAGATTGGAAGCAGCAAAGATGAACCTGAGGTTATCAAGAGACTTACCTAGAATGGAGACAACATTTAGTGCTCTTAGTGTTCACACTACATTATCAAGAAGCATTAGTGTGAGTGGAGATTATGCTGGCAACAAAAGATCTAGAAATGAAGAAGACAATAAGATTGAAGAAGGTATTGCCTTGCTTGTGAAAAGAGAACTAGATGGTAAGAACATTTTTAAATGTTGGACTTGTCAAGAATATGGTCATTTTGCATCTAAATGTCCTAAGAGAGTTAAGAAGTATAGAAATAATTTCAAGCCTAGAAGATCTAAGGAATGTTATTATGCTAATGATGAAGACCTTGAAGCTAGTATTGAAAGAACTTTAAGTGAAAGTGATACTGAGAATAATGATGAAATAGGATTTGTAGCAATTAAAGAATAAAATTTTGAAACTAATGTTAAGGAAGAAAAAGCCTTAGTTTCCCAAGTTGAAAAGAAAGGTGATTGGATTATAGATAGTGGTTGTTCACATAATATGATTGGTGATATGAAAAATTTCATAAAGTTTAACAATTATGATGGAGGAGTTGTTAGAGTTGGTAACAATGCACCTTGTTTGATTAAAGGTATACGATCTATTACTCTTGATGGAAAGACTAATATTGATGATGTTTACCTTGTTGATGGATTGAAACATAATCTTTTGAGTGTTGGACAATTAGTTGATAAGGGATATCAAGTTTGGTTTATTGAGAAAACTTGTGTGATAAAGGATAAAGATGGAAACCTGATTGAAACTTGATCTAGAACCAGAGGTAATGTATTTCAGTTGAATCCTACTAAGATGACATGTTTGATTACTAAGATTGATGATAGTTGGCTATGGCATAGAAGGTTTTGTTATATAAACTTTGATAATATTATGAATGTGAGTACTACACTTACAGTAAGGGATTTGCCTAAAATTATGAAGCCTACTAGCATGATTTGCAAAGAATGTGTGATGGCTAAGCAGAAGAGTTCTTTTCCTAGTAAGAAGTTCACATCAGTAGAGAAGTTGGAGATTGTTCATACAGACTTGAGCGATCCTACTAGGACTAGAGGATTCTATGGAGAAAGGTATTTTATGATTCTTGTTGATGATTTTACAAGAATGATGTGGATTGCATTTTTGAAAGAAAAATCTAAAGCATTTGATAAGTTTAAGATCATTAAGAACAAAGTTGAGAATTAATCTGGAATGAAGATTAAATGTTTGAGATCTGATAGAGGTGGCGAATTTACTTCTAGAGAGTTTAACACTTTTTGTGAAGTGAATGGTATTAAGAGATAGTTTTCAGCCCCTAGAACACCTGAACAAAATGGTATTGCAAAAAGAAGAAACAAATCAATGACTGAAGCAAAAAGAGCCATGTTATTTGAGAATGATTTAGCGAAGACATTTTGGAGAGAAGTAGTGTATACAATAGTATATACAATGAACAGAGTACAAATCAGAGTAGACACAGACAAGACACCTTATGAATTATGGTTTGGACATGCACACTTAGTTAAGTATTTTAGAATTTTTGGAAGCAAATGTTATATAAAGAGAGATGATGATATTGGAAAGTTTGATCCTAGAAGTGATGAAGGTATTTTTCTTGGATATTCTTTGAAGAACAAAACATATAGATGCTAATGTTGTCACTAGGGATTGCACCAGAGTACGGATAACTATGAATCCTAGAAATCTCATGAAACATGGGAATACTCTCAGGATGTGGGACTGCTTCACTGAGAATAAACCTCTGGATTAAGGGCTGGCTTCCCCATTTGTATCACCTAAAATTGAACTGAACTTGAAGGGAAAGGGAGATAGATTGCATGAAATTGAAATAACTAAAATTAACTTAGGTGATTCACCAAACTAGATAGATCCACAAACTAAAAAATAGACTCACAATATAATCCAGCACATAGCCTGAACATCACAACTCTTCCCTAATCTAATTTTTCCCTTGGAAATAACTAGGTGCTAGTTGTAAATGAGAAGGGAAAAAAGAATTACACAAACCCAAATACATTTAAATGCACACAAATTAAGACTTTAAGAAAAACTAGTGCTTGGAAACATCAAAATGAACAAAATATCAAGTAAAGGATCAAATTTTAATCACAATACATGACATCTGTTGGCATTAAGTAGGATTGCCACTAGTGACAACACTTATTTGCATTCTGAGTGCAAACCGAGCAGAACAGTGAAAATCGAGCAGAACAGTGCAAATCGAGCAGAACAGTGCAAACCAAGCAGAACAGTGCAAACTGAGTAGAACAGTGCAAACTGAGCAAAACAATGCAAACCGAGCAGAACAGTGCAAACCCAGTAGAATAGTGCAAACCGAGCAGAATAGTGCAAACTGAGCATAATAGTGCAAACTGAGCAGAACAGTGCAAACCGAGCAGAATAGTGCAAACTGAGTAGAACAGTGCAAACCGAGCAGGACAGTGCAAACCGAGCAGGACAGTGTAAACTGAGTAACATTATGTCTACCGAGTCACCAGTATTTACCAAGTTCAAAACCTACCGAGTGGTTAGTATGAACCGTGCCTTCACTTCTACTGAGTGCATGACGATGCCGAGTAATGCAGTGGACGTCGAGTATCAGAAAGTCACCGAGTTAGTTTGCAGGAACCGTGTAACCATACTTGGGCCGACTTAGTAGCACTTATGTTTATTTGTCAAGCTGACTTTGTAATTGTAATTGTAATTAATTGTTTAGACTTGTATATAAACAATGTTGTAAAAATGCCAAGATGTAATGAGTATGAATGTGAAAAAGAAAGAAAGGCAGAGATAAGCGAATTACAAAGGGCTACAGCAGTATAAGGAGCAGCAAAGACAAATTCATCACAGAAGGTGATCAGTACATCAACAAATCTCATTCAGAAATCTAGTTGCAAAGCAAGAGATCTACTATTTCATCCTAATAGGTGAATCAGTACTAAAATCCTTTAATCAGGTAGACTTAACAGTCTTTGTAAAATCTCTTTACCGAGTGCATACTTCATTGTATGTTTGTAAATCCTTTAACAATGTGGATTTAGCAATCCTTATTGCTCCTAGTAGGGCAGATCATCAGAAGTGATCAATTGTAAGCCTTAACCAGCCAACTTTTTATTGTAGTACTAAAGCTTTGTGGGTTTCATCCCCACCCCAGTTTTACTTTCTTTTTTGGAAGGTTTCTGGGTAACCAAATCTATGTGTCATTATTGTGAATGCTTTTAAGTTTCATGTTTTCTATATGCAAAAGGATAAAGTAAACTATATGTTAATACACTTGTAATTGAAAGAAAATTCAGAGTTACTGATTCACCCCTCCCCTCTCAGTAACTTGGTTAATTCTTGAATATTTCCAACAGACATCAAATCCACTAAAACAACTCATGAAGTTGTAGGAAAAGAAGGATAACTATTTATTAGCTGAAATAAAAGGAGCTAAAACATCAATTTGCTTCTCTTGGACCTACAACATTCACCTCCTAGAAATAAGGGAAGGAAGAAATAGCCTTCAATCACCAAAGGTGAGAGGCATATATAGGAAATCTATAGAATATGCATTGAAGATCACTCCTTGCCAAGAATAGAAAAACCCAATCACTAGGACCATGATCACACCACTCTAAAATTTGAATGCCCAGTTCCCGAGAATCTAGAGGGATGAAAAAAGTGGGGACCCCTAAAAATGGATAGTGAAAGGGAGACCCAAAACCCACTAAGTTATGTTGTAACTGATATTTCGACAGCGGTTTATAAGAACACCACATGCCAAATATCTTACAATAATAGGAGCAATGACTTATAACATTAAAACATAACCCCCACTCACTAAAAATGTGGATTTAAATATGTATTTTAGGAAAATCTTAACTCACTAAAGAGGAGAGCATATAAAATATTTACATCTCAAATTAATCCACCTATCATAATATTCTAAACAAAATAATACCCCCCACCCCATCATACATTAAAACATGAGTGATGTAACACTTAAAACCTAAGTCAAAATGACTTCAAATGGGGACCTAGGGTATCAAATGTGATTAATATAATTACCTTCAAAAAGATAATTATATTAATAACTTATACAATATATCCATGCCTGAGAATTACATATTAAAAAGGGCTAAAAAGAAAGCTTGACCCTAAAAGGGGAGACAAAAGGAAAGATGCAATTTTAAAACCCTCATTTTCAAATGGCAACTCTGCAAATATGGCAATAGCCACCTGACACTTGGCATCTGCTGAACTTCACTACAACCCAGATAGCAACTTTCTGTTTTGGAATTACAAACATTAACATGATCTTCTTGATTTGGAAACAATAAGAAGTAGACATTTCGATGGGTTTCATTTTCAATACATTGCATATTCTGAAATACATCTGGTGATGGGACTAGTTGATATTCATGATTGCATTTGCATACTATATCTTTGAATGGCATTATTGTACCCTTGGATCACTATGATTTATTTGATTTCTTGTTGCATTTATAGGCCCGATGATCATATGATAGGGCATGGATTTTTATTGCTTTGTGTAATATCTCTATTTGTGTTTCAATTCAGACCTATGAACTTGAGGCTCATTCCTCGAGCTAGGGCATGGTTTAACAAAGGTCATAATATTGTGGTTATTCTCTGTTGCAGGCCGAGATGCATATGCATTGATAACTTCAATATCTTTGAATGCTATAATATGTTGCCTCATAATTTATCCATCCCATGCAATGTTTATCTTTATCCATTGTTTTGATTGTATTGATAAAAACATGGCTTTGTTTTTGTTAACAACCAAGCCTGAGAATAGTATGAACTTTGTTCATCGAGGGCATTTGAATGTTGGCACTGTTATTTGATTAGCCTCCATTGATGTTGGCACTATTTTATGAACCTAAAAACCATAAAATTGGGACATGGCCATTGTGTTGTTCTTTCCTTACTATTGATATATACACTAGCATCATCACTGATAGGAATGTGGACCACTGCTTATTGATTATGATTACACAAATGCCTTAACATTCATATCTCTATTTTGAAAACCTCATCTTATTACTTGTAACATGTAAATCCCATAGTGTATATACCAATGCCATGCCTTGAGAAACATCATGTTGGTATTGCCCATCTGATTATGCAGCTTTGATATAATGAAACTATTGCTATCAATCCATGATCTATGCCTTCTCTAAGCATTTGCCATTTGATTTGTGCCACTAGTGTATGTTTACATAACAGACCCATAGCAATGATTTTCACATGTTTATCACTTGGATTCCTACGACATGGAAGTCCTCTTTTACTAGTTCATAATTGTAGATTATCATGATTTCATGTCATAGCATCATCATAGAATGCAGATTTGAAACATATCTATGCCCTAAATGTAATGCATTGAGTTTAATCTTTGAAACATCATTTGTTGTACCTTTTCTAAACTTGGATTGTGTGCCCCTAGCATGTATATGCCATGTGAACACCTATTCAATAGAGTGCCCTATCTAGTTCATAGATTTGTGTACTCTACCATTAGCTCTGTTCAAAACCAGATGCAAAGAAACCCTCTATAATTTTCTTATTGATTGATGCTGGATCATCTGAATGTTCCTCCATTTGAACACACTGTGTGTGCTCTTGGTCCTTGAAGGGGTAACAGATAGAGTACATAAGGTTCCTCTATCATTACCCACAAAAATGACCCAGATCATTCACATAACTCTTTATTGGATCAGCTTCCCTATATCTACGCATGAAACAAACATATTAGTATAAACAATGGTATCATTTATTTCCAAAGCCTATTTGATGCACATGCCCTGAGCACAACTCATGCCAAAGGTGTATGACTGAGTACATGTATGCATGCTCATAGATGTTGTGGCACCATCATTGCTTATATCCATTGGATCTAACTCCTTTATTTTCTCTCTCTACAGGTTTAGGATCAGAGGAGCACATCAGGCACACAGAAGATCAACTCGTTACTAGGCAATGTCTGGTACCCCTACATCTAGCTTCATTAATTTATGTATACTTGCACTCATTTATGCAATTCTTGCATTTTCTATGCTCATGGCATGTGTGAGCTCATATGAATGTTTTCTTTTTAGTTCTCTTCTTCTTTTTGTATAGCATATTCAGGATATTGGTACATGTAATCTTAGATGCAGTAATTTCTCTTTTCCTTTCATGTACTTTGCAATGGAAATGAACACAAATCTTAACCAAGACCACATAATAATGCAAACTAGGGTACATAACTCATATAGTAATTAGGTTTTCCAAAATGTGTAAAAATATGACAAAATTCTGGTGACCTCTATGGAGTGCTTTCCTACTAAGCATTTTGACTAGCTACTTGATAGATCCATTGGGCAATAGAGTCCTTCAGCCACAGAACTAAACTTGGCTCCCAACCAAAACAACCCCCTTTCCTTCAACCAAACTGAAGCTGACTACCTAAGAAGACTGCTTAGGCTTATTGCTAACCAAACCCAACTAAAAACTGAAACTTGAAAGAAAACCTTGTGTTGAGGCACTTAGGGGAAACAAGAAACAAAGCTTCTACCCTACCCTACTCTTACCAGTATCAGCAAACTAGTTAAACAAATCCATTAACCGGATTGTTGAAATAAATTCCCATTCTCCTCAAAATATTATACTTTTCACTTTTAATGTTAGCAAAGATAATAGGGAACATAAAAGTGTACTGCACTACCTGGCATATCAACTCTTGAAACTTGTAGTCTAGATAGCTCACCTCAACTAGATTATAAGCACTATCTTTCCAGGGAGGCTGATAAGGCTGAATAAGCTCCTGGTCACCAATGAGTGGACTCTTGATATCACTTCCCATCAAATCATTAAGTATAGATGCCTTCCCTGCACCCATCTGAGCTAGGTATCTAATAGGACACCCCCTAGAGAGCATAAAACTAGGCCTCTCTTGTAGGTCAGTGTGCAACTTACAAACATCTTCAGCATGCTAACCAAAACCTTTCCTCTCCATGATAGTCTTGCTCAACATTTCTTCTTCTACAATCTGAGGATCATCCTCTTCATCAGTTAGAACATCCAAGAGCTCATTCAAGCTATCAAACTACATCAAGTCCTTAATAATTGCCCCCATCTCATAATCCAAGAAGCTAGACTCCTGAGATTCATCCACCACTTTATTGCAAATGAGTTTAGATTCTACAACTGAGACAACATTAAACTCCTGAACCACAATCTTCTCTTTAAGAACATGTAAGCAATTAGCCTTCTCAGGAAAATAAGGAACATCAACAAGAGTGGAGTAGAAAGCATCAATTATCAAATCAAAATCATCTTGTTGTTCAAAACTCACAACAACTGATTCATCTTTCTTTTCATAATTAGTGGACTCAACCAGTGGGTCCTGTACTATTTAATCTTGCTTAATATAAGAAGGCATTTCTTCAAACAAATTAGCTAGACTCTCACCTTCTTTTGCTTCTTGATCCTTATCTGACTGCTCTAATTCATCAACAGGCAACAAATCTACTTATTCCTCATGATCATCATGAAAAAGTACACCTAAGAGACAAGAATCATTCTCTTCTAGGTTTCTTGAAATTTCATTAGGTGTAGGCGGCTCTTTAGGAATAGGCTCATAGGGTTTAATCTGCTGCAAGATAGGCTCACTATCATATAGGAAGTCAAACATCACAGGTGACTCTTCTACAAGAATAGGATGGAGTGGCTGGAATTCTGAGATAGGGTCATGAATAGGCTCTATAGAAGTATGTGGATTAGGCTCCTTTTGACTAAGATTTTGGACTAAAGGAGAAATCCTAAAGCTTGGAATTTGAACAGGAGTGCTAGTGGACTTACTAGGTAAGAAACTTGGAATTTGAACCTTGTGAGTTTCCTATCTAGTCTACAAAGCTTCCAAGTTATCCTCAGTAGCATGAGGTATCTCCTTCTAGATCTGTGAGATTTCTTGTATAGGGGTAGCAACAATTTCTTGATTTCCTTACTTCGATCCTTGAGCCAATAGATCCTCAATCAACCTATCTTTTTTTGCAATCTTCTTACTAAGTGTCTGATACTCATGATCATGAAATTCATCATTATATGCCAACTCTTTTCAGAGATCCTCCTCCTTGTATCTTTTGTTGGCTACAATAGGAGTATAAGTTGAGTTGTCATTAGGTGAAGAAATCACCCCACAAAAATCCTCCTTCTAAAAGTTCACCAATACTACCTCAGGAGGCTAAACCTCACTTGTGGTGGCAACCAGACATTGTTGGCCTAGTCCTTGAACCATCTCCTGTTGCATGGTTACATTATTCTGTACCATGAGGGCCTAAGCATAACCCACTAGAAAAACTCCTTGAACATGTTGCTGATTGCATGGGTATCCCCATTGATAATCTTGTACCATGTTGTTTTGAGCCACAAGGACCAAGTCCCTAGAGATACTAGGAGTGCTAGGATTGTAAGGTTGGCTGACTTTTTGGTTGTAACTTCTTGTTTGATTTTTCTAGCCTTGCTGGTATTGGGGCCTGTTCTGCTGATAATGATTCTAATAAGGTAGCTAGTAAGGCTGTTGATAAACTTGTGAATCCAACTTCTTACTCATAGTAACCAAATTATTAGAGACTGTATGCAATGCTTTCTTGATATCATCTAGATCCTAGGCTTGGCTTGCAACTGGGCTAATAGCTTGTTGAGTAGGAATTGGAATAGGTGGGATAGATGCTAGAGGTGAAACTAATTCTAGGATAGGGTGTAACTCTGAAAAAATAGGCATTGGTGGTCTTGGGGCTAACTTCCCAGCTTGGATTAAATTGTTCTCAACCCTTATGGCAAGATCATATTCTGCTGGAAGGTTATTCCAACCCAGTGACTGGATCATAACAATAATATCACTATTGACTATTCTCAAATAATATAGGAAAGCATGCTGGCTAGATTGCCTAATGGTAGCTGGTATTCTTTGCCATGTTCTTTGAAATCTGAAATTAAAATCCATCATGTATTCTTGAGGTGCTCTTTTGATAGTAGTTAGGTGCTCAACTAGTGAAAGATGGTCTGATTTATTTTCAAACTGATTGGTCGAGGCTTCACCCAACCCATCCCAATAAGTAATAGAGCCAACTGGTAAACTTCTGAACCATTGCAAAGCCATGCCCTTAAATGAGGCTGCCAACAATCTTACAGCAACATTATCTTGAGTGATATTATGAAGACCACAAAGAGATGCCACATCTCTTATGTGTTCAATGGCTGACATTTGATCTTCTCCCATAAAGATGGGCAAAATTTTAAGCACTGAGATAGGTATATCACTATGCTACTACAAATTTAGAGGTCCACCTTGATTAAAGGCTACAAAAGAGTGTGGTCTAGGCTGAGCCATTGGAGGGTTTAAGGGAGCTTGAAATACTGGTACTTGAAATGCTGGAACATGGGAAGATTTCTCATGATATGGGGGGGTGATAGGGAGAATATGAATTAGGAAATGACATGCTTGCTCATCAAATGAGTTGGTAAAAAGATATTTTTTGAAACTTATCAGCAGTTAAACTACTAACCAATAGATTTCTCTTAGAGTCACCGTGGTGCTAGAAACAAACCACCTCTTGAAGGCTGATTACACTGAGGATCACAACAAAATCCTAGTGAATGATGGGAAACAAACAAGTCCCACTGGGTGTGCCAAAAACTATTGTCACTAGGGATTGCACCCGTGTATGGCTAAGTATGAATCCTAGAAATCCCATGAAACATGAGAATACTCTCAGGATATGGGACTACTTCACTAAGAATAAACCTCTGAATTAAGGGTCAGCTTCCCCATTTGTATCACCTGAAACTGAATTGAACTTCAAGGGAAAGGGAGAGAGATTGCATGAAATTGAAATAACTAAAATTAACTTAGGTGATTCACTGAACTGGATAGATCCACAAACTAAAAATAGACTCATAATATAATCCAGCACATACCCTAAACATCACAACTCTTCCCTAATCTAATTTTTCCCTTGGAAATAACCAAGTGCTGGTTGTAAATGAGAAGGGGAAAAATAATTCCACAAACCCAAATATATTCAAATGCACACAGATTGAGACTTTAAGAAAAAATAGTGCTTGTAAACATCAAAATGAACAAAATATCAAGTAAAGGATCAAATTTCAATCACAATACATTACATCAAATCCACTAAATTAACTCATGAAGCTATAGGAAAAGAAGCATAACTATTTATTAGCTGAAATAAAAGGAGCCAAAACATCAATTTGCTTCTCCTGGAGCTACAACATTCACCTCCTAGAAATGAGGGAAGGAAGAAATAGCCTTCAATCACCAAAGGTGAGAGGCATATATAGGAAATCTGTATAATCTGCATTGAAGACCACTCCTTGCCAAGAATAGAAAAACATAGCCACTAGGACCATGATCACACCACTCTAAAATTTGGATGCCCAAGTCCTGAGAATCTAGAGGGACGGAGAAAGTGGGGACCCCTAAAAATGGACAGTCAAAGGGAGACCCAAAACCCACTAAGTCATGTTGTAATTGATATTTTGACAATGGTTTATAAGAACACCACATGTCAAATATCTTACAATGATAAGAGAAATGACTTATAACATTAAAACATAACACCCACTCACTAAAACTGTGGATTTAAATATGTATTTTAGGAAAATCTCAACTCACTAAAGAGGAGAGCATCTAAAATATTTACATCTCAAATTAAGCCACCTGCCATAATATTCTAAACAAAATAATATCCCCCCACCCCATCATACATTAAAACATGAGTGATGTAACACTTAAAACCTAAGTCAAAATGACTTCAAATGGGGACCTAGGGCATCAAATGTGATTAATATAATTACCTTCGAAAAGATAATTATATTAATAACTTATACAATATATCCATGCCCAAGAATTACATATTAAAAAGGGCTAAAAAGATAGCTCAACCCTAAAAGGGGAGACAAAAGGAAAGATGCAATTTTAAAACCCTCATTTTGAAATGGCAACTCTACAAATATGGCAATAGAAACCTGGTACTTGGCATCTGTTGAACTTCACTACAACCCAGATAGCAACTTTCTATTTTGGAATTAGAAACATCAACATTATCTTTTTGATTCGGTAACAATAAGAGGTAGGCATTTCAATTGGGTTTCATTTTCAATAAATTGCATATTCCAAAATACATCTGGTGATGGGACTGGTTCATATTCATGATTGCATTTGAATACTATATCTTTGAATGGTATTGTTGTACCGTCAGATCACTGTGATTTATTTGATTTCTTGTTGCATTAATAGGCCTGATGATCGTATGATAGGGCATGGATTTTTATTGCTTTGTGTAATATCTTTGTTTGTGTTTCAATTCAGACTTGTGAACTTGAGGCTCATTCCTTGAGCTAGGGCACGATTTAACAAAGGTCATAATATTGTGGTTATTCTTTGTTGCAGCCCGAGATGCATATGCATTGATATCTTCAATATCTTTGAATGTTGTAATATGTTGCCTCATAATTTATCCAGCCCATGCAATGTTTATCTTTATCCACTATTTTGATTGTATTGATGCAAACATGGCTCTATTTTTGTTAACAACCAAGCCCAAGAATAGTATGAACTTTGTTCATTGACGACATTTGAATGTGGGCACTCTTATTTGATTAGCCTCCATTGATGTTGGCACTAGTTTATCAACCTGAGAACCATGAAATTGGGACATGGCCACTATGTTGTTCTTTGCTTACTATTGATATATACACCAGCATCATCACTAATAGGAATGTGGACCACTGCTTATTGATTATCATTACACAAATGCCTTAACATTCATATCTCTATTTTGAAAACCTCATCTTATTACTTGTAACATGTAAATCCCATAGTGTATATACCAATGCCATGCCCTAAGAAACATCATGCTGGTATTGCCCATCTGATTATGCAGCTTTGATATAAGGGTATGTGCAAGATCATGAGGGGCCAAAAAGTGGCGATGTCAGTTCAAAACTTTGACAATGTAGTTGATGACTTTTTTTTCACTCGAATTTCATAAAACAAAAAGGGTATCTTAAAGAGATTATCAGCTTTCTATCGATATAATTGCTTTCAAATTTTGAATTCAGTAAGTAATTATTAGTTATTTTCTAATTGAGCTACCTCTAAAGTGGTGATTTATATACTGATTGAAAAATGGTTATAACTTTCAAACAGTATAACATTTTTGAAATTTGAAAAATGTGTCACATTCTATGCTTCACCTACTATAAGGAAAAATAAATAAAATTGAATTTTGAAAAGTTTTGAATGATTTAAGGTGGTTAGACATGGGAGTTTTTTTATTCTGAAAATGTTGTAGCAAAAAATTTATAATTAATTATTTTTTTGGAATAAAATTACAAAAAAATATGCATCACATCCAAGCATGAGTCTACTACTTATATATAAAATCTTATAATAAAATATTATCGTTTGGTTATGATTAAGGTGGTCAAACATACACCTACTTCTTATTTTTTTCCTAAATTTTTTGTACTACTGGATTGAAATCTATACTTTTCACCAATCACACTAACTTTTTCTCAAAAAAGGCCTAGTATTTTATAAACTACATTTAATTTTCTATAGATTCTATTCTTACAATGTTTTGATATTAGGTTCATAGCTAGTTGAAATTTTCACGTCAAGTTGACTAACCCTGATTTGCTAATTTTTCATTGCCACTTAAGGACATAGTTTGGCCCCTCATGATCTTGCACATACCCATAATGAAACTATTGCTATCAATCCCTAATCTATGCCTTCTCTAAGCATTTGCCATTTGATTTGTGCCACTAGTGTATGTTTACATAATAGACCCATAGCAATGATTTTCACATGTTTATCACTTGGCTTCCTAGGACATGGAAGTCCTCTTTTACTGGTTCATAATTGTAGATTATCATGATTTCATGTCATAGCATCATCATAAAATGTAGATTTGAAACACATGTATGCCCTAAATGTAATGCATTGAGTTTAATATCTGAAACATCATTTGTTGTACCTTTCTGAACTTGGATTGTGTGCCCCCAGCATGTATGTGCCATGTGAACACCTATGCAATAGAGTGCCCTATCTAGTTCATAGATTTGTGTACTCTACCATTAGCTCTATTCAGAACCAGATGCCAAGAAACCCTCTATAATTCTTTTATTGATTGATGCTAGATCATCTGATGTTCCCCCATTTAAACACACTGTGTGTGCTCTTGGACCTTGAAGGGGTAATAGATAGAGTACGTAAGGTTCCTCTATCATTACCCACAAAAATGACCCAGATCATTCACAGAACTTTTTATTGGATCAACTTCACTATATCTACACATGAAACAAACATATTAGTAAAAAAAATTGTATCATTTATTTCCAGAGCCTCTTTGATGCACATGCCCTCAGCACAGCCCGTGCCAGAGGTGTATGACTGATTACACGTATGTATGCTCATAGATGTTGTGGCACCATCATTGCTTAGATCCATTGGATCTAACTCCTTTATTTTCTCTCTTTGCAGGTTCAGGGTCACAAGAGCACACCAATATCACAAAAGATCAACTCGTTACCAGGCAATGTCTAGTACCCCTTCATCTAGCTCCATTAATTTATGTATACTTGCACTCATTTATGTAATTCTTGCATTTTCTATCCTCATGACATGTGTGAGCTCATATGAATGTTTTCTTTTCAGTTCTCTTCTTCTTTCTATATAGCATATTCAGGATATTGGTACATGTAAGCTTAGATGCAGTAATTTCTCTTTTCCTTTCATGTACTTTGCAATGGAAATGAACACAAATCTTAACCAAGACAACATAACAATGAAAACTAGGGTACAGAGCTCATATAGTAATTAGGTTTTCCAAAATGTGTAAAAATATGATAGCAGTTACAATAAGAGAACTAAAACTATTGTTGAGACTCCAAATGTTAAAGTTGATGAAAAGTTCAAAATTTAGGAAAGAATGCTTGATTATGAATCTGATGAAGAAGGTCATCCTAAGCCTAACACTAAAACTACTAAATAATTCTATGAAATTGATAGTGAATTGTTGAATGAAAGTCATGCTGAAGAATCCAAAGAGGAATCTAGAGAAGAATCTACAGTTGAAGCAAGATCTGAGACTATGACCCCGAACAGGTATTTATCAAGACATCATCATGTTGAACAAGTTACTGAAAGTTTGGACAAAGGAGTTATGACTCAGAATAAGGTACATTTATGTTTGATTTCTCAAATTGAACCTAAATCTACTAGTGAAGCTTGTGAAGATGAACATTGGATTAATGTCATGAAAGAAGAACTAGATCAGATAGAAAAGAACAAGACATGGGAATTGGTCCCTAGACCTAAAGATAAGAATGTGATTAGAACTAAATGGGTATTCAAAAACAAGATGAATGAACAAGGAGAAGCTGTAAGAAACAAAGCAAGAGTAGTATGTAAGGGTTACTCATAGAAAGAAGGAATTGACTATGAAGAAACTTTTGCACTAGTAGCAAGAATTGAAGCAGTCAGAATGTTTTTGGCCTATGCAGCTTTTAAGAAATTCAAAGTGTATCAGATGGATGTGAAATTAGCATTTTTGAATGGAGAATTGGAAGAAGTCTACATTGAGCAACCTGAAGGTTTTCTTTTGACTCAAGAAGGAGACATGGTATGTAAACTGAAAAAAGCATTATATGGACTAAAGCAAGCACCGAGAACTTGGTATGCAAGACTGGATAAGTATTTGTTAAAGTTGGGATTTGCTAAAGGAACAGCTGATACCAATCTATACACAAAAGAAATTGAAAATGGTTTGTTGATTATAGTTTTTTTTTTTTATGACATTATTTTTGAAGGAGAAGATGAGGCTAGTGACAAATTTGCTAATGAAATGAAGACTGAATTTGAAATGAGTATGATTGGTGAGATGAAATGCTTTTTGGGATTATAGATAACACAAAATAATGATGGTATCTTTGTAAGTTAGACAAAGTACTTGAATGATTTTCTGAAAAGATTTGGAATGGAGGATTGTAAACTAGTTGGAACACCTATGGTAACCGGACATAAGTTATCTAGCATGGATGAAACACCAGCAGTTGAGCAGAAGAAATATAGATCCATGATTGGAGGATTGCAGTATTTGACACACACAAGACCAGATATAGCACATTTAGTTATAATTGTAGCAAGATTTGAAGTTGAACCTAGAGAATCACATTATGCAGCAGTAAAGAGGATACTGAGATATTTAAGAGGCACAATGGACTATGGATTGTGGTATGAAAAATCTGATGATTTTACCCTATGTGCATATATGAATGTTGATTGGGGAGGTAGTGTTGATGATAAGAAAAGCACTAGTGGAGGAGCATTTTTCCTTGGAGGAAGATTAGTTTCTTGGCTAAGAAAGAAGAAGAATTGTATTTCACAAAGCACGGTAGAAGTAGAGTATGTAGTAGTAGAAAACAATTGTAACCAGATAATTTGGATGAAGCAGATGCTGAAGGATATTGTAATTAAATTTGTTGAACCTATTGTTATACATTGTGACGACACCAGTATAGTTAGTATGTCTAAGAATCTTGTACTAAATTCTAAGAAAAAACATATAGAGATCAAGTATCATGTTGTAAGAGAAAGTTGTTGAGAAAGAAGTTAGATTGGAGTACATAAGCACAAAGGAATAGATAGCAGACATATTTACAAAGCCTTTTCCTAAGGATACATTTGAGTATCTGAGAGGTATACTTAGGGTTATGCCCTAGCCTACTTTTGAGTAATGATGTAATTGGTTGCATCCATCCAGTAATATATGAGCCCTATCTTTCTTCTGGACTGGATGTTGGTACTTCCTCAATGAGGGAGTATGTGTATCTGAGCTGAGTCACGAGGACTCTAGTACATGTATTTTCTAAATAGTGTCTTTTGACATTGATTTGTTGTTGACATAGTGATGAAATTTATGTCATTGATGTCAATGGAAGAGAAGTATGCATGAAAAGTAATATGAGAAAAACAATATGAGAGAACTGAACAGGATAACAAAGCAAGATTTGATTGATGAAGAAGATTCGAAGAAGCAGTGTTGCAGTATTGGATTTTTGGAACATTGCATTATTTTCATCTATGTTGCCATCAATCCCAATGGGGGAGATTGTTAGGAATGAATGCTAAAGTGTTTGGCACCCATTCTATAGCAGTTGTTGTTGCATTCATGACTATGATTGTCATTGATGTCAACATAGTGTTTTACCAAAGACTTGCAGAGAAGCAGATAGTGTTTTGATTAGTGCATGTGGGATATTCTAGTTGGAGCTGTGCAATTTTGAGGATACATTATTTGATATGTTATATGTCTATGGTTAAGAGAACAGAAAGTAATTCTTTTATTCATAAAAGTTATGATCATTTTGGTGGAAGCAGTATTCAGGCAGTGTTCCTGAGTAGCAGTTTTTGGCAATCGGATGATATCTCCTAATTAGGATGGAATCTAGATTTGTGAAATTAAAGGGAATTTAGAGACACATTGATAGTGATGTGGATGATAGCACAAACTTTTAAGTCACAAGAGTGAAGATTTATTGTATTTGGAAGCTGACAGTTTTATGTAATTTTGGTGTAGCATGTGAAATATTTTATTTTGTAATTGTGTGCCGAATCATTTGTAATTATTTGAGTGTGGTATAAAAGAAGGAATGCTTTTCCTTTTTGATATAGAGTGAGTGGTTAATTATGAAGTTGTGAAAGTGAATTGTGAAGGAAGACATGTGAAGTACATAGATTTGAAATTGATATCTAATGTAGCAGTGAGTGCAGTTTGGCACAGTCAGAGAAAAGGTATCATATTATTCTATTGATTAATGAAAAGATTATTTGGATAGTGAGTTCAGTGATCTTACCCTGAAGCTATTTGGGCAGTGGGTCCTTTTTTCTTCTATAACTCTTAACAGGGTTAGAATCTTTTAAGAGGGATTCAAAATCTCCTAACAGGGATTTATATGTACTGAATGTATTTCATAAAACTCCTAATAGAGTCCATCCTTTCAAAAGGAATATTCATATTAGTGCATCTTTTATGGGCATCATTCCCACTAGGGTTTACTCTTTGATCAAGAGGTTCCTTAGTCAACATATCTTGTGTTATTGTGTAATTGTGTATGAATATCTTTCTATGGTTGGTAATTATATTGCTTACATGGTTTAATGTTGTTGAAGATGATAAAAGTTATAATTATCTGATAACTAATTCACCCCCCCCCTCTCAGTTATCTTGGTGGACTTTACTTTCTAACAGTATGCTCTTCTCTCTTTGAGAGAAACAAAAAATCAAACCCTCAAATGTAAGCCAAGTTGTGTCACCTTTAGAGGGCCTGCCGGAAGTTGAACCTTTGGGAATGACCCAAGTGAGTATGCACCTTTCACCGGTGATTCTGCCTCACTCTAATAAAGAATTTTTTTTTGAGTCTAAAGACTCAAAAACCATGTTAGCTTCCTTCTCAATACTTTGACTATCATCTTGAGAAGGCTCTATCTGTTATACTGAGCGGGGCCACACCTAGCCCTGCTTGCGGGGATGTATGACTTTTAGGTGTTGGTGTGTCCTGTGAGGCCTCAACCCTGTATCAGGGGCACCAAAGGTTAGCATGAATGGAAGCCTATTAAAAAAATTTCCTTAGCTAGTGGCCTACCTGGTTCACCTCGGAAAGGAGTCATAATCTTTGTGCAAGGAGGGGGAAGAATCTCTCCCATAGATTCCCATCATAGGCATACACCTAGATTCTTGAAGGTGGTTGCAATACTAGCCCTTGCTACAAGGGTAACCTTTGAACGTACACTATTAAGTCCTTGGAAACACTAAAAACATGGGTGCCCTCTAGGGGGTGACATGGCTGTGTGAAGTGCACGTATGCGCATAAGCAATGGGGCAAAGGTTTTGTCTTCTCACCATTTTTTTGTAGGACTAAGCTATGTGTTTGTTATCAAGTCTTAAACATTGTCCAATCATTATCAAATAAAGACTCCCCTGATGCTATCAAGTTTCTTTGTCCTTGATAGGTCTGTTAACAACTATTTCTTGTATCACAAGTGCTTGATTTGAACCTTTGTGTCTTTAAACAAATGCTTGAAATCCAAAAATGAGATTGTTGATTAAACTATTCTTCAAACCTGTTAGGAAACTAGATTTTCTGTGAGACATCAATTCAGGCTGTACCTTAGAATTTAACTTTAACCTTGAAAACTATGTCAGACTATTAGATTTTGCACTTTTCTTGCATGAAGTTTCACTCTTCAGAGCACTTTCTTGCATGAGACTTTGTTCTCTCGTGTGAAGGTTGGTGTTCTGTTGCACAACCTGGTACTCTCTCGCATGAGATTGTAGCCTAGTTTTAAAAAATAGAGACTTATTTTCCATTAACTGTTTGACTTTTTATCTGATCTACTTTTTGTCTGAGGTCTATTTTTCTGCTTTCCTATCATTCACTGTCAGAAACTAGTTGTTTTGAGTTAGGAATCAATCAATCTTTTCTTTGACTCATGTTGTCTCTCATTGGTTTATCTTATCTCTTTATGTCTTTTGTATCTCATGTTGCGATAGTCTTATCTTGGTTGTTCTAGCCTTTATCTCCTTTGTGTTGTTCTTAGATATCAAGTCTAGCATTGTCCTGAGTCTTCTCTCATTTCATCTTCATCTATGACTGTCATGACTAGAAGTGGCAAGACTTATCCCATTCAGAATACTAATCAAGGTAGGAGCAAACCTCCTAATCAAAAAATAGATCATCCTGAATCTGTTGTGAAATTTGAACTTTGTGAGATATCCTTGATTTCCTTATTGAATACTTTGAAAGATAGTCCATCTCAACCATCACCTCCGGTGTTTCAAGAATGTTTTAATTTGTTGTTTGAAGCGCAACCTAGTTTCTCATTTCAAGACTAAGACAACTCATTCTTCCAAGAGAACTCATTATTTAACAACTTTGGAAGACCTCTTCCTCAAACTAATCCTATTATCATACCTATTGATCCTGCTGAGAATAGTTCTATCATTGAACCTAGTGATACTATTGATGATATCTTCTTGCCTAAATTTGTTAAATCTTTTGATCATGTTCATTCACCAAAGGTTACTGTGGTTGTGCCCTTTCAGAACTGGACATATCATTTCACTAAGAATTTGTATACTGCACAAGCCTACAACAAGATGGGAGATCCATTTGACTTTCAACCAGGAAAGTATAGTCAAACCTTTGATCAATCTCAAAACAATCAATATCATGGTCAATCCTCTAATGACCCACGTCATGCTCAACCTCAGAATGAGGAACCTCATGGTCAATCTCAACATGACCAAAATCAGTCCCACAATGATGATCAATCTTGAAGTAAACCTCAAGGTGATCGACAACCTACATATTTCTATCACCCTCCTCTATTCGATCAAAACTAAGATGATCAGAAACATGATCCAATTCCAAGTATTTATGAGATCCTTGGGAATGAAAATGAGGTGATAAATCAACAAGATATAGATGCTACCAAAGCTAATAAGAGTCTTATTTTAAAATGATGGAGATCCTTCTCCTAGAGGAGAAAGAAAAGTACTTCCTTGAGTTAGCTAAACAAGGGGCCAAGTTACCTCGAGACTATCAAGTTGAAACACTCGTAGCCAAGGAAGAAGAAACTAAGACTGCAAAGTTGCAAAAGATGGTCCAAAAAATGCAAAATCAGATTAGTCAACTTGCGAAGAGTAAAGACAAACTTGCTCAACAATTCACAATGGAAAGTATTTGTGCTTTCCCTTCTGAAAGAAGTCTTCATATGCCACCTTTTCCTAGAGGTGTAGAACTCCCTAAATATGACAAATACTTGGGTGCAACTAATCCCCAAGATTACTTAAGGGAGTTTGGCACATTGTCTATGGAATTTATGCACAATCAAACCTATCTTATGCACTTGTTTCCTTGTAGTTTGGGTGGACCATACATGGAATGGTTCTCTAGATTGCCTACTGGTATTAAGACTTTTGAAGAAATGGCTAATCTTTTTCTCCAACACTAGTTGCATAATATTCAACATCTGGTCAAAATCCAGGATCTTTGCAACTTAAAACAATGACAAGGAGAATCTTTCCTAACATTTCTTAAAAGGTGGAGACAATTATGTATGAAGTGTCCTCACAAGCTACCAGAGTCTAAGAGACTCAAATTTTCTTGGACAATCTTGTCCCATACTTTGGATACCAAGTGCAATTGCAAGGTCCTCTAACTTTTGATAGTATGATCAAACAAGAAGTGTGAATAGAGGCCTTTATGATCAAGAAAGGAGAATTAACTTTGAATAAGGACAATAAACAAGGATTCTCCACAAACTATGAATAAGAAAAAAAGATGTAGTAAATTATGGAGTGGTGGATAATGTTACTACAAAGCCTTCAAAGCCTACTTTTAATCTCACTTCCAGTATACAAGTAGCTAAGGCTATCGAAAAGACCACAATGGATAATCAACAAACTTCAAGATTTGCTAGGAACAAACCTTGGGCCTCTTGACCCAAGCATGATTTCACCTCTTTGGGAGAGCCTCTTGATGTGCTATATAAAAATCTTATAGAGAATTAGGTTCTTACTCCTTTATAAAAGCATACTTATGACCCACAACCATGACCTCATTGGTGGAATGATAATTCTTACTATGACTATCACCAAAACATTGGTCATAAAACTTCTACTTGTCTCCAAATGAAGCATAAAGTGAAAGATCTCATTGAAAATGGTGACATCCTTGTGGAGAACCATAATAAGAATTCAGACCATCAAGCTTTTAAGGGTCCCTTCCTTCCTCATGAGAAGGCTAAGTTTTCAAATGCCAAGAATACCAATGCTAAAGTCAATTACACATACACTAATAATGACAATGTTATTGGTATGATTGAACCTATCGAGATAGAATATTGTGACGTGATCACTTCTAAAGGGAATGGTGATGCTCCCAAATCTAAGACTCCTTTTATCTTGCATAGTTCTACATCTCGTTCATCTGAATTTGAACAATCTTAAGACTATGCTAATGTTGTCACTTGATCACAAGGAAGAGTTGTTTTGAAAGGTCTTGATACTTCTACGTCTACTCTGAAACAAACAATGGATAAGAGACCTAATACTTCCACATCCACTCTAAAGAAAATTGTGGATAAGACTATTGTTGGCTCCACCAACAAGAACATGAAATCTATTCCTATAGCTAGCTCAGCTAGTTATAGCATCTTAGATCAACTCCAGTGAACCAATGCTCAGATTACCATTTTTGAGTTGTTGAAGATCTCACCTACTCACAGGTAGATTTTGGATAAAGCCCTTGTCAAGGAAAATGTTCCCAAGGATCTTGATCTCAACTGGTTCCAATCTATGGCTGGTTATTTGACCTCACCTCACTAGCTATCCTTCTCTGAATAAGATGATCACTCTTTGAGTCACCTACAAAATGCTCCCTTGCATATAGAGTTCATGATAGGCCCTAAGCACATCCGCTGAGTGCTTTTAGACAATAGTTCTATTAGGAATGAATGTTGAAGCCTTTGGTAGTCATTTTGAAGCAGTGATTGTTGCATTCATGACTATGATTGTCATTGATGTCAACATAGTGATATTCTGGAGTTTAGCAAAGAAGCAGGCACAATTTTGTTTTACGCACATGTTATATTGAAAATTGAGTTATAAGAAATTGATGGTATGTTCTTTTGTGTGTTATTAACCTATGGTTAATAGTGCAAAAATAAATTCATTTATTCATGAAAGTTATAAGCATTTTGGTAGAAGCAGTATTCTGGCAGTGTTCCTGAGTAGCGGTTTTTGGTAATCGGAAGATATCTCCTAACTAGGATGGAATCTAATTCTATGTAGTTAAAGGGAAGTTTGAGACTCATTGGTGGTGATGTGGTTCATAGCACAAACTTTGAGGTCACATGATTGGAAAGTTATTGTATCTGGAAGCCGACAGTTTTTATGTAATTTTGGTGTAGCTTGTTGAAATTATTATTTTATATTTGCATGCCAACTCATTTGTAATTATTTGAGTGTGGTATAAAGGAAGGAATTTTTTCCTTGTTGTAACAGATGTGTAATATTTGTGATATGAAATTTTGAAAGTTGTGATGCAAATATATGCATGAGGTGAAGACTAGAGCTAATTCAGTGGTGAAGGAAGACTTGCGACATACAAAGATCTAGATTTGTGATCTTGTGTAGTGGAGAGTGTAGTTTTTGCACAATATGAAGGAGGTAACATATTTCATATTATTCTATTGAATAATCCTAAGATCTATTGGACAGTGAGTTCAGAGATCTTGCCTTGAAGTTGTTTGGGTAGTGGGTCCTTCTGTCTTCCATAACTCCTAACAGGAATTCAAAATCTCTTAAAAAACATTCATATGTACTAAATTTATTTCATAAGACTCCTAACAGGGTCCATCCTCTCATAAGGAACTTTCATATTAGTGCATCATTTTTTAGGCATCATTCCCACTAGGGTTTACTCTTTGATCAAGAGGTTCCCTAGTTAACATATCGTGTGTTATTGTGTCATTGTGTATGATTATCTTTCTATGGTTGGTTACTACATTGATTATATGGTTTAAAGCTATTGAAGTTAATATTGAAGTTGATAAATGGTTTAATTATTAGATAACTGATTCAGCCCCCCCCCCCCCCCCCCCCCCCGCTCTTAGTTATCTTGGGGATCTTTTCTTTCTAACAATTGGTATCAGAGTGATAGGTCCTTGAAAGAGAAGTTTAACAACTTAAGGAGATCTATGGTGAATTTTAGGAAAGAAATCCCTAAGTTTGATGGAGTAAATTTTGATAGCTGAAAAGAAAAGATGAAGACACATCTCTTATGTTTAGGACTAGGTTATTGGTTGATTACAAAAAATGAGAGAACTATAATTGAAGAAGATAGTCTTGAATCAAGTTCTAAAGATGAGGTAGATCTATTCATGTGTAACATACTTGCAAGAGAAGCACTTTTATCAACACTTCCAGAGAATGAATACAATTAGGTAAAAGGTTTAACTAGATCTTATGATATTTGGAAAACTTTACATTCTACTTTTGAAGGTGATGAACATGCAAAGAAAGCTAGGTTACATAATTGGATTTGTGCATTTGAAGACATAAGAATGATGGAAGATGAATCTGTTAGAAGCTATATTGGTAGGATGTCAGAAATTATTATAGGAATAAAGTCTTGTGGAGGTGAAAAGACAAAGAATGAAGTAATATGGAATATTTTGAGAACATTGACACTGGTATTCAGGTAGACTACACAAATGATTGAACAAGTGATACCTTTTACACCAAACTTTTCAAGAGAGACTCTTCTTGGAAGATTGGAAGCAACAAAGATGAATTTGAGATTATCAGGAGAACTACCTAGAGTGGAGATAGCATTCAGTGCTCTTAGCATTAGACCTACTTTGTCTAGACGTAGAAGTGTGAATGGAGATTATGCTAGTAGTAGCAGATCCAACTCTGATGAAGATAAGAAGATTGAAGAAGATATTGCCTTACTTGTGAAAAGAGAACCAGATGGTAAGAAAATCTTTAAATGTTGGACATGTCAAGAATATGGTCATTTTGCATCTAAGTGTTCTAAGAGAGTTAAGAAGTATAGAAACAATTTCAATCCTAGAAGATCTAAAGAATTTTATCATGCAAATGATGAAGAAATTGAAGCAGGAATTGAAAGACATTTGAGAGACAGTGATAATGATAACTTTGATGACATAGGATTTGTAGCAATTAAGGAAGAAAATTTTGAATCTAATGTTAAGGAAGACAAGGCCTTAGTTTCCCAAGTTGAAAATAAATTTGATTGGATTATAGATAGTGGTTGTTCACATCATATGACTGGTGATAAAGGAAAGTTCATAAAGTTTAACAATTATGATGGAGGAGTTGTTAGAGTTGGTAACAATGCACCTTGTTTGATTAAAGGTATAGGATCTATTACTCTTGATGGAAAGACTAATACTAATGAAGTTTACTTTGTTGATGGATTGAAACATAATCTTTTGAGTGTTGGATAGTTAGTGGATAAGGGATATCAAGTTTGGTTTATTGAGAAAACTTGTGTGATTAAGGATAAAGATGGAAATCTAATTGGAACAGGATCTAGAACTACAGGTAATGTATTTTAGTTGAACCCTACTAAGATGACATGTTTGATGACTAAGATTGATGACAGTTGGTTATGGCATAGAAGGTTCTGTCATATAAACTTTGATAATATTGTGAAAGTAAGTTCTGTTAGAAATAGGAAATACTGAGAGGGGGGGGTGAATTAGTATTTCACAAACTTTTACTTTTGCCCACTTATGGATATAAAAAATTACTTTAGTGCATACAAAGATTATCAAACTGATTAACAAACATACTAGTAAATAGAAAGAACTCATAACACATGATATGTTCTCGAGGAAACCCTGGCCAAGGGAAAACCCCAGTGGGGATGGTAGCCACAAAGATCACTAATCAAAAGTATCTTGTTAGGGATATTGGACCCTATTAAGAGTCATTTTACAATATATAGTAGATCTGTCTTGGTTAAAGGACTTTAGGCCTTGTTAGAAGCCTTAACCCTGTTAGGAGTTAGATTACAAAACCTGGTCACCAGCTGAGCTCACTGCCCAAATAGGTAATAAAAAATGTTTCTAACTATAGTATGGTACTTCTTACAACTTCAAATCAATAGCCTTTTCTGCTATCACAATATAAAACTTTTGCAAGTTATCCTTTTCTTTCTTTTCACAAAACACATGTCATTATCATTACATTTCAAGTCTGCCTAATATATGAGTTATTAGAGCTAATAAATTTATATGGTCAACTTCCAAAATCTTTATCCAATAGTAAACATCTAGGATTTCATCCCTTCATAATTTTAAGTCATTATTTTGACAAGCAAAAATAATCCCTTAACTCTTTCACTAATACTATCTCCAAAACTATTATGTTTGCAAAACTGTCTTCGATAAAATTTGAATAACTTTGTCCGTACTGCTCCAAACTTTATGCACACTGAGATGGGGTATCCTCATACTCTATAGAAGCTTTAGTTAACTTCATAAACAAAAATATTTCTCCAGTGGACGTCGCCAACTAAATCTTCATCGGGTGCTCTGTCAGGATCACTGTATCCATACTTAGACAATTTCTTCCTTCAACTTGCCATACTTGCATTCTAGATTCTATGCTCTTAGTAGAGATCATATGTTTCCATAATGACAACATCTATGCATCCACATTAGCCAAATTGCCAACAATCTCCCCCTTTGTCATTGGTGGCAACATATGGGAAAATTGGCTAAGTGTGCAAACAAAACTTCAAAACACTTACACAAAATTATGGCCAAATGTTATACAACACATATACAATATTTTACTCCATAGAATAGCTCCCCCTATGCATATCCTTCCTCAACATATTATCAATTTTCTGTTATCTCTCCCCCTTTGACAACAATGACAAAGATAGGGTGTACAAAAATTTTAATAAAAACTTGATACCTTGTTATCAGCTATTGCAAAGCTGGTAGGCTTGCAACACAGTCACCAAGCTCTAACTTCCATGATTCAAAATATTTCTCCCATATCTTCCTAATGGATTCAGCAACATTGAGTAGAGTACTCAATCCGTATGCTGTTGTCTGACAAGCTTGTGGGGAATTAAAGCTAAACTTCTAAAAATATGTCTTTGTTGAAAGACACTGCTCAATTTGGTCTTCAACAATTGAGGTCTTGATTGAGATATGCTCTCTCAAGATGTTAATCCTGATCATCTTTATATTCTTCTCCTTTTCTAACATTCTAATTTCATCATTTAACTTCCTTATGTTCTTCTCCACAGAACTTATCTTTACATTTGGGCTTGTCAAGGTGTTTGTTTCAGCTATAATTACATCTATCTTCTCTCTGATCTTCTTGTCTTCTTTAGTTGTTAGGATTTCTAATTTTGTGCATTGTATATACAAACTCTTTCCATTCTCAAAATGTTTCCTCAAATTCTTTATGCATACATCCAAATTACCAATATCATTTCGAATATTTACACTTAAATTTTGTTGCATTTCTGCTTCAAAGGCTTCTTGAACTTTTATTCTAGCACTTTTATTCTAGCAGTATCCTTTAAGTTAGAAAATTCAGAGTCAAAAGAGTTTATTACCATTTTAGCTTTCTCAAGTGGATCCAATTCAAATACCTTAGTGTTGATCACACTCTCAAGTTTCTCTGTCAAAACTCTAACTTTTCCTTCAAGGTACTTCACCTTATTATTCTTTCCAATAATTTTACTAAGAGATGTGATGAGCTCAAGCTGATCATCATCCTCAACCTCTTTTCCAAGGTCTTCAAAAATTGAACCAATTTGTCTCTTCTTACTGTCAAGTGCACTAGGGGTAGTGACCTCTATCAAAATTTGTTTACCTTTAACTGTCTGCTCTACTGGAACTGATTCTGATACAACTAGTGCTTCCACTACCTCTGTATCTGATGAAGGGTGCTCCCCTTAATACCACAAACACATAACAGAAATAGAGAAACAACAACAATATGCAAGAACAGAAAATTGGCTTCTTATTATCTCCACAAATGTGGAATTACAAACTTTCAGAATTACAATATGCAAAGCCACATGGGCATTCCCTTACAATATTCTGTAGGACAAAGCCTCGAATCAATACCCAGATCTACTACCCAGAACTATTCTGAACTGCCTAAGACAATAATACAGCCTTCCTTATATAGGCAATTTTCCACCGCCTGGGAAGGTTCTAGAATTTTAGCCAATAAGGCCGACCAAACTTAGAATTATTTTATTTTACATTTTATTACATCATAGTCGGCTCAAGATAACCTTTGAAACCCGAACAGAAATTTTGAAGAAAAATCATTTTCCGCCATTTCAGGTGACCCAACTTCCGAAGACCATAAGTCATCACCAGTTGACCCGATTGACTATTGTAACCCCATTTCAGAAAGGGCGCGAGGAGCTCTACAACACCTGAATCAAGCAAGCTTCATTCAGCCCAAAATTCGACCTCATCCGGGGCCTCTAAAGCCTTCAAAACTGACTTCAAAGTTTCTGTCCCCTGCTGCCAATACCGAAAATCTTCAATATCTTCCAATATACACTTGATCTGGCAATGAAACTTTACTGGCAGACTTATATGACCAAAATGAACCTCCAAGAAAGAAATCAGATCATTCTGAGCACATACGAAAAATTACCAAAAATAGTAACTTTCCATAAATAGCAGCTCTGCACAAGATAGCCCTTATTGAATACAAAAACAGAAATATTTTTGGGTGATGCAAGATTGCTCTTACACCCAGGATGCTCCTACATCAGACACCCGGGGTAATTTGAGAAGTGACCCTGTCACGACTCAGGTGTGCAGAGGAAAACCGAGATGGCTAACCTCCTCCTTTGTCAGCCATGATGAATCTTCAAAAGGTCGTCCTTTCCACTTGACCAGATATTCTTCATATGTCCTGTTCCTTGTGCTTCTGCCAACACGACTGTCCAGTATATCTTCGATCTCCTTAGTGTCTGAACTAGTTGCTGGAATACTCCACTGTGCTGCTGTGATCTCATCTTCAACACCTCCTTCATGATACTCTGTCAAATCTGAAATGTTAAACACTGGTGAAATATTTAGCTCAGTAGGCAATTCTACCTCATATGCGTTTCCTGAATCGTGTTTCTTCAGTATCTTACATGGTCCAAACTTTTTCATTTTCAGCTTTTTATATGTACCAACTGGAAACCGCTCCTTCCGCAAATGAACCATGACTTCATCACCAATTTGAAATTCTTTATACCTCCTTTTCTCATCTGCCTTAGCCTTATACTGTGCATTCATTTTGGTAATATGTTTCCTCACCTCTTCATGGATGTTCTTCAAGTGTTCTGCAAAATCCTCAGCTTCAGCACTACTTATTTCTCCTTTATCTATCTTCCTTAATTCAGATGCATTTCTCGGACTACTTCCAAATACAATCTGGAATGGTGATTTACCAGTGCTCCTGTTGACAGAATTATTGTATGCAAATTCCGCCTGTGGTAAAATCAAATCCCATCCTGTTGGCTTATCTCCAACCAAACATCTCAGCAAATTTCCCAAGCTCCTATTCACCACCTCTGTCTGTCCATCAGTCTGTGGATGATGTGATGAACTGAACTTCAAATCTGTCTTCAACTTCTTCCACAATGTACGCCAGAAATATCCAACAAACTTAGTGTCCCGATCTGAAACTATGGTCTTTGGCAAACCATGAAGTCTCACTACTTCTCTGAAAAACAATTCTGCTACATGAACAGCATCATTAGTCTTCTTGCAGGGAATGAAATGTGCCATCTTTGAAAATCTGTCAACTACCACAAAAATTGAATCATGTCCCCGCTGAGTCCTCGGTAAACCAAGAACAAAGTCCATGCTAATATCCTCCCAAGGCTTCTCTGGTACAGGTAATGGCTGATACAACCCTGTATTCTGCTTCACTCCTTTCGCCATTTGACATACTCTGCAACTCTGTACAAACTTCTTCACATCTTGCTGCAATTGTGGCCAATAATAATTCTCACCAACCAAAGCAAGGGTTTTATCACGACCAAAGTGTCCAGCCAATCCTCCACTATGCTTCTCCTTGATGAGATTCTCCCTCATAGAACTGCGTGGAATGCACAACTGACTCCCTCTGAATAGCATATCATCCTGGATGATGAAATCCAACCATTTCATCCTGTCTAGAGTAACAGGTTCTGTACAAGCTTTCCAAGCTTCACCAAAATCAGGATCCTCTGGATACAAATTCTTGAGTTCCTTGAACCCAACCACTTCAATCTGCATTTCTGTCAGCAATAGTTTCCTTCTGCTAAGAGCATCTGCAACCCTATTAGACTTTCCACTCCTGTGTTTCAAAACAAATGTATAACTCTGCAAAAATTCAACCCATTTCAAATGCCTTTGATTTAACTTTCCTTGACTATTCAAATATTACAAAGCTTGATGATCAGTATACAAAACAAACTCCTTAGGAAGCAAATAGTGTCTCCACTTCTTTAATGCTTGAACTATAGCATAAAATTCCTGATCATAAACAGAATATTTTCTCTTGGCATCATTCAACTTCTCACTGAAATAAGCAATAGGTTTACCTTCTTGGCTCATAACAGCTCCTATTGCAGTACCACTAGCATCACAATCTACTTGAAACACCTTATTAAAATCTGGAAGTTCTAAAACAGGTTGTTCTGTAACTTTTTGTTTCAATAATTGAAAACTCTTTTCTGCCCCATTAGTCTACTTAAACTCTTTTCTATCCCCTCTCATTGTTTCAGTCAAGGGTCCACAAATACTGCTAAAGTTTCTGATAAAATTTCTGTAAAAGCTAGCTAGACCATGAAAAGATCTTACCTCAGTAGCATTCCTTGGAGTAGGCCATTCAAGGATAGCCTGTACCTTCTCTGGGTCCATTTTTAGACCTTCTCCTGAAACTACAAACCCCAAATACACCAACTCTTTCTTCACAAAACTGCACTTCTTCAAATTAATCAACAATTTCTCTTCTCTCAGCTTCTCAAATACCATACGAATATGCATCATATGCTCCTTCAATGTCTTACTAAAGATCAGAATATCATCTAGGTAAACAATGACAAACTTACCCAGAAATTCTTTCAGAACCTCGTTCATGAGCCGCATGAAAGTGCTCGGTGCATTGGTTAGCCCAAAAGGCATGACTAACCACTCATACAGTCCTTCCTTTGTCTTGAAGGAAGTCTTCCATTCATCTCCTTCTCTGATCCGAATCTGATGATATCCACTCTTCAGATCTATCTTTGAGAAATACACAGCTCCACTCAAACAGTCCATAATATCATCCATTCGTGGCAATGGAAACCTGTACTTGATTGTGATCTTGTTTATTGTCCTAGAATCTATACACATCCTCCATTCTCCATTCTTCTTTGGTGCTAATACTGCTGGTACAGCACAGGGACTTAGACTCTCATGGATCAATCCTTTCTGTAACAGTTCATGTACTTGTCTGTTCAACTCCTCACTTTCTGCAGGTGTCATTCTGTGTGCTGCCTTATTCGGCAAACTCGCTCCTGGGATCAAGTCCATCTGATGACTGATCTTCCTGACTGGTGGTAATCCATCAGGCATGTTATTGGATACAATATCCTGAAACTCATTCAACAAATCTGCAACTTCTACAGGAACATCTTCTACTTCCTCTTTACCAACTTTTGGAATTAAAGCAAAACATACATGCTCATGCCTCATACCATCTAGGAAATTTCTTCCATCAACAAAAGTTATCCTTGCATTACCACATACCTTTTCTTCAGTCTCCTTCAATGGTTTTAGCTTATGTCGCACTCCATCCTTTGTTAGGGAATAGGTATTCGCACGACCATCATGTACAGCACATCTGTCAAACTGCCATGGTCTACCCAACAACATATGACATGCATCTATAGATATGATATCACACAATACCTCATCTTGGTATCCGCCAATCTTGAACTTCACCAGGCATTGTTCATTGACCATGACCTTGTGGTCATCCTGTACCCAGGCAATCCGATATGGATGTGGGTGTTTCTGTCTCTTGAGCTTCAACTTTGTCACCATCTCTTCTGACACCAAATTGTCAGTGCTTCCACTATCAATAATCACATCACAGCATTTACCTTCGCACTTGCACCTGGTGTGAAACAGGCTCCTTCTTTGCTCAGGTTCATTCTCACCACTCAACAGGACTCTTCTGTTAATCAACGTTTCTCCTCTTTCAGCATCTTCAGAATTTGATGATCTGGCATCTTCATCTACATGTGCAACTCTGGCCTGGCCTTCATTTCTCCTATCTGTTCTGCCTTGGTGCTGAGGACATTCAAATGCCCTATGACCTTCTTCTCCACAGTGAAAACATGTTCCACGGAAGCCACCTCTTCCAGATCCTTGTCCTCTTCCTCTTCCTCTTTGATCTCTATTATTCTGATCCTGGAAGCGATTGAAATTATTTCCTCGCTGATTCTGATTGCTACTGGCCTCATCCTTCTTTTTCGGATCTTCATTTCGGCCACCATATGACCATCCACCAGATCGTCCACCGCGACCTCTTCCGTTTTGTCTGCTCTCAAACTTCTTGTTCAGCTTTTCCTCTACTTTTAGGGCAAATTGGTATGCCTCCTCAATACTGTTCATTCGAACCAGATTCAACTCCTCCTGAATGCTTGGCCTTAACCCATTAAGGTATCGGGCAACTTTCTCCTTATCAGCTTCGGCATGGCCTATTCTGATGAGGAGTCGATAGAACTCCTCTGTATACTCCTGAACAGATTTTCCTGCTTGCTTCAAACTTTGCATTTTCTTCAGTAGGTCAAGCTCATAATCAACAGGAATGAACTGTCGCTTCAATTTTTCCACCATCCGATCCCATCTTGTGATTTTATCTTTCCCTCTTCTATTTCGCTCCAATTGAATTTCTTGCCACCAGATCTTCGCATGACCTTTCAGTCTGGCCTTCGCAAATTTGACCCTATCAGGATCCTCAACATCTTCATACTCAAAATATTCTTCACATTCATTGATCCAGTCGATCAATTCCTCTGGGTTAAGATTTCCAGAAAATGTAGGAACCTCAATCTTAGGTCTTTTCCCAATCTTCGAAATTGCCCGAAAAAGTCTTTCTTCCTCCTGGTTCACAATTTTAGCTTCTCCTTCTTGATATTCTTCTTCAGCTTCATCCTCGCTTTCGTCTCCGATATTAAGATTCATTCCTCTGCGAATCTCTTCTTGCAATGCTCGCACTTGTCTCTGCAGCTCTCTAACCTCAGGTGTTACAACACCAGCTCTTCCGCCACGTTCCCTTCGTGGAGGCATTTTCGCGATGCGCGCTGAAACCCTAGCCACGGTCCTGGTGCAAACTGCCTCACAGTCGGCGATCTGTTTACACACTCAAGAACTCCTGCTCTGATACCACTTGATGAAGGGTGCTCCCCTCAATACCACAAACACATAACAGAAATAGAGAAACAACAACAATATGCAAGAACAGAAAATTGGCTTCTTATTATCTCCACAAATGTGGAATTACAAACTTTCAGAATTACAATATGCAAAGCCACATGGGCATTCCCTTACAATATTCTGTAGGAAAAAGCCTCGAATCAATACCCAGATCTACTACCCAGAACTATTCTGAACTGCCTAAGACAATAATACAGCCTTCCTTATATAGGCAATTTTCCACCGCCTGGGAAGGTTCCAGAATTTTAGCCAATAAGGCCGACCAAACTTAGAATTATTTTATTTTACATTTTATTACATCATAGTCGGCTCAAGATAACCTTTGAAACCCGAACAGAAATTTTGAAGAAAAATCATTTTCCGCCATTTCAGGTGACCCAACTTCCGAAGACCAGAAGTCATCACCAGTTGACCCGATTGACTATTGTAACCCCATTTCGGAAAGGGCGCGAGGAGCTCTACAACGCTTGAATCAAGCAAGCTTCATTTAGCCCAAAATTCGACCTCATCCGGGGCCTCTAAAGCCTTCAAAACTGAGTTCAAAGTTTCTGTCCCCTGCTGCCAATACCGAAAATCTTCAATATCTTCCAATATACACTTGATCTGGCAATGAAACTTTACTGGCAGACTTATATGACCAAAATGAACCTCCAAGAAAGAAATCAGATCATTCTGAGCACATATGAAAAATTACCAAAAATAGTAACTTTCCATAAATAGCAGCTCTGCACAAGATAGCCCTTATTGAATACAAAAATAGAAATATTTTTGGGTGATGCAAGATTGCTCTTACACCCAGGATGCTCCTGCATCAGTATCCTTTTCTGATTATGTAACCTTCTCTTGCTCTTCTAAAGCCAAATTTTCAACAATGTTTCCTAGATCATGAAATACTGCATCATCTGACTCTAGTGTCACTTTGGTTCCTTTAATGTCCATTGATTCTTTGCTAATATTGATATGTGAAGAAGATGGAACTTCTTCAATACCAACTTCCTTTACATGTGGTTCCTCTGATTGCTTTTGCTGAGGATCTAATTCAACATGCTTTCCTACAACTATATCTGCAAGAACTTGCATTACTACTTGCTCAGTCTCTTTTTGTACTTCCTCCTTTTTGCCTCCCATTATAAGAATTGTTCTTCTCTTAGTTCTCAATAAAGTTCCAAGAGGCTTCAAGATTCTCTTCAAATGATCTTCATCCTCAACCTCATAGAACTGTCTAATTACATGTTCTCTCATCTTTATGTCCTCTTCTTCTGCTCTTTGTTTTCTATTCACAAGTTTGTTATACAAATCTTCTAGGTTCTTACCATGAATAGTGCTAAGTTTCTTATCTATCAAAATCATATGTGTAATCATTGCATTTTCAAAATTCAATCTGTCAAATGATCCATATAGATCATAGAATTTATTTATCTTAGTGAAGTCTCCATGCTACAATATATCTTCATTAACTCTTTCAATTCTTGGTTTCTAAGTTTTCTTCTTGATTGAAACTTCATCATCATCTTTAATTACTACTACTTTTCTAGGTACAGGTGGTACAATCACTTTCTATCTCTTGTCGGGTCCTATTGCACTCACTTTTACTCTTTTTCTAGGAATAGGAGAAAAGGATTTTTCTCCTTCATCTTTTTCAGGTACTTCATCTTCTACCTTTACTACAATAGGATCAATAGGGTCTGCACTAGATGCCACAGGTGGAACTACAAGATTTTCACTTTGCTTCAAGGCTTCTGCAGTCTTCTTAGCTATGTCAAACTCATGACTTGACATACCTAATTCTTTCAGTATTTTCTTCATAGTAGATTCAACTCTCCTACTAGATTGCTTCTTTTCTTTCAAACTTATTACAGAGTTGAAATTCTCTTCATAGGTTCCAAACGTATTTGCATGACCATCCAACTCACAATTTAACAATCTATTCACATATCCTACTATTTCTGCTTTAGATATTTCATAGCCAAGAGGGTCTATGAATTCCATTCTAGGCTCAATTGCATCAATGTAGGTGAAATCAGTGTCTACCATAAAACAAATGTCATCTTTATGCTTTTCAACTAAGGATTGAGGAATCCTTGATCTATTCTTAACAATATTTTGAAAAGTCTTCAATACAAGCTTCACACTATCATTGACTTTATCAATTAGGTCCTTCATGTAGACTGAGTTTATTCTTTCCATTGTGTTCACATTGTCACTCCAGTCAACTGTGTAAGGAAATCTTTGCAAAATATGGAAAAACATATAGGTTATCAGAGATGAAAACCTAAACTGTGTGTACTTAGCCTTCTTAATCTTTTCTAAATTCTCAAATAACTAAATTTTTAGAATTTCACATAGGTCTACTTGTTTCTTCTCAATACACATAAGATAAGCTACATGAACCATTCCTGCAGCCATGTCATCTTCCCTTGAACTACCATAGAATTTAGTTGTTAGGATCTTGCAAAGGTACCTAACACCATCTTTCTTAATCTTACTTATTGCAATTCCTCTACCATTATAACTAGATCTAGGGTTGTCTAAGACAATCTTTCTCATGTTCTTTTCATTTAGTGGAATCTCTCCAACTTTTGATAATCTAGTAACATCATGAATTAGGTTAGTAGTTATATCAATAACTCTATCCTCCATCCAAAATTTCCCATTATGGAAATGATCTTGGTACATTCCTCATCATTAAATTCATACTTCATGGAATAATTGATAATTTCATAGTTCTCTAGGTGCCCATAAGCTGGTTTAACTGACATGTCTTGATTATACAATTTCCTATAATCATCACTAAAATCTGCATGTCCCAAAGTTTCAAACTTGCAACCTAAATATCCTTTAACATTCTCAATGTGTAATACTCCGTCTGGTACGGATGATAGTGCTAGTCTGTCATCAATTTCAGCTAGTTCTATTGGTTCTTTCTTAATCTTAGGTCTATTCTTATCCTTAACATTATGAACCATAGAAATATCCATCTTATCAACTGATTCAAGATCAAAAATACCTCAACTTTGCAAATCTAGGGTTTCGGTATGATTGGCGCTGCAAACTGCTTCCAAACTTCTTCAAATCATCCTCAATTCACTTTTTCTTCTTTCAAATCTCTTTGCAATTGCTTTGTAATTGTGATAACTTTGATTTTGACCTTATAACACTTCACATTAACTTGATCTGACATTGCATTCATTCATTTTGCCGCTAAAACCTCAAAAAGCTGATTCTGCAATCCTGCAACCATAAAACCTTTTTGTGACCTCACAAAACACAATATTTTCTTTTGTGCACTTAACCATAGCATTAGTAAAACATAAAAAACCTATATCTAACTACGGAAAACTTAACTCATTCAAATTCCTAATCTACACTAATCCTAAGTCCTAAACTATAGAAACTTACATAATTTAAGTACTTAAAGAAGGGTCAAGTAAAGATTCATCCTTACCATTAGTTACATTACCTTCCTGACTACTTTTAGTGCTGAATATACCTCCTTGATCTGTGACCTGCAATTTCTAGCAATATGTCCTACTTTGTTGCATCTAAAAAATACTACCACTTTTCTTTTAATCATTTCTTCAATAAATCTCTTATCTGCATTGTTAGTATTCCCAATCATTCTATTATCATAATTATTCAAAATTACTTTAGGTCTTCTACATTCATTAGCTCTATGTCCAAAACCATGACAATTATAACAATGTCCATTAAGACGTTTAAATTTCTTACTTGTGCAATCTCTCTTCATGTGCCCAATAGTATTACAAGCAAAACATCTACCTTTGAATTCTCTTTTCATACCTTTAGATGATTCTTCCTATTTTGATTCTTCTTGCTTTGATTCTTCTTTCTCTCTAGGTGGTTCTTCTTTAGGTGGATCTTCCAATGTGTTCTCATCTAGCTTCATTTCCTCCATACTTTCAGATGTCTTCAGATCTGGCTTCTTACTTTCATGATTTGTTCTGAACATACTAAATCCAAATCCAGTCTTATCGAAGAATGGTTCTCCAAAAGAAATTTGTTTTTCAGTCCTATCACTATTTGAATATAGTCTTTCAAGTTGTTGTTTAGATTGAGTTAAGTCACCTTTCACAATTTTATTATAATTCTCAAGTTCCACATACTACACTTTTACTTTTTCAAATTCGGATGTTACCTTTTCAAGTCTTGATCTCAGATCTTCATTCTCAATTTTCAATTTTTCATTATGAGATCTCAAATTTCCATCTTTCATACCAAGCTTCAGATTTACTATCTTCAGCTCATGCTTAAGGATCTCATTTTCTTTTTCTAATTCATCACAATCTTCAACAAGAATATCAAATTTCTTTTCAAATTTTAGATCTTCAATCTTACCTTTTAATTTGTCAATAGCATTCTTTGCATCTTCATACTTTCTTCTTAAGGACTTTCTTTCATCAATAAGCATATCAATCTATTCAAGAGCTTCTTCAAGATTCTTCTGAAGTTGATCCATATCCATAGAGATCTTACTCAAGCTACTAAGCTTTCCTTGAATGTTCCTTCTCTGAGTAACTGTGCTCTGATACCAATTGTTAGAAATAGGAAATACTAAGAGGAGGGCTGAATCAGTATTTCACAAACTTTTACTTTTGCCCACTTATGGATATAACAGATTACTTTACTACATACAAAGATTATCTTGCTGATTAACAAACATAGTAGTAAATAGAAAGAACTCATAACACATGATATGTTCTCGAGGAAACCCTAGCCAAGGGAAAACCCCAGTGGGGATGGTACCTGCAAAGATCACTAATCAAAAGTATCTTGTTAGGGATATTGGACCCTATTATGAGTTAGTTTACAATATATAGTAGATCTATCCTGGTTAAAGGACTTAAGGCCTTGTTAGAAGCCTTAACCCTGTTAGGAGTTAGATTACAAAACCTGATCACCAGCTGAGCTCACTGCCCAAACAGGTAATACAAATTGTTTTTGACTATAGTATGGTATTGCTTACAACTTCACATCAATAGCCTTTGCTGCTATCACAATATACAACTTTTGCAAGTTATCCTTTTCTTTATTTTCACAAAACACATGTCATTATCATTACATTTCAAGTATGCCTAATATATGAGTTATTAGAGCTAATAATTTTATATGGTCGGCTTCCAAAATCTTTATCCAAGATTAAACATCTAGGATGTCATCCCTTCATAATGTTAAGTCATTATTTTGACAAGCAAAAATAATCCCTTAACTCTTTCGCTAATACTGTCTCCAAAACTGTTATGTCTGCAAAATTATCTTTGGTAAACTTTGAATAACTTCATCTGTACTACTCCAAACTTTATGTGCACTAAGTTGGGGTATCATCATACTCTGTACAAGCTTTAGTTAACTACACAAAAATAAATATTGCTCTAGTGGACATCACCAACTAAATCTTCATCGGGTGCTCTGTCAGGATCACTGTATCCATACTTAGACAATTTCTTCCTTCAACTTGCCATACTTGCATTCCAGATTCTACACTCTTAGTAGAGATCATATGTTGCCATAATGAAAACATCTATGCATCCACATTAGCCAAATTGCCAACAAGTTCTACACTTGCAGTAAGAGATTTACCTACAATTATGAAGCCTACTAACATGATTTGCAAGGAATGTATGACGGCTAAGCAGAAAAGGAGTTCATTTCCTAGCAAGAAGTTCACATCTATAGAAAAGTTGGAGATTGTTCATATGGACTTGAGCAGTCCTACTACGAATAGAGGATTCTATGGAGAAAGGTATTTTATGATTCTTGTTGATGATTTTACAAGAATGATGTGGATTGCATTTTTGAATGGTGAATTGAAAGAAGTCTACATTGAGTAGCCTGAAGGTTTTCCTTTGACTCTAGAAGGAGACATGGTATGTAAAATAAAGAAAGCATTGTATGGACTAAAGCAAGCACCTAGAACTTGGTATGCTAGATTGGATAAGTATTTGTTAAAGTTGAGATTTACAAAAGGAACAACTGATAGTAACTTATACACAAAAGAAATTGAGAATGGATTGTTAGTTATAGTTATTTTTGTTGATGACATTATTTTTGGAGGAGAAGATGAAGCTAGTGACAAATTTGCTGATGAAATGAAGATAGAATTTGAAATGAGTATGATTGGAGAAATGAAATACTTTTTGGGATTATAGATAACATAAAATAAAGATGGTATGTTTGTAAGTCAGACAAAGTTCTTCTATGATTTGTTGAAAAGATTTGGTATGGATAATTGTAAACCAGTTGGAACACCTATGGTTATAGGACATAAACTATCTAGTAAAGATGAAACACCAACAGTTGAGCAGAAGAAATATAGATCCATGATTGGTGGATTGCAGTACTTGACACACACTAGACCAGATATACAACATTTAGTTGGAATGGTAGCAATATTTCAAGCTGAACCTAGAGAGTCACATTATATAGCAGTAAAGAGGATATTAAGATATCTTAGAGGCATAATGGACTATGGATTGTGGTATGAAACTTCTGATGATTTTACCCTATGTGCATATACTGATGCTGATTGGGGAGGCATCGTTGATGATAAGAAAAGCACCAGTGGTGGAGCCTTTTTTCTTGGAGGAAGATTAGTTTCTTGGTTGAGAAAAAAGAAGAATTGTATCTCATAGAGTACAACAGAAGCAGAGTATGTAGTAGCAGCAAAAAATTCTAACCAAATAATTTGGATGAAGCAAATGTTGAAGGATATTGGAATTCGGTTTGATGAGCATGCTGTTATACATTGTGATAACACCAGTATAGTTAGTATGTATAAGAATCCTATATTACATTCTAAAACAAAGCATATAGAGATCAAGTATCATGTTGTAAGAGAGAAAGTTGCTAAGAAAGAAGTCAGACTGGAGTACATAAGTACAAAGGAGCAGATAACAAATATATTTACAAAGCCTTTTCCTAAGGATACATTTGAGTATCTAAGAGGTATTCTTGGGGTTATGCCCCAATCTACTCTTGAGTAAAGATGAAAATGGTTGCATCTATCTAGTGGTTTATGGCCCTATCTATTTTCTAGATTGGATGTTGGTACTTCCTCTATGGGGGAGTATGTGTATCTGAGATGAGTCATGAGGACTCTTGTGAATGTATTTTGTCAACAGTGTCTTTTGACATTGAGCTATTATTTGACATAGTGATGGAATTTCTGTCATTGATGTCAATGGGGTAGAGAATCATGAAAAAAATTGAGGAACTACATTTGTTGGAGAGACTGAATAGAAAAATGAAGCAAGATTTGATTGATGAAGAGCAGCAGAGCAGTTGAGTAGCAGTGATTGGAGTTTTGGAACATTAGATGTTTTTCATCTATGTTGCCATCAATGCCAATGGGAGAGATTGTTAGGAATGAATGCTGAAGCCTTTGGCAGTCATTCTATGGAACTAGTTGTTGCATTCATGACTATGATTGTCATTGATGTCAACACAGTGATATTATAGAGTTTAGCAGAGAAGTAGGCACAATTTTGTTTTGCGCACATGTTATATTGCAAATTGAGCTATGGAAAATTGATGGTATGTTCTTTGGTGTGTTATTAACCTATGGTTAACAACACAAAAATAAATTTATTTATTCATGAAAGTTATAAGCATTTTGATGGAAGCAGTATTCTGGCAGTGTTCTTGAGTAGCGGTTTTTGGTAATCGAAGGATATCTCCTAACTGGGATGGAATCTGATTTTGTGTACTTAAAAGGAAGTTTGATACTCATTGGTGGTGACATGGTTCATAGCACAAACTTTGAGGTCACACAATTCGAAAGTTATTGTATTTGGAAGTTGACAGTTTTTATGTAATTTTGGTGTAGCGTGTTGAAATTATTATTTTGTATTTGCATGCCGACTTATTTGTAATTATTTGAGTGTGGTATAAAGGAAGGAATGTTTTCCTTGTTGTAATAGATGTGTAATAGTTGTGATATGAAATTTTGAAGGTTGTGAAGGAAGACTTGCGAAGTACAGAGATCTAGATTTGTGATCTTGTGTAGCAGAGAGTGCAGTTTTGGCACAATGTGAAGGAGGTAACATATTTCATATTATTTTGTTGAATAACCCTAAGATCTATTGGATAGTGAGTTCAGAGATCTTTCCTTGAAGCTATTTGGGTAGTGGGTCCTTCTGTCTTCCATAACTCCTAACAAGGTTAGAATCTTTTAATAGGGATTCAAAATCTCCTAACAGAGATTCATATGTGCTGAATGTATTTCATAAGACTCCTAAAAAGCTCCATCCTCTCACAAGGAACTTTCATATTATTGCATCATTTTTTGGGCATCATTCCCACTGGGGTTTACTCTTTGATCAAGAGGTTCCCTAGTTAACATATCTTGTGTTATTGTGTCATTGTGTATGATTATCTTTCTATGGTTGGTTACTACATTGATTATATGGTTTAAAGCTGTTGAAGTTAATATTGAATTTGATAAATGATTGTTGCCTGATTTTCAATCACCCGTCATTTTTCCATGTGAAGTTGGTCGATTCTAGGTCTAAGTCTTGCTTAAGGTAGGCTTTCTTTGCCAGGTTTCCCTATCATTGCTTTCCTTCTTTAAACCGGGTGGGCTTTTCTGCAAGATCTTGTAACATTGGGTAGGTTATAGACCCCATCCTGGCAAAGAAGATGTGCTCTATTGATAATCTTGTATATCAAGATGGATGGTGTTTGTTCTTTTAGAAGAATCAAGAGGAAACTTTTTCTGTATGGAGAGTGCTAGAATTGCCGACTCATCTGATGATATTATCAGTAGCAAAGGGTGGACAGTCATGGAGTTGATGGTATTAAAAATCTCCCTGTCACATTTTAGAACCTATGGCAGAAACAATATAATAGGTGCCGAGTTCACGTGCATGTGTCCTGCATGTTATCCAGATGCATATCAGAATTGCCTAAGTCTTTACGAGCTTAGCGCAAGAAATGGCAGGTAATCTGGTTTGATAATCATGAAGTTTCAGGGTGGCAGAGATATGATAACCTAAATTTTGCATCTACGGTTCCCGTTATTCCTCAAAAATACTGAAGACTCATACAGGGTTTGCAGAGATCTTGCCATCTGTCAAGTCTTTTCTCTCGCGGGCCCGGTCCCATTCTTCAGAAGTTAAACGTTGATCCAATCTGATGGTTATAACATTACCTCGATCCTAAGATGCAAATGAGTTAACATCACAGTGTTGCTATGGCCGTCCGATCTCCTTGTTTGAAAGACTGTCTTGATGTTAGAGGCTGGGCCTACCTTTGTTGATTTGGAGGACACGTGGAATCCACGTGTATCAATGGTAAAGCAGTCGCATGATCGCATGGAATAAAATAATGGTATGCAATCATGCGACAATGAGAATTTGAGAGCTGACTGTGTCACTGGGACCCATATGCGCTGATGATAAGAAGATCTAGACAGATGGACCCCGCAGGAATCTACGTGTACCAATGGTAAAGCGGTCACATGATTGCATAGATTAAAATAATGGTATGCAATCATGTGACAATGTAATTGAGGATGCGACAATGAGGTTGCTGGGCCCCGCAAACGTCAGCAAGCCAGAACATCTTAAGATTCCAAATCGACGGACGGCGCATGATCTTATGAAATCTTGTAAGCTCTTATGATCATGTGACTACCGTCGGATCTACCAAGTGTGAAGAAGTGGGTCCGGGATGTTTCACGAACACATAAGCTAGTCTGTGGTTGGTCCATGAGATAATGAGTTGGCAGATTGTCAGAGGGACCTGTTGGCATATTGTCAGAAGGGTCCTAACATTGGCAGAAGATCGACGATGGGCATGTTTTTGCAAGGGATGTGTCAGATGTATGCGATCTTCAGACAGCTGTAGATTTTGCTTTTCCAATAGTGAAGAAGTATAAAGGGGTCAACTACAAGAAATCTATGGCTGGTGCATGATCACAAGGAATATTCTTCCTTGCGATCATGCGACCACCGTCCGATGAGAATATTGTCAAGGAGGCTAGAGACTTAAGGAAATCAAATGAGATGGTGACGCATGTGAAGCATACAATAAAAGGATTAAAAATTATGATTTTAAGGATCTCGGCGGTGCTTGAACATTATAATAAAAGGTGACAGAAGAGAATTGAAAAGAAATAAATGTCAATTTCTTTTTCAAGTCGACTATCGTGGTAAAACAGAAAGCATCTATCACAGAGTATGTCGAAGGAAGAATAGAGAAAGAGATTGCATGATAACAGATGGTAAAGTTCTTGCCGATAGATGGCGTCTATTCACATTCTCAGGACAAATCAAAGTTAAGTGACTCTGGAAGCCCAATGAACTCTGGCTTGACAGGTGTTGATCGAGAGGTTGAGATATCATGATCATCTTCCATACCCTCTCATTGAAGATATTCCTACTTGGTGTATAGTCTGTTTGTATTCATGGAAGCTGGAAGGTCATGAGTTCTGACGAACTCTATGTATTGTGAAGTCTATAAATACTGGGAAGAAACTCATTGTAAGGGTCGGCAAACTAGATATTTTAGGAAAGTAATTCCATTTACTATAGCAAGGTTTCTAGTTTTGTTGTTCCACTGGTAGTCAATCATATGCATTTGAATAGAAAGGACAGTTATGTATGAAGTTGTGATTACATCTTGAATTCCATTTCATGTCTGTGGTTGTAGTAAGTGATTCCATTTACTTGTCATATGTGATTCTTCTCCTATTCATCCTATTAGTTAAATAGTTGCATACTAGATAGAAAGTACAGTGGTGTGTAGAGCTGTGATGTATGTGTGGATTCCATTTCATGACAGAAGTTGTAGTTAAAACAATTCTATTTGTCTCCTATGCATGATTCTTCTCTTGTTCTCTTGGTTAGACTTCGCATGGTTAAAATAGGTAGATTAGAGTTAGAAGATAATAAGCATAAATCCTTGCCTGAATTGTTTGTGCCTACAAGCAATTTGGTTAAAACACATCAGAGACAACCTGGTGATCAAGATAAAAACACATTCATTGTATATCATACATAATTAGGGAGTTGTACCTATCAATTCAGAGGGCAGTGATAGAAGATGTACACTGACCCAATTGTTGGTGACATCCTTTTTTTCTCTCCCATTGGGTAATTTAAGAGTCAAAGATTAGAAATCTTGAAGAGGACAAACTGTTAACCAACAGTTTTTGGTGACTCTACTGGGGACACTTAGAAAGAAAATATATCAATAAGTTCCTCATAATGTAAGACATCCTGGATTCCAGATTTACTAGGAGTGCGAAGCAAAAGGGAAAGGTTGACCCAGTGTATGAAGAACTTAAAGAAGTCAATTTCCCTATTCTTGAAAATACTTATAGGAAAGGAAGGACTAAGTCAAGAAGAGAAGTTGGAGATAACAAGCTTGAAGATTTTCAATTGTCTTCTATAGTACCTTTCAGAATAAGAAGAAGCAAATCTTCTTCACCTCCTGTTGATAGGATTCCTATTTCTACCACTTGCAATTCATTGTTATTGCACGGTATTGCACTTCCCCTCTTGGTTTCAATACAAGTAGTTACACAAAATACAATTCTAGCAACTATGGCTGTTCCTTGGGGAAATGCTATTGGACCATTGAATCTTGCAGCAAATCATGACTTGCCAAAGGCCTCTAGAAAGAACTTTCCTAGATTCAATGGTGATGGTTTGGTATCTGCAAAACAACATCTAAGTGCCTTTCTTAAATCTTGTAGTGTGGTGAACCCTTAGCATGATGATGTTGCAGTCAGAATGTTTGTAGACACACTGGTGGGTGATGCAGTAGATTGGTTTCAAGATTTACCTGCAGGTTGTATCACTGGTTGGAATGACATGATGCAGAAATTTGAAGAAAGGTATAAGAGTGCTGAGGATGCTCAAAGTTTGTTATTACAACTAGCTCAAATTAAGAAAGAATCATCCATCTCTATGAGAGATTTTAATGCTAAATTCAATAAACTTATTAAAAGGATACCAACTGCTAGTGCTCCAACAAGAGACAATCAGAAAACTTTCTATATCAGTTCTATGCCTCCTGAACTTGGTTATCAACTAAGAAGGGCTAATGTGGCTACTTTACAAGCTACATAAACTCTTGTAGTAGAGATGGAAGATGACATGATAGCCTCTGGGAAATGGAAGAAAGAGTATCATACTAGATCTTCAATCAATGTAACAAGTACTTCAAACAGTACTAAGGCCATGTTACAAAGATTGTCCAATGAGATGATTACATTAAAGAAACAAGTTGCAAGACCAACTCATTCATTATATCAGCCTTATCAAGAAGGACCAAGGTATCAAAGCGGGAACAAGAACTTACAGCTTCCTCCTACTCAGCAAAGATTAGCTATTGAAGCTCCTCCTAAAGGTCAAACTTCTTGTGCTTTTCACCTCAGAGCAGATCATGATGGTGATACCTGTGAAGACATGATCCGGCATTTACAAATGAAAGGAGAAGAAGTACAAAGAATTTAATATCTAGAAGAAGATGATGATGATCATGCTCCTCATGGCGACTCCATAAATTTGTATTGTGAGTATGAATCAGATTCAGAAAATGGAGGAAATTGTTTTGCCACCTTGGAAGGACCTCAGCTAACTGTGATGACTAGAGTTCAGAAAAATAAAAGCCAAGTTCCCAATGCTGCTTCTATCAAGAATCAAGTTCCTCCCCACAAGGCAGCTAAGAATGATAACCCAGCATCAAGTTCTTCACAAAAGGAACAAAAAGATAAGTTTCCTCATTCCTTTGATATTATTCAATTTTGTGAAGAAACTAAAATTCAAATATCTACTATGGATTATTTGAGATCACACTCTGATCAATTCCAAAGGTTGATAGATCATTGTAAAAGTGGAGAAAACATTCATATCAATTCCAATGTCAATGATAAAAGGCGAGTTAATGCTAATGAAGGGAATTCAATTGATGATGATTTCTCAATTCCTAGGCTATTTCAAGAAGAAGAACCTGTGATCCATGCTACTTGTTCATATTTGAAACCAGAGCCTTTTTATGTGTCTCTTTTTATTAATGGCAACAGACTAAGTAATTGCATCATAGACTCTGGAGCTTCAGATAATGTAATGTCTGTGTCAGTTGCAAAAGCTCTAGGGCTACCCCTAACCAAAGTCTTTGGAAAGTGCTATTCAATGGATGCCAAGCAAGTACCTTTGATAGGTCAGATCAAGGATGCACAAGTTGCTTTGGTTGCATATCCTTCCAAGAGATTAAAGCTTACAATTCTTGTTTTTGACATTCCTGAAAGCTATGGTATGTTGCTTAGTAGAAGTTTCTGCAAGGACTTGGGAGGAGAGATTAAACTTGATTGGTCATCTGCTTACATCCAAGTTGGGAATAAGAAAGTAAAGCTTGAACCTGAAGGTAAGGCTAAATTTACTATTTTGAAATTAGATGATCCTAAATCTCAGATCTTATATCAAGAAATGCAATTTGGTAATTACATGTTAACATATGATGGACCTAATGCTCAAGAAGAGACGGTAAAGGCAGATTCACAACAGCTATGGACAATGCAGTTTGATGGTAGTTGTGCTAAGGCAAGCTCAGGAGCAGGAGTAGTCTTAATTGCACCTGATGAAGAAATCACACATCTGGCCTACAAGTTGAATTTTAAGAACACTAATAACACTGCAAAGTATGAAGCTCTTCTCCTTGGAATGGAAGTTGCAAAAAAAAAAGGAGTAAAGTTACTTAAGGTACAAGGTGATGCTGAGCTTGTGGTAAAGCAGGTGAGAAATTTATATTCTGTAAAAAATAACAGATTAAGGAATTACAAAAATAAAGTATGGGATGAGATGGACAATTTTGATGCATTCTCAATAAACTCAGTTCCTAGAGACCAGAATTCAAAAGCTGATTCATTAGCTGTCTCTACCTCATTATTGTTACCTCATCATGAATTTAAAGATCAGATATATAGGATGGAAGTTCTTTTTAGGTCAAAGGTACCTGATAATGAAGAATCATGGCAAGTCTTTGATAATGACAAACATATTCAGTAGTTCCTAGAAGGATCATGCCCTTTTGTCAATATGTGCTTTGAAGATGGTAAAGATGAGTAGTCACTGATTGAGGAGAAAGAATCAGAAGAAGAAATCATTTAATTAAAAGGTAATAAGATCCCTTCTCATTTTATATCTTTAGAAAAGCTTTTTGACAAACATGATGCTTACGTTAAGGAAGAAAGGAGTGAAATAGAAAAGACTTGTGGAGAGTATGATGGAATCAATATAGAGACTGATGATTGTCCAAAAATGATTAATATTGGAAAGTGTTGTTCCATTGAAGAAAGGGGTAAGATCAAAGAGTTATTAGTGGAATTTCAAGATGTTTTTGCTTGGGACTATGAGGGTCTTAAAAATTTCATGGATGGAGATTTTAGGCACACAATTCCTCTAAAGGCTGGGGTAGTTCCTGTCAAACAGAAACAAAGAAACTATAACCCTTTGATAGAAGGAGAAATTTTTAAGGAGATTGATAAGATGTTAAAAGAAAAAATCATATATCCTATTCATCACTCCACCTAGATTGCAAATATCATCCCTGTGAGGAAGAAGAATGGAGAGATAAGGATTTGTGTAGATTTCAGAAATCTAATTCAGGCTTCCCTCAAAGATAACTATGCATTGCCAAACATGGATCATTTATTACAGATTGTTGCAAGTTCAGGAATGATGTTTATGTTGGATGGGTTTTCAGGTTATAACCAAATCCAAGTGGATGAATCAGACAAGTACAAGATAGCTTTTACAATGCCATGGGGTACTTTTGCTTATAATAGAATGCCTTTTGGATTGATTAACGCAGGTGCAACATTTCAGAGAGCAATGGATCTATCTTTTGGTGATCTTAAAAATAAGATTATTGTGATGTACCTTGATGATCTAACTATTTTCTCTAGGCAGAGAAAAGATGACATAAGAGATCTTGCCAGAGTCCTGCAGAGGTGTAGAGACCAAGGTATTTCTTTAAATCCAAAGAAATCTGTATTTTGTGTTACTGAAGGTAAACTTCTTGGACACATTGTTTCTCAAGAAGGAGTTAAGATTGATCCTGATAGAGTTAGAGCTATTCAGCAGTTAAGTTTACCTTTAAGTAAAACTGGAATTAAATCTTTCTTTGGACAAGTTAACTTTTTAAGAAGATTTGTAGCTGATTTTTCTGAAACTGTGAAAAGTATAGTTGATATGATGAAGGGAAATCAATCTTTCAAATGGACTGATGATGGTAAGAAATCTTTTGAAGACATAAACAATGCAATTGCTAATGCTCCTATTTTAGTTCATCCTGATTATACAAAAGAATTCATTTTATACTGTTATGCATCACAACACACCATGTCTGCAATACTGATGCAAGAAAACAAGGAGGGGATACAAGCTCCAATTGCTTTCATGAGTATACCCTTGAAGAGCCATGAGTTGAAGTATTCCCAAATGGAAAAACATGCTTATGTTGTGGCAAGAGCATTGAAAAATTTTAGATTTTATGTTCTTCACTCACATTCAGTTGTTTATGTGCCTGATGCAATAGTAAAAAGCATTTTGACTCAACAAGAAGTTGGTTGTAATAATAGAGGAGCTTGGATTGCCAAAGTTCAAGAGTATGACACTGATATTAGGCCAACTAAATTGGTGAGGGGGAATGCACTTTTTAAAGCCATAGAAGAAGGTCAGCCAGATGAGAAGAGTGATCATAAGGTGCTGATGGTGAGTTTACAAGATCCTTGGTTTTCAAACATTACTTATTTCCTGACATACGGTGAGTGTCCAGAGGGATTGACAGCAAAATAGAGGAGAGATCTGAGAAACAAAGCCCTCAAGTATGTTATTTATGATGATGTTTTGTACAAAAGAGCAATAGATGGTACTTTCCTTAGGTGTGTGGATAAAGAGCAGCAAATGCAGTTGTTGAAAACTTTTCATGATGAGGCATGTGGAGGACATTTCTCTTCTACTGTTACAACATTCAAGATCCTAAGGAAATGCTACTATTGGCCAGGAATGTTTAAAGATGCATATAAATGGGTAGCAAAATGTGAAAAATGTAAGCTATTTTCTGGTAAACCTCAATTGGCAGCTCTACCATTGAAACCAGTTGTAATTGATGCTCCTTTTCAGTAGTGGGGTCTAGATTTTATTGGTCCCCTAAATCCTCCTTCAAGTCAAGGTCATTCTTACATTTTGACTGCTACAGACTATTTTAGTAAATGGGTGGAAGCTAAGTCTATGAAGAGGACCACTTCTGATGCAGTTTGTGAGTTTATAAAAGAAAAAATTTTAGTTAGGTTTGGAATACCTACAAAATTGATTATGGATAATGCTTCGTATTTCTCATCATCTGAAATTGTTTCTTTTTGTCATGATTATGGGATTCTGGTAGGTCATTCATCAGATTACTTTCCCCAAGGGAATGGGCAAGCAGAATCAAGTAATAAGAATTTGATTAATATCATGAAGAAGTTAGTTGATGACAATCAGAGGAATTGGCACAAGAAATTACATGATGCTTTATGGGCAGACAGGACTACACCTAAAAGAGCCATAGGTATATCTCCTTTTGAACTAGTTTATGGGGTTGAAGCAAATCTGCCTTTACCTTTAGAGTTTGTTGCATGTAAATTGAAAATGGTAATTGAAGATGATGTTTTCAAAGATGGTTTAGAGAGAAGAATCCTATACTTGACCAAACTGCAAGAAGAGAGAGAAGAAATGGTTGATAGAATAACTGCACATCAAAATTGAGTCAAGAAGTTGTTTGACAAAAGAGCTAGACTGAGGAAATTTATGGAAGGTGATATGGTGCTGCTGTGGGACAAGAGACATGAACCTAAAGGAATGCATTCTAAGTTTCAATCCTTATGGAAAGGCCCATTCCAGATTGTGCAAGAAAATCAGAATAATTCATTCAGGTTGGCATACCCTTCCGGAGAATCCCTGCCATGTTCCTATAATGGGCAGGATTTGAAGTTGTATCAAATGCATAATTGAGAAGCAAGTAATCCCTGCATAGTGGTTAGTTAGGTAGGTTTTCTTTTCCTGTTGTAGCCTAGTTGTTTTTCCTTCTGCTATGTGTAGTTTTGGCTTTGTTAAGTTACCGGCTATTTTGCGAAACCAGAGATTGCTAGAGTCCTTTTAAGCATGGTAATGCTTAAATCCCCAGTCGAAGCCAGCTGTTGCCTGATTTTTAGTCACCTGTCATTTTTCCATGTGAAGTTGGTCGAGTCTAGGTCTAAGTCTTGCTTAGGTAGGCATTCTTTGCTAGGTTTCCCTATCATTGCTTTCCTTCTTTGAACTAGGTGGGCTTTTCTGCAAGATCTTGTAACATTGGGTAGGTTATAGACCCCATCCTGGTAAAGAAGATGTGCTCTATTGATAATCTTGTATATCAAGATGGATGGTGTTTTTTCTTTTAGAAGAATCAAGAGGAAACTTTTTCTGTATGGAGAGTGCTAGAATTGCCGACTCATCTGATGATATTATTAGTAGCAAAGGGTGGACAGTCATGGAGTTGATGGTATTAAAAATCTTCCTGTCATGTTTTAGAACCTATGGTAGAAACAATATAACAGGCATTGAGTTCACGTGCATGTGTCCTGTGCATTATCCAGATGCATATCAAAATTGCCTAAGTCTTTACGAGCTCAGCGCAAGAAACGGCAGGTAATCTGGTTCGATATTCATGAAGTTTTAGGGTGGCAGAGATACAATAACCTAAATTTTACATCTACGGTTCCTGTTATTCCTCAAAAATACTGAAGACTCATACAAGGTTTGTGGAGATCTTGCCATCTATCAAGTCTTTTCTCTCGTGGGCCCGGTCCCATTCTTTAGAAGTTAAACGTCGATCCAATCTGATGGTTATCGTATTACCTCAATCCTAAGATGCAAACAAGTTAACATCACGGTGTTGCGATGGATGTTTGATCTCCTTGTTTGAAAGACTGTCTTGATGTCAGAGGCTGGGCCTACCTTTGCTGATTTGGAGGACGCCTGGAATCCACGTGTATCAATGGTAAAGTAGTCGCATGATCACATGGAATAAAATAATGGTATGTGATCATGCGACAATGAGAATTTGAGAGCTGACTGTGTCGCTGGGACCCATATGCGCTGATGATAAGAAGATCTAGATAGATGGACCCCGTAGGAATCTACGTGTACCAATGGTAAAGCAGTTACATGATCGCATAGATTAAAATAATGGTATGCAATCATGCGACAATGTAATTGAGGATGCGACAATGAAGTTGCTGGGCCCCGCAAACATCAGCAAGCTAGAACATCTTAAGATTCCAAATTGACAGACAACGCATGATCTTATGGAATCTTGTAAGCTCTTACGATCATGTGACTACCGTCGGATCTGCCAAGTGTGAAGAAGTGGGTCTGGGATGTTTCACGAACACATAAGCTAGTCTGTGGTTGGTCTACAAGATAATGAGTTGGCGGATTGTCAGAGGGACCTGTTGGCATATTGTCAGAAGGGTCCTAACATTGGCAGAAGATCGACAATGGGCATGTTTTCGTAAGGGATGTGTCAGACGTATGCGATCTTCAGACAACTGTAGATTTTGCTTTTCCAATAGTGAAGAAGTATAAAGGGGTCCACTACAAGAAATCTACGGCTGGCGCATGATCGCAAGGAATATTCTTCCTTCTTGCGATCATGTGACCACCGTCCGATGAGAATATTGTCAAGGAGGCCAGAGACTTAAGGAAATCAAATGAGATGGTGATGCGTGTCAAGCAAACAATAAAAGGATTAAAACTTATGATTTTAAGGATCTCGGCGGTGCTTGAACATTATAATAAAAGGTGACGGAAGAGAATTGAAAAGAAATAAACGTCGATTTCTTTTTCAAGTTGACTGTCATGGTAAAATAGAAAGTGTCTGTCACGCAGTATGTCGAAGGAAGAACAGAGAAAGAGATTGCATGATAACAGATGGTAAAGTTCTTGCTGATAGATGGCGTCTATTCACATTCTCAGGACAAATCAAAGTTAAGTGACTCCTGAAGCCTAATGAACTCTGGCTTGATAGGTCTTGATCAAGAGGTTGATATATCATGATCATCTTCCATACCCTCTCATTGAAGATATTCCTGCTTGGTGTATAGTCTGTTTGTATTTGTGGAAGCTGGAAGGTCATGAGTTCTGACGAACTCTATGTATTGTGAAGTCTATAAATACTGGGAAGAAACTCATTGTAAGGGTCGGCAAACTGGATATTTGAGCAAAGTAATTCCATTTACTATAGCAAGGTTTCTGGTTTTGTTGTTCCACTGGTAGTCAATCATATGCATTTGAATAGAAAGGATAGTTATGTATGAAGTTGTGATTACGTCTTGAATTCCATTTCATGTCTGTGGTTGCAGTAAGTGATTCCATTTACTTGTCATATGTGATTCTTCTCCTATTCATCCTGTTAGTTAAATAGTTCAATACTGGATAGAAACTACAGTGGTGTGTAGAGCTATGTTGTATGTGTGGATTCCATTTCATGATAGAAGTTGCAGTTAAAACAATTCTATTTGTCTCCTATGCATGATTCTTCTCTTGTTCTCTTGGTTAGACTTTGCATGGTTAAAATAGGTAGATTAGAGTTAGAAGATAATAAGCATAAATCCTTGCCTAAATTGTTTGTGCCTACAAGCAATTTGGTTAAAACACATCAGAGACAACCTGGTGATCAAGATAAAAACACATTCATTGTATATCATACATAATTAGGGAGCTGTACCTATCAATTCAGAGGGCAGTGATAGAAGACGTACACTGACCCAATTGTTGGTGACATCCTTTTGTTCTCTCCCATTGGGTAATTTAAGAGTCAAAGATTAGAAATCTTGAAGAGGAAAAACTGTTAACCAACAATGATTTAATTATCAGATAACTGATTCAGCCCCCCCCCTCTTAGTTATCTTGGGGATCTTTTCTTTCTAACAGGTGCTAGTCTTAATATATGTTTCGCTAAACTACTCACTCAGCTAGGTTTTGATGAGAGTTGTATAGAACCTGACAAAAATATTACCATCAAAGCTTATGATGAGGAAGAATGCAAGTCCCAAGGCTTAGTTGTGCTACCTATTCATGTAGATCCTATTGAGAGAGATGTTAGTTTCCAAGTACTTGATATTCCTCTTGCCTACAATATCTTGTTGGGTAGGCCTTGGATTTGTGAGATGCAGGCTATTCCATCCATGTACCATTAATGCATTAAGTTTTCATTCCATGGGGTGGAATTCACTGTGCCTACTAATAACAATTTCTCTTGCAACACTCTTGCGTAATCTACAGATAGGTTTGTTCCGGCTAATAGAGAATCCACCAAGTTTTATGATGCTAAGCTAAAGGAAATGGAGAAAACTTTGAGACTTAAGGATACATGCATGGGAGAATACCGAATTGAACCTGTGCTATCACTGGCTGCTCTACCTCTATCTCCATGCTCTTATGGGAGACCTTCTAAGAATAAAAAACTTTCTAATGCTCCTCCACAAATAGTTTATGATGGGGCCTTTGTAAAGGCCTCTACACCTTTAGAAGATGAGGATGAAGAGAGAGCTATTAGAGCTTGTATCTATAAGGGAAAAGAAACAACTAAAATAACTACTCCACCTCAAGATTTAGAGCAAGAACCATATAGTGAGGCCTTCAAGATTATGAGGCACTTCGGTTATAAGGGGAGTGGTCCTATAAGAAAGAATGATAATGGCTTACTAAAACCCATTGAAGCTACAATCCACCGCAAAAAAGATACTAGTGCCTTAGGCTTTAAAAAGACTCCCTTTCATTTGGGGACCAAGAAATTTGTGTCAACTCCTGAGCCTAAATCTAAACCTGAACAAGAAATTGAAGATGCCACTCCACAAGTGAATCCAGAGGACATCTCTAATGAAGATACATTTCCATATCCCATTCCTCTGGATCTTGTGGTACTCTTTGCCAAACCTGATGAGCCTATCATACCTATTCATATGGTAGAGTAGATACTGATACGAATAATGATTCTGATAAAACTTCTTTAGTGTATTAATTCACATATGAGGAATGGAAAGCAACACTCAATGATGATCCTAATTTTCAAGGTGAATGATATAGGCCACCACATTTTCAAAAGTATTTTGAACAAGAACAACTTCAGCAAGCTATTAATGCCACAAGGGATAATAATGAGTCTGATGATGCTGCTAATGAAATTCTCACATCAAGCATTGACTCACATGAATATGAGTTTGATTCTTTGTCTGATGCTACTTATGATGTAGACATAGATACTGTTCACGTGTATGAAAGACTCCTCAAAGTAGGTGAAGGGTCTAGCACTAGGCTGCATGAATTAGACACCACTAATGTTAACATGTCCTCTACTTCAAACATAAGGTCTTATAGGGATTCGAATGATCCTTTGGATGAGATCACTCTAAGTCTTGACTTTCTCATCAATGCTTTTGAGGGTTATACCGTGAATGCAATTGAACTAGTCACTACTTCCCTTTCACTCTGCCATCTTGATCTGATAAACTAGAACTCCCCTTTTGAATCTAATGAAGTCCTAATGTTCCAGAATGATTATGATCTAGCCTATTACCTCCATGCTATTGAACCTATGATGTCCTCCACCAGTGAAAGTAGTGTCAACATGACAGAGGTGGATATCAAGTATCTTAGTCAAAAAATTAAAATAAGAAAAAATAGATGCTCTGATGGTGAAAACCACTTTGTGGCAGTTTCAGAGCCAAAAATAGTAAAAATAAAAGACGTATCCAATGGTGAAAACCTCTTTGAGGCACCCAAGGATGAGATACTTGATACACTTCTGAGCCACTTTTAAGAGAGGTCATTAGTATATATTGAGTCGACACAGCCAGCAAATTTGGGTACAGAGGCTACTCCATAGATTATTCATCTAGCACAATCATTGTCTGTTGAAGAAAAAGAAGAGTTCAGGAGCTTCTTTCAGAGCAAGAAAATAAAATTTGCATGGACCTACTTTGACATGCCTAGATTAGACCCCAATCTAATCATGCACCATTTTTCCATCACACCCAGTATCAAACCTATTAAATAGAAGCTGCGAAAGATGCATCCACACGTAGCGCTTTTGGTTAAAGTAGAACTAGAAAAGCTTCTTAAGGTTGGTTTCATAATAACTATTGATTATGTAGAATGGATTTCAAACATTGTTTCAGTCACTAAGCATGACAAATCCATTCGTGTATGCACTGATTTTAGATATCTCAATAAGGCATGTCCAAAAGATGACTTCCCACTACCTAATATTGATATGATAGTTGACATGACAGTAGGATATGAGATGTATTCCTTGATGGATGGATTTTATGGCTATAATCAAATAAAAATTGCACCAGAAGATCAAGAAAATACCACTTTTACATGTGCCTAGGGCACCTTTTTCTGGAATGTCATGCCTTTTGGACTTAAGAATGCTGGAGCAACATATCAGAGAGTTGTTACTACTATTTTCCATGATATGATGCATAAAATGATGGAGGATTATCTGGATGATACTTTAGCCAAAATCATGTAGTGAAGAACTTGTCTCATAGATTTGGGTCCCATCCTTGACCACATGGAACAATTTAGTCTCAAACTTAATCCAAAGAAATGTGCTTTCGGTGTTAGTTCTAGGAAATTCTTGGGTTATATCATTTCAGCTAAATGCATAGAAGTTGATCCTGAAAAGGTGCAAGCTATTATGGACATGCCTCCACCTAAGAATATCAGTCAAATGAGAGGATTACAAGGAAAGATAAAATCTATTCGGTGCTTCATTTCATAGTTGGTCAACAAGTCATAGCCCTTTACTAAAACTTTGCATAAGAATGTGACTTATGAATGGAATGAGGAATGTGACAAGGGACTTACTCAAATAAAATAGTATCTTGCTAATCCACCAATACTGATGCCTCCTATTCATGGGAAGCCTCTTATACTATACATCTCAACAATGAACACATCTTTGGGTGCTCTCCTAGCTCAAGAAGATCAGAACAACAAAGAGAGAGCCATATACTATATCAGCAGAACATTGGTTTCCTATGAAATGAACTACTCTATCATTGAGAAGGCTTGTTTAGCAATGGTATTTGCTTCTCATAAATTGCGGCATTATATGATAGCTCATACCACAAGACTTATTGCAAAAATGATCCACTAAAGTACCTATTAAGCAAGGCTGCCCTCACGGGTAGATTAGCGAAATGGGTAATGATACTTAGTGAATTTGACATTGAGTATGTGGAAAGAAAAGCTATTAAGGGACAAGCAATTGCTAATCAACTGGAGGAAGCTCCTTTGAAAGATCACCAGCCTTTGAGTATTGAATTCCCAGATGAATCCATCATGCTTCTCACACATCAATCTTGGAGCATGTTCTTTGATGGATCATTCACTCAGCAAGGATCAAGTGCAAGCATTCTATTTATAACACCTCAAAGATAATCATTGCCAAAAGCATATAAAATGTTGTTTCCCTACACAAACAACATAGCTGAATATGAAGCTCTCATTAATGGAATGAAGATAGCCCTTGAATGACATGTGGATGAGCTCAAAGTCTTTGGGGATTCTCAGTTAGTCATCAACCAAGTCAATGATGTCTACCAAACAAAATATGATAAGCTAATACCTTATAAAAGAATGGTGGATGATCTCAAATAGTACTTTGCACACATTTCTTTCCAGTAGATTCCAAGGGTAGACAATAAAGTAGCTGATGCTATGGCCACTCTTGCTTCAATGTTACAAATGCTAGAGAACAACTTCAGACATGAATTCATGGTGGAGGCATTACACTACCCTGCCTATGATATTCCTAAATCTAGGATGATCTATTCAGTCATTAGACATGATTCATCCTGCTACCACCATATCTTTTCCTACCTTCATGACCAGATCATTCCAGACACCTATACCTAGAATGAAAAGTGTCACCTAATTCATACTAATTCATGGTATGTCCTCATAGAAAATGACTTGTATAGACGGGGTCTAGATGGTACCATCCTTAGGTGTTTAGAACCTAATGAGTCCAAACATGCGCTAGCTAAGGTACATGAAGGTATCTATGGGTCTCATTCTAGTGGTCTAACATTAGACCGAAAACTTATTAGAGTTGGTTATTACTGGCCGGACATGGAAAAAGAAGCTATTCAATATGCCAAGACTTGCAAGCAATGCCAATTTCATGGGAATCTGATTCATGCTCCTGCTAATGAGCTTAGTCCTCTCATCAATTTCTGGCCATTTCAGCAATGGGCTTTTAACTTGGTCAGTTAGATACATCCTTCTTCTTCAAGAGGACATAAATTTATCATCACAGCTACTGATTACTTTACCAAGTGGGTTGAGGTAGTGGCTCTAACTATAGCTGATGGCAAGAGTATTGCTATGTTCATACTGAACTATATCATTTGCAGATATGGTATACCCTCATCTATTATCATTGACAATGGGGTACAATTCAAAAATAAGGACCTGATAGACTTATGTGCCAAGTTCAGAATTATTTAGCATTGGTCATCTATCTATTATCCTTAAGGTAATGGACAAGCAGAGGCTTCTAATAAGACAATTCTGAAAATCTTGCACTGAACAGTTCATAAATCTAGTAGAGATAGGCATCTCTAGATTAATTCAGCTTTGTGGGCCTATAGAACAAGTATCTAAACACCAACAAGGGCCACTCCCTTCACCTTGGTTTATGGAGAAGAAGCAATATTGCCTATTGAGGTCAAGATTTCAACATTATGAATCTCTCTGAGGTGCCTCATCACTGATGAAGAAAATAGAATATCCCAGCTTCTAGACCTTGAGTTACTTAATGAATGTCGGAAGGTGGCATTCAATCATCTAAGAGCATACCAAAAGAGGATGTCTAAATCCTATGATAAGATAGTCAAACAAAGAGAATTCCAAGTGGGTGATCTCTTCCTAAGAGAGAACCCCAAGAATCAGCAACAGGGAGTCCAGAAAGGCAAATTTGAACCAAACTGGCTTGGTCCGTATGTCATTACTACAACATTTGGGTCTGGTGCTTATCGACTCTCCACCATTAAAGGAGAATAACTCAAAGAACCTATCAATGCTCTTCACTTGAAAAAGTTCTACAACTGAGGCATTCTCTATATGCTCATGTACATACTTATTGGTCCTGAAAAAATTCAAAAAAATATAAAATTGCAAAAAATCCTAAAAATTGCAAAAATGTCCTTTAAAAAAATGATCATCTTAGTGAAAACCTAGTAAATAGGTGCTTTGATGTATCTATTATCTTGGTGAAAACTTGGTAAATAGGCACCTTGATAATAAAAAAAAAAATTAAAAATTGAAAAAATACAAAAAACATGAAAAAATAAAAAATACAAAAAAAATGAAATATTTAAAAATACAAAAAAATCAAAAAAGAGAAAAGTACAAAAAAATTGAAATAGAAGAAAATGTGCCATTGATGAAAACCTGGTAAACAGGCGTCATGGTAGAAAAAATAAAATCTCTACCAAGATGGTGAAAACTTGGTAAACATGCACCTCTTGTTTCCTAAAGCTACATCTCATCTTAGCATCACTTGGCTCTTAGTTTCCTGGTTTATCTTTCTTTCCCACTTTCCTGCTTTAGTTCATTTCCTGTTTCAGTTTGTTTCCTACTTTTAGCTTGTTTCCTGCTTTAGTTTTCCAGCTCATGCACTTGCCTTCAGTTGTCTTCGAGATTTTCCTTAACTCTTCATGGATTGGAAGTGGTTCACACTTGTGGGCACCTTCCTAGTCTAGGGGGCATTATCTTATCACTTTCAGAAGCTTTGTTTATGCATCAGTCACCAGCGGTTCTCACTGTGTCTACCTGCTAATGCCTAGATACTTTTGAGATTTCTCTCCATGAGGATCTCTCATGTACCTATTGCCAGTGGTTCTCACTATGCCTACCTACTGATACTTAGCTCTCATCTAAACCTCTCTCTTTTGGGATCTCTTCCTTACATCAGTCACCAATGGTCCTCATTGCATCTACCTACTAATGTTTCACTTGTGCTTTATTCTCTCTTTTGAGAATCTTCCTTCTATCGGTCACCAATGGTTCTCACTATGCTCACCTACTGATACTTGTTCTATGCTCTGACATCTTCTTGAGACTTCATCTCTTGTGATGGTCACCAGTGGTTCTCACTACGTCTTCCTGCTATTGCTATCCTGTCAAGGCTTCGAATATTGTTCACTTCTGATTTGACTTCAATCCACTTGGACACAAATGTAAACTAAAACTAAAACTGACTTTGTGTTCCTTTGAAGCATGCTGAGATTTTCCTTTGCTTGTTTATTTGTTTTCTTTATCATTTCCCCTCGAGAGAATCTAAGATGTCTTTCTTGACTGAGAAACGCAAAGACTGGGGTCATGATCTTTCCTTTGTTTTCTATTTGCTAGTTTAGTTCCAATGATCCAAGGAATCTATCTAAGAGGGGTGTCCATCTGTAAGAGCCTTCATCTCATATTGGATGGCCATGCATACCTTGACTCCTTTTATATGGATGCTTTGGTGAGGTTGGTTCTTCTCCTTGTCTATTTTGAGTGACTTCTTTCTACTACAATTAAAATTGCTAATGCTCATCCTGCTAAGTGAATTTAAGTGTCACTACGAGCAATCTTTAGAAAAAGAAGGAACTCTCACATTTCTGGTGTTTTTGTTCACAAGCAACATTTAGGTCATTCTAGCAATTGTGCTTTAATGCTTATGTTAACTTGCTAAATCAAAAGGAATAGGTGTTCAGGTCATTCTAGCTTCCTGTACCTTAATGCTTACATCTCATTTCGACAAATCTAAGACTTATGTCATATTTATATTCTCATAATTGTAATGTTAGTGAGGATTGTATGACATATTGCAATTGTTAAATGAACTCAATGATGATAAATATGATGAGTCCAACAACCAAGTCCCAGGGCTTGCATTTTCATTCTAGGCTTGCATTTTAACTTAAGCTTGCATTTTCATGCTAAGCTTGCATTTGAGACAATATCTTATTACTCTCTTGATTTCTTTCTATTCATTGAAGGTTCTCATCTTTTGTCCCAATTTCATCTTGGCTGCATAAGTGTCTGGTTCTCACTCTCAATCTTTGAAATGTAATTTTTTTGATTAGTACTTGTCATATATTGTGACAATCCTGCATGAGATGATTAGTACCATATACATTACATATCCATTGCATTTTCATTTCATTTTCATTTGCATTCATAAATTCATTTTGCATCTACATCTACATGTGCATCAAGCATAACTCAAATCATACATTACACATATGCATACATTCTATCCATCTATCACTGCATTTCACATCACATCATCATAAAAATAACTATGTGCATATTCATATTCAAAAAAATAAGCATTTGCATTTCATACATTTCTATCCATACATCTAAGCATATAGAAACATCTCATAAACATCAATATCAAAGTGATATAGCAACAAGTACAAAGATATCTATCAATCTCATATATATATCTCAAAATAATGTCATGTACAAAATAGAGGGTGCTACTCGAGCACAGTGTCAAAAATGGGCTACAATATACAAGTGTATCAAATGTGCTAGCTAGGTCCGACACCACCCAGAGGAGGTGATGCCAATGGTCTCTATAGAAGAGGCATCGGTCACTATGGAGGTGCCTATTATGGGGGTGCCTATGGTGCTTGTGGTGCCTCATGTGGTAGTGGCTGTGGTGGTGGCTATGGTTGTGTTGGTGGAGATGCCTGTGGAGCTCCAACATAATCAGTGAGTGGTGGTACCTGCTCTGATAGATCTGGATTGATCCCATAGTAAGCTGCATAGTAATATGTTTCCTGAATAGCCTCATATCTTGTCTCAATCCTCGATCATGCCAGCTCCTCCCATAGTTGCCTGATCTCAGCGTCCCTGTTAGCTACCTGGGTCTCCTCCCTAATGACTCAAGTGTGATAGTCATCTCACTCTCATTGGACCTATCTAACTCTCTCATGGCTCTTCCTAAGAGACTCCTACAATTTTGGTGTACCTGATCCTATTGAAATGTCAGACATATTAGTATCATCGTTTGGTGGTGTCTATTGTGATGTATCACCTGTCCACTACCTAGTGGACCTCTACTAGACCCCACTACTCCCAGCTCCTACATTCGAGCCCATAGTCCTAGGAGGGATGCTAATCTATCCTACTTGGGGTCTCAATAGTCTTTGTTGTTGTTGTCCTTGTTGTGTAACCTGCTACTGTGCAGGCTGCTAAACTGGTCGCTACTAAGCTTGTGGCTACTGATCTGGTACTGTCTGCTATTGTGCAGGTTGCTACTATGCTCCCATACCAATAGGATATGTGAATCTTAGATGAGGACATGCAATCAACTAGTCCCTATATGCAAGCATCACCCCTACATTGGTGACATCCACCATATAGTCCCATCGTGCTGCTGGAATGTGTGCCTCTATCGCACACCACCCTAGATCCAGTCTAGCATGCCACCCCCTTCTTCTCCTCATCGGAGAAGTAGGCATAGGGGTAGTACTCATGTGATATGTCATGCTACCTACCAAACTGGCCTAGAACACCTGTGAAAATGAATCTCTCAATAATGGTGACACTCCATCCAATTAGTGGACATGAAACAAACATATGTGAAAGCTTTCTCCGCGCATCATCCCATGGCTCGGTAGCCACCCAAGGTCTCTAGACTATAGTTTCCATGTCATCTAGCTATCCTCTCCACTACTCCATCTTACCTAGTAGAGACTAATTCATTGAACCTATGTACCTATAAATGTAAGGCTCTAGTGCCTATCATGTATCATGGAATATAGGCTTGCAAATGAGGAGATGCTCCCAGGCCTAGATCTGTAAGACAAAGACACCTGCCGCCATCATCCTCATGATATGATATACTATCTCATGCATCTCATGATACATGTGGGCTAGCATGCACTCACTGTAGATGTCTATAGTCTTCTTTGACCATTAGTGTTTCACACTTAGTCATTTACCTAAGCAATGATGGTCAGTCATCACTGTGACTGAGTCATTTTGTAAAGGTTGAGTTTTGTATTGTATACTTACCAAGCAATAGTATTGTCAAGTAAAGTCATGGTCACTATATGTTTGTAATATGCCAAGAGTATAGTTATTACTGAGTTACATATATCAATGATTACTAAGTGATAGAGAAGTTCAACTGATGCCGAGTACAGTTGATGCTGAGTGCTAGGAATAACTTTTGTCGAGTTAACCAAAATTGACATACAAGTTTGGAATGGCACAATGAATGAGGTAAACCAATTTTTGGTGATAATAATATTTTGTATTTTGTCTATTAAGGTAATTACAAAGGTAATTATGCATCCATATTGTTATCATTGATCCCTATGTAAAACCTAGAACCAATCAGAAAATTGTATAGGTAAGGTGGCAATAGAAATAAATCTGATTCGTAGATCTTGAAATGGTAAAACATTTTTGTTGTTATATAAGGGAAAGATCTAGATTAGATATAAGTGTGTGAATTAGATAGATAAGATTGAATTAGTATGAGAAAATGATCAAAGAAGTATATATAGAATAGTAAAGTATTTAGACAGAATTCAGTGGCCGAGCTAAGTAGTGAAAGGACAAAATCAAGAAAGATCAGATAGAAGAGATCAAAACATAAAGAAAAGAGGAGATATGTAATCTGCATACTAGTGCAAATTGAAAGATTAGGTACTAAGACATTTTGACCAGTGTATCAGGGTAAATCTCTTAACCAATTAGTCTTAGCAGACTTTTGTAAATCTCTTTACCGAGTGCTTACTTTATTGTAAGTTTATAAATCCTTTAACAAGGTAGACTATACAAGTCTTTTTGCTTTTAACTGAGTAGACCTTTCACAGGGTAGATCAGGATTTGATCACATTTTGTAAGCCTTAACAAGAAAAACTTATTACTGCAGTAGTGAATATTTGTGCGTGTCATCCCCACCCCAGTTTTACCTTTCAAGGGTTTCTGGGTTACCAAAATCTTGGTGCTATGAGTAATTTCATGCATGTTGCTTTATATGTTTTGTTTCTTACTATGATCAATTTTTTTTTATGTTATGCATAAATTTTTATCAGATCAAAGGATAAAAGTAGGTAATATCTAATTACCCCCCCCTCTTAGTATTACTTTCCCACTTATATTTCCAACAATTGGTATCAGAGCAGCAAGGTTTCTCTTAAGGAAGTCTAACCACTTGAGGAAAAAGATCTTAAAATGGAAGCTTACAAACTAGGAAAGATCATAGAGAATCAAAAGATTGAAGTACAACTAGCATTGCAACAATTGGAAGCAGCCAGAGGAGAATTGAAGAAATCTTTGAGCAAGAGAAGAGAGATTGCAATCCAACAGAATGAGCCATAGTACAAAGAGGAAGACATCTCTGGACTATTTGACAATGGTAACTCTACCGAGAGTGATAAAGCTATAAAAGAAATACTAGAGAAAAATACCATACTAAATGATGACATCAGAACTCTAATGAGAGAACAAGAAATTCAATCTATCAAACTTTGTGAATTAGTGGAATAGAATAAGAAAGCTGAAGATGATAAGACAATGGCTGAGGAAGACAAAAGAAAAATTGCAATTAGACTAGATGAAAGAACAAGTGGCATGCAAAGATTGACTAATAATCAACTAGACATGGTAAATCAGCTACTGATGGTTAATTAGGAATTGGGCAGAAAAGATATGGAAATCAGTCAACTAAGGTCTGAGAATGATCAGTTGAAACATGATTTGAGAACTAAGGGTATGTGCAAGATCATGAGGGGCCAAAAAGTGGCGATGTGAAAAATATTCACTTTTCACTTGTCCAAAAGCGCATGAAAATGCTTGTTGACTTTTTAGTAGGCTTGGGTGTCAGTACACCTAGGCAAACTTGACACCAAAGCACAAGCCTAATCGGGTACCCGATACCTACATGGTCAACTATTGAAATGTCTCAAATACATATTTTTCCCCCGTTTCTCTGAGTTCCAGACTTTGACAATGTAGTTGACCACTTTTTTTTCACCCGAATTTGATAAAATGAAAAGGGTATCTTAAGGAGATTATCAGCTTTCTATCAATATAATTGCTGTCAAATTTTGAATTTGGTAAGTAATTATTAGTTATTTTCCAATAGAGCTACCTCTAAAGTGTTGATTTATATACTGATTGAAAAATGACTATAAATTTTAGACGGTATAACATTTTTTAAATCTGAAAAATGTGTCACATTCTATGCTTCACCTACTATAAGGAAAAATAAATAAAATTTGAATTTTGTAAAGTTTTGAATGAGTTAAGGTGGTTAGACATGGGAGTTTTTTTATTCTAAAAATGTTGTAGAAAAAAATTCATAATTAATTATTGTTTGGGAATAAAATTATAAAAAAATATGTGTCACATCCAAGCATGAGTCTACTACTTATATATAAAATCTTATAATAAAATATTATCATTTGATTATGATTAAGGTGGTCAGACATACACCTACTTCTTATTTTTTTCCAAACTTTTTTGTACTACTACATTGAAATCTATACTTTTCACCAATCATACTAACTTTTTCTCAAAAAAAGGCCTAGTAGTTTAGAAGCTACATTCAATTTTCTATAGATTCTATTGTTACAACTTTTTGATATTAGGTTCATAGCTAGTTGAAATTTTCACGTCAAGTTGACTAACCTTGATTTGCTAATTTTTCATTGCCACTTAAGGGCATAGTTTGGCCCCTCATGATCTTGTACATACCCCTAAAAAAGAGATCAATGAAAGGATGAACAAATCCAATGAAGCTGCAAAATATTTTGAAGACTTGTTAAGATCACCTAGAAGATCCAGTGATAGATCAGGACTTGGACTAAATGAACATTCATCTAGTGAAGAACAAGAATCATCAATGAATGGAGAACAGAAGATGGCTAAACCAAAGAACTCCAAGCCAACATGTCATCACTATGGAAAGCCAGGACATACAACCAACATATGCAGAAGCAAACATGGTAAGTTTGATTCTAAGCCTAAGTTTAATGGACATTGTTTTAACTGCAAGAAGCATGGACATCAAGCACATGAATGTAGATTGAAAGCTAGTAATTCATCCACCTCACCCAAGTTTCAAGGAAGTTGTTTCAATTGTCAGAAATATGGGCATAAAGCATTTGAATGTAGATCAAGATCAAGGTGGTCATCAAATGAGAAAACAAAGCCAGTCACAAAGCACAACTGTTACAATTGGGATTACAACACTTGGTATAATTGCCATTATTATGGTAAGTATGGACACATCAGAGAAAATTGCATGAAGACTCACTTTAGAGGTAAATCCAAAAGTTGGATGAATGGAAGCATGGTTTCTTAAAAATGTAACAAGGTTAGTCATTTAAAGAAAGATTGCATATCACCTATGCCGAGCAATGAAAATCAGAATGGAGGTATTCATGAGAAACTAAAGAGTCAGATGGAAAAGACATGGAGGATGAAAGAACAAGAAAACTCAAGTGAAGCTAGCACATTGACGATCACCCAATCCAATGGATTAGGTGATCACACTTCTTCTAATTAAGCTTGAAAGGTATGTTCAGAACCAAGTCTTGTAAAGTCTTATCTTTCATCAGTTCCTAACATAGAACTGAGCAAAAGTCCACATTAGCATAGATAAAGATGCACTAGGACATATATGAGAAAAATAGAAAATTTCACTTTTGATGTCGAGCATTATTGTCAATGACTGATCTATCAATGCATGCCAAGCACCTACTATGGCTAAAATGCTATGTACGTCAAGTTGTATTGCAACAGTTATATCGACTAAGCTTGTGAGTTTGCTGAGATAGTTTTAATCTACCTAAATTTGTACGGAGCATTTATGAGGCCCTAATCCTATTTTTTTAGATTCTATAAACTGGAAAGTTGCCATTAATTTCATTTCACCAGGCTATTCAAGATTTCAAAGAGTGATTTAGAGTTTGAGAAACCAGATTAAGTAAAGCAATTCCAGATTCTCTTAGCGTGCTGTTGGCAAAATTCATCTACAGGGTTATTGACAAAAAGGTACTTTGCTGAGAAAATATTTTCTTTTCAAAAATTATAGTTCAAAATGGCATCATCTTCATCTGCACCAGTCAAGAAACAAGGGATAGAAGTTTTAAATGTGCAACTTGTAAGGAACGAAGTTTGCAAATCGAGTGTTTTCAAGACAATGTCAGAAAGTGTTGTCAGAGGAGATTTCAATGGAGCCCTATCATCTATTCTAGAGAATGTGTTATTGATGAATGATGTTAGGTCTTTCTATATGTGCAAAATTAGAGAAATTGGTGATTATGAGATCAGGGAAGCATATGAAAAACTATGTGTCAACGGTGTACTGAAGCCAGAACATAAGGTTGTTGTCGATCAAGGGTTAGTGCATGCCCTAAATTTCCCACAAAATTTCAAAGTGGAATGGATGAAGATCATTTTGGGTCAATTACATGACATGCAGTTATGGTTGGAAGATGGACCGGTGAAGATCACAAAGGAAATGATACACAAGCTCACTAGCTACCCTACAATTAATGGGAAGAGAACGATGAAATGTGTAAGAAAAGAGGATATTCAAGAAAACACCCAGGTAGTTTGGAACAAACACGGCATGACAATTTCCACCATTACCAATCTAGAAATTGACTTCGATGTTAGAGTCATCTCGCACAAGTTTTATCAATCCAGTTAGTTGGACAACATCCCCTGTATGGTAGTGGACCAGGCATGGAAGATTATTAAGAAAGGGAACACATATGACCTTGCCAAGCTCCATCTGACTCTATTGGAAATTAGGAGAGATAGATACTAAGAGGGGAGGGGTGAATCAGTATCTACCAGAACTTTTCATCTAAATCCTTCATTCTGATTTAACATTCAGTACTTTAACTGATCAAATAACTTGCATCAAATTGCGTAAACAATCATATATGAAACTAACTAATCATTATACCATCAATGAAATCACATAACACAAGTATTTGGTTATGTAGAAACCCTTGTTAGAAGGTAAAACTACAGTGGGGATGAGAGCCACAAATCTTCACTAGTCTACAGATAGAAAGAGTTTGCCTGTTAAGGCTACAATTGTGATCACTTCTCGTGATCTTACCCTATTAGGAGTAACAAAAAATTAGCTAGATCTACCTCATTATAGGATTTTGACAACACTGTTAAGTTTGCACTCAGTTAAGAGATTTACAATAGGACTATTAAATCTACTCGGTTAAGATATTTTGATAGTTCTATTACAATTGTTAGAAAGCAATAGAAAATGTATCTACTCTGATTGACAACTTGATTGTCTAAAAATAGATCATATAAGTACTATATAAATATCACCTTTCCTATGTAGATCTTCTTCTCTTTGATGCTTAGTTTTCTTTGTCAATTCTGAATACTTCTCTGTAAACAATTCTGCTCAGTTTGGTCTATTCAGTGCTTGTATCAATTTTGTCTCATCATCTTCGTCATTCTTAGAATGATATATTTATAGTGTTCTAGATTTGCTAAACCATTTGATTTACATTTGTTAGATTATGTCTCTTAACCATGTTCATAGATTATACCGCTTTACCTTTCTCAGTTGATGTATCACCGTCAGATCTTCTTTGAATTTTGTCAGTCGTCGATCTTGTAACAAACTATATTCCTTTTCATATCTTTACACTGATTTTGAAATAATCTAGCTTACACGTGTATCAATTTGTTATAACTATCTATCTTGAAAATTGTGCCTTCACTAATTCATAAGTCATTTTTATTATCCTCGATAGTGCTTGTTTACTCTATTCGGTGTATGCTAGAAGACTTCGGTGTAAACTATCCATCGGTGTGAATGTGCGCTTGGTAGACTATAAGATACATCAATGCATATAGTCAACTGACTTGCTTTGATAAGCTTTACCAACTATTCTTGTCTCCTTTTATTTACCGACTAGTCCAGTATTTCACCAACTAATGATTTTCATACTAAGTGACAATAAATGCTCAATAGAGATAACAATCTCCCCCTTTGGCATTAGTATCAAAACAAAAAAATGTATATGCAGCAGATTATTACATCCTTATATCTCCTGAATGTATATACATATACAAAAATATCTAAGTATATAAATACTCCCCCTTTTAATATTCTTGGTAGTGTGTAAGGTACATGTAGAAAAATAGATAGCAAAATAGTCCTTCCCCATCATACATTTTCTTTCCCCCTTTTTGATATAAATGCCAAAAATGTAGAATGTATACTTACAACTTATCAAAAATGTGCTGATGGGTTTTCTTTAGTGATTCCAGGAGGTTGTCCCATTCCTCAGTCAAGTTTGTAAGAGTGAGGTGCTCATAACTCACTTGATTTTTTATGTCCATAACATTATTCAACACCGAAATGTTAGGTGTAGAGACCAATGTGCGTGTTTTATCCATATGCTATTCAAAAAATTTCAGGTGTAGGATGAGTTCTTTTTGCAACTCTGTAACCTGATCTATTATTCTCTCTTTCTTTTGATTAAGATCTCTGATCAACCACCTAATTTCATGTATCCGGAGGATATGCATGCCTAAATCTTTTGGCTCGGTTGATGCAGATTGTGTACATGTCTGCATTTCTTCTTTAAGTTTCTTAATTTGTTTACTGACCTCAAAAGTGAACATGTTGGTAGTACACAAAGTCATCAAGCTTTGAAATATATAAGTTGTAATAATCTGACAATCAGATATTACCTTGGATAACTCTACCTAGTTCAAAGCAACTTCTACACACAACTTTTGTACAAGTTTCTCCTGTACTCTACTTTTTGCCCTTTCTTCCATTCTCTTTTCTATATCAACATCCGGCTATTGTATTTGTTGTGACAAATATGCTAGCTGATCTAGTATGGGCTTGTTGACATCAACATCAACATCAGGAATGACTTGTTGTAATATGTCTCTAAAATTTGTCAGTATTTCATTTCTTTTATAGGTTTTCTTTAATCTTTCCTAAGCTACCTTCCTCTAACATAGCTCACCATATGTTTGCAATTCAGAGGGGCTCAATGTCATTGGATCAACATTCGGTATTTCAATGATTTCTTGTAATGTTACGGCTCCTTTTTCTAGTTTCTTCTTCTTGAGAGGTCCACTCCTCGATAGTATAGCAGTGCTCTTATCTTTTGGAGTCTCAGTGCTGGTTGACATGCTTTTATCTTTCTGATGCTCATCGGTGTTCGATGGTTGAGCTTTGGTAGTAATGTTAGTTTGGTTCACCTCAGTAGTTTCTTCTTGTTCTTTATGTTCTTCACCTTCTTTTTTCTCCTTTGTATCCTTTTGTTCAGTATCTTGTGGTGCAATAGTGGATTGTGCCTCTAGAATAGGTGAATTTTTATCTGCAGGTAACATTATTTCTGGTGTTTCCTCAGCATCCTTGTGTTCATCTTGTTTCTTCTCCTCATGTTCAATCTATGCTATAATAGCTAATGCCTCATCAATCATCAGTAGATTGCTCGGTAGTGATGTTGTGTCAATATCCTTCAAAGATATTATTTGTACATCTTCATCATCGTTATTATCAGGGTCACCATGTGTTATGTCCTCAATAAGAACATCTTCATCTATTTTCTTCTTTAGTTGAATTTCAACTCTTTCTGGTGCTTGTTGTGTTACACTTATCTTTGATGTGTCCTCGGTTATGTCTATTATCTCAGTATCCTATGTACCAGTGTCCTTATCTATATTGTCTATATCACCCAAAAGTATACCTTTATCTTTTGACCTTTTCACTCTTTTTAACATTTGTAGATAAGTAGCTTGCTCTGCTTTTGCTTCTTCCTTCAAGATCAAATCCCATAATGATGTATACTCAGAATCTATGTCATTGACATTTTCATCCATAATCATGAGGGTTTTGTGTTTTATCAAAAATCTTTGTTGATACTTCTGTAAATACTTTGCTACTTCAGTCATGCTTAGATGTGTTGCTAACCTCATCAATGATCTTTCTCTTTTGTTCTTTTTTGTCTCTATTTTTGCGATCCATCTTGTAGCAATTCTATCATCTAGTGCCTTCAGTAAACTATAAGAAATTTCAATCGGTATTCTCTTGAATTTGATCATTTGTTGTACAACCACATTCTCAATCTTTATTTGATCCTCTACACTCATGCTGTCAAACTTTCCTAAAGTGGGATCATTCAAATTTCTATTTTCCATTATATCTTCAATTAATTCTTCAATAGTATATCTTTGTGTTTTACAACCTTGTATATGTTCTCTTCATCAAACTTGTCATTACCTTCGGTAACCTTTGTTTGTTTCATTTTCTTCTTCGGTAATTCTACTACCATCTTTGTCTTTCTTTTAATATATTTTTGAGTAGGAGTTGCTGCCCTTGGTTTCTTAGTTACAATCATCTCCTTTTCTATATAATTAGTAGGAGGAACAAATAAGGTTCCCTTGGCATCATCAGACTTGGTGGCTTCACTATCACAAGATTTATTTGCAAGCTCCAGTAGCCCTTCGGTTGTGGCAACAACTGATGATTCCTAAGATAAATCATCTGGTAATTGGGAGGCAGTTAGTGTAGCCTCAAGATTATTTATTAACTTCTTTCCTCTTCTAGTCATTTTACTGATAGAGATATTAGTCTCTGTTCTTGATTTAGCTTCCTCATATGTTCCAAATCTACTTGCAGAAATGTCAATAGGAAGTGCTAGCAAGGCGGTAATGGATTTCAATGCAAAATCATGGCTTATCTCGTAACCCATAGGTGCTAGCCACTTGATTCTCAGTGTAACAGATTTGATCAAGTAGTGATCTGTGCTAACAACAAAACATATATCATTCTCAAATTTCTTTACTAACTCACTAGGTATTCGGCTTCTCTTATGCATCTGTTCCTTGAATTTGTTAAAGTATAGATCAAATTCCTTATTTTCATTATCTCTGAGAGAATTCATATGATCACTAATATATTGTGCAATAGGTTTGTCCTTCTTCCATACAACCTTTCCAATGCTAGGTACAAACCTTTGTATATACAAGAATAAACATACAAGTAAAGAATCGAATTTACATGTATTAGACTTCTTTGATCTTATGACCTTCATGTTGTCTGCTAGCTGTCGAAACATGATGTCTGCTAGGTCAACATGGTGATTCTTTTTCACAATCTTATAGGCCATATCCACAGTATTTGTTGGTGCACTGTTCAATTCACTCGACTGAAATATCTTATATCCGATAACATGAGCTACAAATTTTACAGCAGGATCTTTGATTTTGTTTATTTTCAGCGCTCTTCCATCCCATTCTACACCTGTGTTTTTTTCAACTTCTTGTCTAGCAGAACTGCAAAATGCTTTCACTTTATCAGTAGTGGGATACCCTATAATAATGCTTATCATCTTCTTTGTTACTTTGATAGGCTTGCTGTCCAACCAAAATTTGTCATCGTGATATCAGCTCAACATAATTCTTATCCATTCATTCTTAAAATCTTGAGGAAAATAGCGAATGCCAGTTAACCCTACATGTTCTAGGCATTTATACTCTGGTTTCAACTATCTGTTTAGGTCACAAACCCCTTGAAGTGCAGCAATCAGTTCATACATTCCTACCTCATTGATCTTGCAGTGGATATACACTCTAACATCTTCAGTTAATAAAACCCTTTCAGGAATGCTAGAGAATGCTCCCATTAGATCAATCTGTGATGCAACTCTAGGGTGTAATTTGAATTTATCTTCTTTAAAATGTGCCCTAAATATGAATTCAACCTCTTCTTCACCTTGTTGTGATTTAGTTGCGGTAGATGTGGATGCCATCAAGAAAACTAGGGTTTTAGTGATTACAGTGAGCACAAGTTAAAACTATATCCGAAAAACCTACTTGATAGTTGAAGAACAGTTGTCAATTTGAGATGAAAGTGCCTTGAATCTCTATAGAAATATTTAGCTCAAACTCTTGGTTTCTCTAAAAAATTCATTCTCCGGTGCTCACAATGTAAATAATGAACTCGATTCTAGTGTACTTATAGATTTTTCCAAAATTCCCTGCTCAAATATTTGCAATAAATGCTTGACCTAACTTCATAGTGTATTACAGCTGTCTTATTTAGTTGACACCCAATTTCATCAGTTTACACTATTTCCTTGGTTAACCTTGCCTTTACCGACTTGTATAACATTGTTAGCTCACACAATATAACCATAGTGCATCTTAATTCATGTAGATTTGGTATTAACTCTTCAAGTATAAGGAACTGTATGTAAAATATGATCTTTCAAAGTATCAGTTCCATACATACCTTAGTCACCTTAAGTGGAGTTACCAATGTCACCCTGTCTAGAGGATGAGGTTTCATCGACAGTGTTACTCAATTTAGCAATCACCTTCTCTGCTTTCTTCCACATAGTATTCCTCATCTTCATGATATCTGCAATAGTGTATCCACTCTCAAATACATGATTCTCATCTAGTACTCGATCTCTACAGTCTTTGCTCACATGACTGACTTTGTGACAGTCCATACAGGCCATCAGTGTGCTTGCCCAATATCTTGAATTTCTTATGTGATGTGCCCTATAGTAGTTAGTAGCAATATGTCCATACTGGCCACAAGCAGTGCAACTATTCCATGTATTATAATTCCATACATATGCATTACCTTCCCTCTTTGGTTGATATGACTTCTAATTTTTCTATTTAGGAGTCCAAACTTGCTTCATCTTAGCTTTGCATTCACTTGTAGTGTGACCATGCTTGTTACATGTGTAACATATCTTCCCTGTAGTAGTCTTTCTGATATTGTCCTTTTGTTTAGATCTACATTCAAATGCTTGATGTCCATACTTTCCATAGTAATAGTAGTAACCATCAAATCTTGTAGTAGTAATAGGAGGATACCCTTAGCTTTGCTTCAACATACATTAGAAGTGTATCCAGGTTTTCCATAGTGATAGCAAGTGAGTACTTTAGATTTTTGACCTTGATTATTACTGATCTTTTCAGTATGTTTCAATGGTTCACCTTCACCAGTATAACCTATACCAGCTCTACTTCCAAATCTTCTCTGATTGTCCAGGAAATCATCAATCTTCTTTGAACTTTCTTCAGCCAACTTTTTCATCTCATTGTGTTGCTGTTGATTCTTTAGGTCATTCCTCAACTTTTCATTTTCTTCTCTCAATCTTGCCATATCTTCAAGATTCCTTGATAGTTCACCATTGATCTGGTTTACTTCTTGATTTGCAATCAAAACCTGATTAGACACTTGAAAGTGATGATCAATAAGTCTTTGTATTTCACTTTCCTTGGCTTGTAATTGTCCAGTCATCAGTCTTCTATCTTCAATGGCTAGGTTATGGTCTTTCTCAGCTTGTGTTGCATTGCTCAATATTTCTACCATTCTTACCATTTGTGTTCTTGTCCAATCTATAAAGCCTTCACTTGATCAGATAATTGCTGGCTCCTTTTAGATAGGTCAGTGATAGTACTTTCAGATCCATCAGAGATGCTTCCCGAGCTAGATCCACTACGATCAAATGCATCTTCAAAAATTTCTTCATGATAACCAATCTCACCTTATGTAGTTGCAATGTTCTTTCTCTGTACCAGTAAATCCTTTAATTCAATCTTGGCTTTCTTGTACTATTCCACATACATCTGCAGTTGAAGTTTTTGATTCTCAATAGACTTATCAAGCTTATATCTCTCCATGTCTTTAGATCTTTACCCTTTAGTGGTTAGACTATTCAACAAGAGAACTCAGATCTGATACCAATTGTTGGAAATTAGGAGAAACAGATATTGAGAGGGGAGGGGTGAATCAATATCTACCAAAACTTTTCATTTAAAACCTTCATTCTGATTTAAGATTCAATACTTTAACCGATCAAATAACTTGCATCAAATTGCATAAACAATCATATATGAAACTAACTAATCATTATACCATCAATGCAATCACATAACACAAGTATTTGGTTATGCAAAAACCCTTGTTAGAAGGTAAAACTACTGTGAGGATGAGACCCACAAATCTTCACTAGTCTGCAGATAGAAAGAGTTTGCCTGTTAAGGCTATAATTGTGATCACTTCTCGTGATCTTACCCTGTTAGGAGTAACAAAAGATTAGCTAGATCTACCTTGTTATAGGATTTTGACAACACTATTAAGTGTGCACTCGGTTAACAAATTTACAATAGGACTGTTAAATCCACTCGGTTAAGAGATTTTGATAGTTCTATTACAATTGTTAGAAAGCAATAAAAAATGTATCTGCTCTGATTGACAACTTGATTGTCAGATAACAAATCATATAAGTACTATATAAATATCACCTTTCTTGTGTAGATCTTCTACTCTGTGATGCTCGGTTTGCTTTGTCAATTCTGAATACTTCTCTGTAAACAATTCTTCTAGGTTTGGTCTATTCAATGCTTGTATCAATTTTGTCTCATCATCTTCGTCATTCTTAGAATGATATATTTATAGTGTTCTAGATTTGCTAAACCATTTGATTTACATCTGTTAGATTATGCCTCTTAACCATATTCATAGATTATACCACTTCACCTTTCTCGATTGATGTATCACCGTCAGATCTTCTTTGAATTTTGTCAGTCGTTGATCTTGTAAAAAACTATATTCCTTTTCATATCTTTACGCTGATTCTAAAATAATCTAGCTTACACATGTATCAGTCTATTATAACTATCTATCTTGAAAATTGTGCCTTCACTGATTCATAAGTCATTTCTGTTATCCTCGGTAGTGCTTGTTTACTCTGTTCGATGTATGCTAGAAGATTTCGGTGTAACCTATCCATCGGTGTGAATTTGCGCTCAGTGGACTATAAGATACATCGGTGCATATAGTCAACTGACTTGCTTTGCTAATCTTTACCGACTGTTCCTGTCTCCTTGTATTTACCGACTAGTCCAGTATTTCACCGACTAATGATTTTGATACTAAGTGAAAATAAATGCTCAATAGAGATAACAGACTCAACTTGCTGAGAATTTGAACTCCATCCAAACTATGAAGAACTCTATGTGTAAGTTCGGTTCCCTACTAATCTGTATATTCTTTTATGTTAAGAAGTGTTTTCCTACACATGGTGATGTAACATGGGATTAGAAGAAGCCCATCACAGTTCAAATTAATGATTTTATAAACCAGATTGGTGATGATTTTGAAGGGATTATGGATAATTATTTCATTGAGTTTAAGAAGAAGATGAGGAATAGGACTAGAATCCCTGTTTCTTTGATTGAGAAATACAGCAGAGATATATGTTTTCTAGTAGACAAAAACTTTACCTATGCATAGGCAGTCCTACCTAGGGTGATGCAAGAGCATCCTGGGTGTAAGAGCAATCTTGCATCACCCAAAAAAATATTTTTGTTTGCTTTTCAATAAGGGCTATCTTGTGCAGAGCTATTATTTATGGAAACTTACTATTTTTAGTAAGTTGGTCATATGAACTTGGAATGTTCTGATTTCACAGTTGGAGGTTCATCTCAGTCATTTCAGCCTACTAGTTGAGTTTCATTGCCACATCATCAGTATTGGTGAAATTATTAAGGTTTTTGGGTATGAAATCTTTTAGGTTAATTTTGAAGGCCTTAGAGGCTACCGATCGTGGTCGACCCCTAGCTGACTGTGCTAGAGCATTTTAGGCATTGTATATCTCGTCATGGCGTTTCTAAAAAGTGGTTACAATAGACAAATAGAGCTACAGTTAGAAAGTTATGGCCTCCGAAAGTTGGGTTACCTAAAATCATATTTTGTATTTCTTTTGAGCCGACCCTATTGTAATAATTGTGAAAAAAATAAATAATTCTTTGTTTTGTTGGCCTAAAGCACTAAATTTCTAGAACCTTCTCAGGTGGTGGAAATTGCCTATATAAGAAAGGTCTGTGGTGTTGTCTGAGGGAGTTTGGGATAGTTCTAGGTAGTAGATCTGGTTATTGATTTGAGGCTTTGTCCTACAGAATATTGTAAGGGAATGCCCATGTGGCTTTGCATATTGTAATTTTGAAAGTTTGTAATTCCACATTTGTGGAGATAATAAGAAGCCAATTTTCTATTCTTGCATATTGTTGTTGTTTCTCTATTTTTGTTATGTATTTGTGGTATTAAGGGGAGCACCCTTCATCAAGTGGTATCAGAGTAGGAGATCATCGATTGTGAGGTAGTTTGCAATAGGACCATGGGTTAGGGTTTCTATTTAAACAGATCACTGACTGTGAGGCAGTTTGCACTAGGACCATGGTTAGGGTTTCAGTGAGAAGCACAAAAATGCCTCCAAGAAGGGAACATGGTGGAAGAGCTAGTGTTGTAACACTTGAGGTTAGGGAACTACAAAGACAAGTGCAAGCATTGTAAGAGGAGATTTGTAGAGGAATGAATCTTAATGTCAGAGATGAAAGTGAGGATGAAGCCAAAGAAGAAGATCAAGAAGGAGAAGTCAAAGTTTTGAATCAAGAGGAAGAAAGGCTTTTCTGGGCCCTTTCCAAGACCGAGAAAAGACCTAAGATCGAGGTTCCTACATTTTCAAGGAATCTTAACCTAGAGGAATTGATCAACTGGATCAATGAATGTGAAGAATATTTTGAGTATGAAGATATTGAGGATCCTGATTGGGTCAAGTTTGCGAAGGCTAGACTGAAAGCTTGTGCAAAGATCTGGTGGCAAGAGATTCAATTAGAGAGAAATAGAAGAGGGAAAGATAAAATCACAAGATGGGATCGGATGGTGGATAAATTAAAGTGACAGTTCATTCCTATTGATTATGAGCTTGACCTATTGAAGAAGATGCAAAGTTTGAAGCAAGCAGGAAGATCTATTCAAGAGTATACAAAGGAGTTCTATTGAATCCTCATCAGAACAAGCCATGTAGAAGTGGATAAGGAGAAAGTTTCCCGTTACCTTAATGGGTTGAGGCTGAGCATTCAAGAGGAGCTGAATCTGGTTCAAATGAACAATATTGAAGAAGCATACCAGTTTGCCCTAAAAGTAGAGGAAAAGTTGAACAAGAAGTTTGAGAGCAGACAAAATGGAAGAGGTCGTAGTGGATGATCTGGTGGATGGTCATATGGAGGCTGAAATGAAGATTTGAAAAAGAAGGACAAGGACAATAGCAATCAAAATCAAAGAGGAAATAATTCCAATAATTTCCAAGATCAAAACAATAGAGATCAAAGAGGAAGAGGAAGAGGATAAGGTTCAGGAAGAGGAGGCTTCTGTGGAACATGTTTTCACTGTGGAGAAGAAGGTCATAGGGCATTTGAATGTCCTCAATGACAAGGAAGGACAAATAGGAGGAATGAAGGCTAGGCCAGAGTTGCACATGTAGATGAAGATGCTAGATGATCAAATTCAAAAGATGTTGAAAGAGGAGAAACGTTGATTAATAGAAGAGTCCTGCTGAGTGGTGAGAATGAACCTGAACAAAGGATGAGCCTATTTCGCACTAGATGCAAGTGTGAGGGTAAATGTTGTGATGTGATTATTGATAGTGGAAGCAATGAAAATTTGGTGTCAGAAGAGATGGTGACAAAGTTGAAGCTCAAGAGACAGAAACACCCACATCTATATTGGATTGCCTGGGTGTAGGATGACCACAAGGTCATGGTCAGTGAACAGTGCCTAGTAAAGTTCAAGATCGGCGAGTACCAAGATGAGGTACTATGTGATATCATATCTATGGATGCATGTCATATGTTTTTGGGTAGACCTTGACAGTTTGACAGATGTGCTGTACATGATGGTCATACGAATACTTATTCCCTGATAAAAGATGGAGTGCGACATAAGCTAAAACCATTGAAGGAAACAAAAGAAAAGGTATTTGGTAATGCAAGAATAACTTTTGTTGATAGAGGAAAATTCTTAGATGGTATGCAGCATGAGCATATGTGTTTTACCTTAATTCTAAAGGCTGGGAAAGAGGAAGTAGAAGATGTACCTGTAAAAGTTGTAGAATTATTGAATAAGTTTTAGGATATTATATTTAATAATGTACCTAATGGATTACCACCAGTAAGAAAGATCAGTCATTAGATGGACTTGATTCTAGGAGCCAGTTTGCCAAATAAGGCAGCACATAGAATGCCACTAGAAGAAAGTGAAGAGTTGAAGATAGATTTGAAGTTTAGTTCATCCCAGATTGTATATGGAAGTAGTCCCATAAATGCATTTGAGTTGAGAAAGATATTTAAAGGAGAAATAAGTAGTGCTGAAGCTGAGGATTTTGTAGAACATTTTAAGAACATCCATGAGGAGGTGAGGAAGCATATTACTAATATGAATGTGTAGTATAAGGCTAAGGTAGATAAGAAAAGGAGGCATAAGGAATTTCAGGTTGGAGATGAAGTCATGGTTCATTTGCGAAAGGAGAGATTTCCAGTTAGTACATATAACAAGCTGAAAATGAAGAAGTTTGGACCATTATTTAATATTTCAAATCTGATAGAGTATCATGAAGGAGGTGTTGAAGATGAGGTTACAACAACACAGTGGAGTATTCTAGCAACCAGTTCAGATACCAAGGAGATTGAAGATATACTAGACAGTCGTGTTGGAAAAAGCATAAGGAACAAGACATATGAAGAGTATTTGATCAAATGGAAAGGAAGACCTATTGAAGATTCATCATGGCTAACAAAGGAGGAGGTTAACTATCTTGGTTTTCCTCTACACACCTGAGTCATGACAGGGTCACTTCTCAAATTACCCCGGGTGTCTAATGTAGGAGCATCCTGGGTGTAAGAGAAATCTTGCATCACCCAAAAATATTTTTGTTTGCTTTTCAATAAGGGCTATCTTGTGTAGAGCTACTATTTATGGAAACTTACTATTTTTAGTAAGTTGGTGATATGATCTCAGAATGTTTTGATTTTACAGTTGGAGGTTCATCTCAGTCATTTTAGCCTACTAGTTGAGTTTCATTTCCACATCATCAGTATTGGTGAAGTTATTGAGGTTTTTGGGTACAAAATCTTTCAAGTCAATTTTGAAGGCCTTAGAGGCTCTGGATCATAGTTGACCCCTGGCTGACTGGAGCTAGCGCGTGTCACGCATTGTATATCTCATCATGGCATTTCTGAAAAGTGGTTACAATAGACAAATGGAGCTACGATTAGAAATTTATGGCCTTTGGAAGTTGGGTTACCTAAAATCATATTTTGTATTTCTTTTTAGCCTACCCTATTGTAATAATTGTGAAAAAATAAATAATTCTTTGTTTTGTTGGCCTAAAGCGCTAAATTTCTAGAACCTTCTCAGGTGGTGGAAATTGCCTATATAAGAAAGGTCTATGGTGTTGTCCAAGGGAGTTCAGGATAGTTCTGGGTAGTAGATCTAGGTATTGATTTGAGGCTTTGTCCTAAAAAATATTGTAAGGGAATTCCCATGTGGCTTTGCATATTGTAATTCTGAAAGTTTGTGATTCAACATTTGTGGAGATAATAAGAAGCCAATTTTGTATTCTTGCATATTGTTGTTGTTTCTCTATTTCTGTTATGTGTTTGTGGTATTAAGGGGAGCACCCTTCATCATAGGGTTTCATGGTTAATGCCATTACCCTATGAACTCGACATAGATGAAGCTACTACAGCAATCACGGCTCTCTTAGCTGAGGAAATTGATACAAAGGCACCCTACTTTGGAACATTTGAAGAGGCCAAATCCAAGATTTCTTTGGGATTATTGGCTGCCACCACTGAAAGGAAAAGAAAGAAAATAGCGAGAAATCTAGAAGAATATATTAAAGAATTTGAGAAGGATGCACCATTAGAGTTGACCCAAGGATTGGGATAAGATGAACCGAGTGCAACTAGTAGTAGTGAGAAAGAAGAAGAGGAAGAGAAGAAACTAGTAATTGCCAAGTCCCCACCAAAGAGAAGAGTGTTGAAATGAAAAGTGTTAGTGACACCATCACTAAGGCCTCAGACTCGAAGAGCTACTACCGAGACTCCTAAGAAGACTCCTCCATCTACAAAGTGAAAATCAGCTCAACCCAAGGCAGTGCCGACCAAGGTTATGAAGAAGCCGAGAAGGAAACTTGTTCTAACAGAAGATGATGAAGAAATAGAAATTGATGAAGCAATAAAGGGGAAGGCTACACAACAAGGTATACATCAACTCACTATTGATGAGTTATGTCTTAAGCTTACTAAAACAACAACAGTAGATGAGGTAAAAAGATTAAAGTTTGGAAAAATGAGTATTGGAGATAAAGAGAAAGTTGAGGATGCTATCCTTGAAATGTTATACATTTTCAAGATGTTGCCAATTGAGATTGAAAATAGAATTCCAAAGGAATTATGCAACAGGGTCACACAGAAATGGGAGTATGCTTTGAAAATAGAGAAGGAAATCAAGGAGATTACACTAGCACAATTTGAATCCACTCTCACCCCTGCAGATATCAAACAGACAATTGAGCAATATAGAGGCAAGTTTGATCCTAAAATTAGAGCCTATCACATTCTTCAACACAAGGTTGAAGATGTTGTGCAAGAAAGTTTAAAAATTTGGAAGGTATTGTATGGTTTTTTACCCACTCCAGATGATGAACAAGATGAAGGAAAGGATGAAGGAAAGAATGAAGGAAAAGATGCTACCACTTCAATAGTTGTTGAATCTGATATCAAGCAAAATACAATGGAGACTGACACTCCTAAGGAAGTGAAATCACATGATACATTTGAGGTTCACATTGTTGACATACTAGAGGAGAGTCCTATTAAGAATTCATTCTTAACTAAGGATGATTTAAAGAACATGAAAGCAACTGACACACCCCTACCCAGTAAAAACACTATACTATTATAAGTCATGGATTATCCCACCATTATGAGCACACAATCTACCAATGATAATCCTACTCTACCTAGTGTTTCTACTGTTGATAACCCTTTTTGGTGATAATAATGTTTTGTATTTTGTCTATTGAGGTAATTACACATCCATATTGTTATCATTGATCCCTATGTAAAACCTAGAACAAATCAAAAAATTGTATAGTTAAGGCGGCAATAGAAATAAATCTAATCTGTAGATCTTGAAATGGTAAAACATTTTTGTTGTTATATAAGGGCAAGATCCAGATTAGAGATAAGTGTGTGAATCAGAGAGATAAGATTGAATTAGTATGAGAAAATGATCAGAGAAGTATATTCAGAATAGCGAAGTATTTAGACAGAGTTCAGTGGCCGAGCTAAGTAGTGAAAGGACATAATCAAGAAAGATCAGATAGAAGAGATCAAAATATAAAGAAAAGAGATCTGTAATCTGCATACTAGTGCAAACCAAAAGATCAAGTATTGAGACATTTTGACCAATGTATCAGGGTAAATCTCTTAATCGAGTAGTCTTAGCAGACTTTTGTAAATCTCTTTACCGAGTGCTTACTTTATTGTAAGTTTATAAATCCTTTAACAAGGTAGACTATACAAGTCTTTTTTCTTTTAACCGAGCAGACCTTTCATAGGGTAGATCATGATTTGATCACATTTTGTAAGCCTTAATAGGAAAAACTTATTACTGCAGTAGTGAAGATTTGTGGGTGTCATCCCCACAGCAGTTTTACCTTTCAAGGGTTTTTGGGTTACCAAAATCTTGGTGTTATGAGTAATTTCATGCATGTTGCTTTATATGTTTTTTTGCTTACTATGATCAAGTTTTGTTTATGTTATGCATAAATTTTTATCAGATCAAAGGATAAAAGTAGGTAATATCTGATTCAACCCCCCTCTCAGTATTACTTTCCCACTTATATTTCCAACACTCGCCCCATCCAAACATAACGGTTGGCCTCTCCAACATCCTCTATAACATTGTACCCCAACTGCACTCTAGACCATGCTAACCTTAATATAGAACAAGGTAGTAGCTCAGAAACATAGCAAGAACAATGGAAAATGGATGAGCGCCACCATGCCTGCTGATCAAATCATCCCAAGAAATGGCTCGACCCATCACTAGATCATCTCTGAAGATCATCCTCAAGGGTACTGTACCCTACCATGGCTGTGTCTCATACTCCACTCGAGCACCATGGACAGGTATCCTCAGAATTCTATATATGTCCTCAGGAGTCACAGTCACCTCCCCCATCGAAAAGTGGAAAGCGTTCATCTTTGAAATGGAAACACTCTACAAGTGCACCAAGAAGATCATGATTTACCCTAATGTCAAGTAAATCATGCAAGAATCCCCAACTGAGTCCCTCAATGTGAGCACTCTCTACATTTGTTAGTCTCTGCACTAATGTGGTGATAACATGATGGTGTGTCCTAAAGGCAATGTCAGGAAAATCAACTTGCAAAGAAAGCGACAACATTGGATCAATATCTCAACATGATGGGTTTTCAACATAACAATATCAAATGCAACAAGGCATCTATCCTAGACATGACTCTGTGACGCTCTACTTGGCTGATTTTATGCTAATTTGACAAATTTTGACCAAAAGAATTCAAACTTTGTAGCATTTTTTCACGCGAGGAAACTGTTTCCTCACACGAGATAGGACTTGACCCTGCGTGAATAGGAGAAATCTTGTGCGGGACCAGCTTTTAGCTTGTGCGAGCTTACAGACAGAGCCCATGCAAAGAAGACCTAACTCATGTGAGGAAATTACTCCCTCACGTGAAGGGAGACCTAGGCTGGTGTGAGGAAACTAATTCCTCATGCAAGATTGGAAGAACATGACCTAAAACTATGCTAGATCATCCTAAATTGACCTAAAAAGTGGTACAAACTGAAATGCAAGGAGGTTTATTACTACTTATAGGTGCGTCATACTTCGCTGGCTAGGTGTGTCATCAGGAGTGCTCAAATTGATGTGTATATAGTGGACGACCCTCCATTTCTCTCTCATAGCTCAAAATCACAAGAAGACAAAGTTGAATAATGAATTGAAAATGACCCCTTCAGGCCTTATATAGCTTTTGACCTAATTTTCAAAAGTGCTCCGTTTTGCGTGAAAATTACACCCTTGGCTAAATCAACTACTCTGAATCCATTTTCAGGATTGAAATCAAAATTTGACATATCTAGATAGCTTGAAATCACATTTTTAATTATGGGACCCTTTTGGGATCGAATGCTTGTGTAGTCAGCCTTCCGGCGTCATCTTCCTACCAGACCCTCATCTTTGCATCATGTTCTCAGGATCTCTACTCTTTTCATCAAAGTCAACTCTAGTCAAATCTTGTGAACCATGGTCAAACTTGGTCAACAAGACTTCTTCTTTGCTCTAATTTACTTCTGCAGCTTCTTGAATCTAGTCTAATTGCTTCTTCTCTGCAACCTCTTGTCATCAATCATCCTTCTGATATGTCATCTTTTGATTTCACTCTCGAGGGGGTAGGATGATTGCATCATTTGAATCTTTTTGAAACAATTCTTGGATCAGTCTGATCTGAATCATCAATTATCATTGCTAGGGGCATATCGTGTCTTGCATCTTGCTATCTTATCATATATCTTTTAGGTATCTAAGCAATCTAACTCAGATCCTTGAGGATCAAGCTTTGTTCTAGAGATGGTTCTCAAAATATTTTAGGTATTGGGTCAATCTAACCCTAATTCTTGGGAGTCAAGCTTCATTCTGGAGATGGCTCTTGAAATCTCTCTTAGACTGTTATCTAGGCAATCTAACCTAGGTTTCAGAGGGCTGAGCTTCATATTGGGGAAATCTAACCCTAATTCTACAGACAGTCCTAAGTTTTCATCTAAATCTCATTCTAGGCATTGTGGCAACCTAACCCCGATTCTCATCTTCTATCAAGATCGTTGTCTTCGCAATCTAACTTGCACTTCAAAAAATCATGCTTTGATCTGTTCGGTGTCTTGGCAACCTAACCTACACTTCTAAATTTATCATCATCTATCACTTTAGACTATTCTTTCAATGAACGTGTTGTTTGCACATCAATTCAAAGAGGGGCAAATGTAATACCCCAGAATTGGCACATATTAAATTCAATCAATTTTGGTGTATTTTTGTTAATTTTACATCTCCAAAGTCCTAGTTTCCTAGGCAATTTTCTCTCTCCTACCCAACTTAATTTGACTTGATGTCAATTGCAAAAACCCTAAATTGCATTAATCAAATATTAAAATTAATTCCTAAAGTCTTCAACTTTTATTATCTAAATTACCCCTATGATAAATTAATTTAATTCTAAAGTCCTAAGTGCTTGGAATTAAATTAAAACTCACACCATTTCACTAATATACATGAAAAGGAATTAATAATTACTTGTTATTTGAATGGACTCTCATTTTTGAATTAATAATTCATAATATTCGAAAGGTCACCCTGTGTGGCAATTTTCATTCTTTTAATTAAGTAATTTATGCATTTTTGTCTCAAATGAGAATGACGAGTTAGGAGTTTCAAATCAAGAACCTCTTCATTCTCTTCTTGGCCTTGTCTATTTAATGAGCCTCATTTCTTCATTCAAGGGAGCAATTTTTGAGAGTAATTAAACTATAGTATTTTTGTGTCTCAATTTCATTAATTCAAAACTTTATTGCATATTAGTGTAATGTTCTCATTTTAGTTTAATATTGCATCTCATATTATAATTAATTTGTTTAATTTCTGATAACTTAATCTAATTTTTATTTCAAGTTCTTAGAGTAAATTTGCACTTCATATTTCTTTCCAAGCTATTTAGATTAATATCATATTTCCTTCAAAGCATCTTTAGACTAAATTGCATTCATTCTAGTTTAATTTTAGTATGTTTTCATTATAGCTTTTGAAAATCCTCCATTGTAGAACCGGCCTTATGGTTGTTGGCTCTCATTCTAAGAGTAATTAAACACCCCATCTACATAGGAGGCAACAAGTTGCTTCACCATAGATTTAAAATTGAGTAATTCATACTCTCTCTCGTAATTCGATCATGTGAGTAATGACCATGTTGCATGTGTAGTTGGATTAGAGGTCCACATTCAACCACATACAAAACTCACAAAGATTTCCCACACAAACCCATACAAGGTAACTTGGTTGAATCAAGAGCAGAGTGTACTAGTCAATGAATAGACTTGGGTGGAGTTTTTCATTTGATGGTATAAGGACAAGATCCTTTGTGATGTCCTTCCCATGGATGCCTACCATCTTCTATTAGGAAGACCCTAGTAGTTTGATAGAAAGGTGATCTATGATGGAGAAGAGAACTCCATTTCCTTTAAAAAGGATAGCAAAACATTCAAGATTCAATCTCTGACAGAAAATGATGAAGGAGCCTCAAGGACACCTAGTGTGTTGCTTAGCAGTGATAAGGAGGAGTTCTTACACCTATTGCAGGAAGAGGAAACAGTGGGATGTGCCATTGTTGTGAAGCCAAAAGAAGAGGAACACAGGTTGCAGATAGAGACACCTAAGGAGGTGAAGCATATGTTGGAAGAATACAAGGACATAGTAAGTGATGGGGCACTTTCAACACTTCCTCCAAGAATGGCTATAAGCCATCAAATAGATTTTGTACTTGGTGCATCTCTACCCAATAAGGCAACATATAAGCTCACACCTGATCAAAACAAGGAGGTGGAAAGGCAAGTGCAAGAGTTATTGGATCAAGGACTGATTAAGAAGAGCATCAACCCATGTGTAGTCCTGGTGGTGCTAGCATCAAAGAAGGGAGACAAGTGGAGACTTTGCACTGATTCAAGGGCCATCAATAGGATTACAATTAGGTATAGATTCCCAATTCCTATAATAGAAGACTTGATGGACTATTTAGGGGGTATGTTATACTTTACCAAGTTGGATCTTAAGAGTGCTTATCATAAAATAAGAGTTAAGGAGGGTGATGAGTGGAAGACAAATTTTAAGACCACAGATGGGTTTTATGAATGGCTTATGATGCCATTTGGATTTACCAATGCCCCAAGCACCTTCATGAGGTTGATGAATGAGTTCTTGAAGGACTTCACAAGAAAATTTGTGGTAGTGTATCTAGATGATATAATCATCTATATCAAAACCAAAGAAGAGCACCTTGAACATGTGAGGTTAGTCTTAAAGAGGTTGCATGAAGAGAAGTTGGCAATCAACTTAGAGAAGTGTGAATTTTTTAAGCAAGAGTTATTCTACTTGGGGTTTGTGGTGTCCAAGAGTACCTTGAAGATGGACCCAAGAAAAGTGGAGGCAATCTTGAATTAGCCTGCCCCTAAAACAAGGACTGAAGTTAGGAGTTTTCATGGCTTGGCACAATTCTATAGGAAGTTTGTGATAAAATTTAGTGGCATATGTGCACTAGTACTTGACACCATTAAAGGATGACTTAAAACTAATTTCAAGTGGACTAAGGAAGCCGATAAAGAATTCCAACTATTGAAGCAAGAGATAGCCACCAAACCTATCCTACTCTTACCTACTTCTGACAAGCTGTTTACACTAGAGTGTGATGCAAGTGGCATTGCACTAGGGGGTGTATTCAGCCAAGAGGGAAGGCCTATGGCATTTTTTAGTTGGAAAATCAATGAAGAAAAGAAGAGGTATTCAACCTATGATCTAGAGTTGTATGGACTAGTTCAGTCTCTCAAGAAGTGGGGACATTACTTACTCCCAAAGGAATATGTGGTGTTCACAGATAATCAGGCTTTGAGTTATATTAATACTCAAGAGAAGCTTAGAAAAAAATATTTGAAATGGATGGAGTACCTCCAATCCTTTACCTTTACCATCAAGCATAAGAAGGGGCAACTCAACAAAGTGGCAGATGCTTTAAGTAGGAAGTTATTGACTATCCAAGAAGTGCAATTTCAAAGCATAGGGATAGAAAGTTTCAAGGATCTCTATGAAGAGGATGAAGACTTCTCCATAGCCTATAAGGTATGCAATGAGTTTTATAATCACTTTCATAGTGATTATGTAGATTATACACTTAAAAATGGCCTCTTGTTTAAAAGAAATCAGTTATGTGTGCCTAGAGGATCCAAGAGAGAAAATATGATATAGGAGAAGCACAATGGGAGACTAAGTGGGCATTTTGGCATCAATAAAACAATGGAGCTAGTACAGAGGTACTACTATTAGCCTAGGTTTCCAAGGGATGTGAGGAAGTATGTGGAACAATGTGGTGTTTTTCAATTGCCTAAAGGAGGCTCAAGCAATGCAAGACTCTATCAACCATTACCAGTTCCAAATAGGCCCTGGGAGTGTGTGAGCATGGACTTTGTGGTTGGGCTCCCCAAGACAAAAAAAGGTATGGATAGCATATATGTGGTAGTAGATAGGTTCTCTAAGATGAGTCATTTCATTCCATGTAGAACTACTCATGATGCTAGTTATATTGCACATCTCTTCTTTAAGGAGATTGTAAGGATTCATGGACTCCAATTGAGTATTGTTTCAAATAGGGATAGAAAGTTCATGGGCCATTTTTGGAAAACCTTATGGAAAAGGATTGGAACTAACCTATCATTCATCTTAGCTTACCATCCACAAATTGATGGTCAAACTAAAGTTATTAATAGGGTATTAGGCAATTTTCTAAGGCACCTAACTAAAGAGTATGGGCAGACTTGGGATCTAGTCATTGCACAAGCTGAGTATGCCTACAATGATAGTGTTAATAGGACCACATGAAGGAGTCCTTTTGAAGTTGTATATGGTAGACATCCTAGAGGGGTGTGTGAACTAAGAGAACTTGGTTCTATGGAGATGAAGAGTGGCCAAGCAGAGGACTTCACTTAAACCATCAAGGAAGTACAAGAGCAAGTCAAGAGAGCCATCCTAGAGTCTACTCAAAAATTGAAAGCTAAAGTGGATGAGAGAAGGAAAGAGGTTTATCTCAAAGTGGGTGATTATGTGATGGTCCATTTGATTTAAGCTAGAATGTAAAAGGGTATGCCTGCCAAGCTGCAAATGAAGAGAGTAGGGCCTTGTAAAATTTTGGCCAAATATGGTGAGAATGCTTATAAAGTGGATCTGCCATCAGATTTAGCTATATCACTGGTCTTCAATGTAGTTGACCTAGTCTTATACAAAGGATAAGTAACAGGGCATAATGAGATTCAAGCTAAGGTACTACAAGACTTAGACAAGAATGCCATGCCTCAAGTGAAGTAGCCCATAGTAGAACATATCTTGGAGTTTAGGGTGAAGAAGTGAAAAAGGCACCAAGTTTACATGGAACACTTGGTGAAATGGGAAGGTCAACCTAAGTCTAAAGCCACTTGGGTTGAGGAGAGAAATTTCAAGAAGCTAGGTATTGATCTAGCCCTTATCACTCCCAAAGTGCCTTAAATCTATGCTAAGCGGGAGTATGGTGCAGGAGCACCCTTTTAAGGGCTCCCACCATTGAAATTTATTTTTTCTTTGCTTTTGTATGAAGCCTTGTAATTAAAATAAGATCCATGAGCTTAGTGTGGTTTGTTTAGGTCTTAGGTTGGGTCCTAAGCTCACAGTCTAGCTTAGCCATTTTTAGATGTTGACGGACTCAGTGGATGATGTCATCCTAATGTCACCTAGCCTTAGATTTGATAGTGGTCTAAAATTAGGGGTTTGTGGTGATTTATCACATGTGTGCATTGATTTTGGCCTATGTGAGGCCTAGAAATGTGGAAAGAGAAAAAATAGCTCAAGCAACAATAGTTGTTGAACAAGTTGCATAGAAACTTTTCTTAATATAGGTTAGAACCCTAACCCAGTGGATAAGAGCCCTAACCAAACCCATACCCTAAGGATAAGACCATAAATTCTTGGGAAAACCCTAATCTAGGGGTTGGATGTCAGATTGTATGGCTTTGAGAAATAATTTTCAGACTGTGACAGTTTCTAGTGTGCCAGTTTTCACATATTGAATAAAGAATAAAGGATAATGGTTGAAACTTATTTCATATTATGTTGTGGATATTTCTTACTATCTATTATTTGATTTTCATTTCATAGCTTAGCTTTACCTGCAAGTTTGTGTAAGGTTTTGTAAATAGTTTGGAGTTATTATCTCCCTTGCCAGTTTTGACTAGTTTGTAAAGATGGGCCTGTAGTTCCTATCCCCAACATTGAAACTCCATGAAACCATGGGATATGAAAGTTCAATCCCTATAAATATTGTCATTTCAAATAGGGCCTGTTGGTTATTTTCTTAATTTTCTAAGGTGTGTGTCCAAATTTTGGGTTAAATCTTCTTCCAGGTGTTTTGTTTGGTCTAGGGTTTGGAAAATTCACAGGAAATTGTCATAGCCGAGTTCAAAAACCCTTAACCTAGGTTTTGTTTTTGAAAATGTCAAATTCATGTAAAAGCCCTCATGATTAGCCCTTATTCTACTATTTCATTGTTACCCTTTTAGTCACTTAAGCTGATTAAATTGTGCACATGTTTAATGTTTTGTGTTCGCTAAATTGGAAAAGGTCATAGCATGTCTCATATAGTATTCAGTGATTTAGTGAACAAGTAAATCTTATGCTGAGTTTCATTTTAGTCATGTGGTCTCTAAGTATCCTAGTGAATACCTCAATCATTCAGTGAATTGGTGAATGTGTCAAAAATGCTAAGTGTTATCCTTGATCGCGGAGTCTCCAAGTATCAGGTGGTTATCAGAAAACTTTAAGCGACTTGGTGAATGCATTATCTCTTATTCACGTATTCCTTGGCGGTTCTTTGCTAACATCTAGTGACCTAGCAAGAACCATAGATCATTGACAGGATCAATGGTTATGATTAAATCTCAAGTATTATTGGGTCCTACATGTTTCACTTGGTGAATGAGTGATTGTGTATAGTTTTCTAAGTATGGTGGCTCCGATAGTTTCTCTTGATGAATTTGGTAGGAAGGGTTGTTTCAAGTGTTCGCTTGTTCTCAAAATAAATTAGTGAGAGGCTAAGTAATCTGGTGATTGGGTGAATCATGTGGTCACAGGTTCTCTTAAAAGAAATGTAAAGGGGAGTATGATTTGGCGAATGAGCGAAGCATACAGTTGCTAAGTCTCAGGATGAAGGTGACGGTTAAGAAAGATTCTACAACTCAGAGGTAGAGGTTTGTTGACAGTGTTCACCAATTCTGTGCCCACACCCAGACACAACTAAATTTTACAGAGTGGTCACATGATCGCATGGTCCATTTTCGGCCCTTGCAAACATGCACCAACCTACCATGTGGCAACTCGATGAGGTGTCAGTGATGTGAAGTTTTATGAAGGGTTTGAGATCGCAACTATGCGGCTAAGTGGTTGCGGTCGCATGATTGCAAGGGTGAGTAGGGTGTCTTGCAATCATGTGACAAGGTGACACATGGCAGCTAGGCATGAGTTCACTAGATAAACTGGGTGGTTAAGATAGATTCAACGACTCAGAGAGTAAACACTTCGCTAGTTCTCTGAATAATCAGGCAGTTAAGTATCTCATTAAGTGAATGCGTGAACCCTTTATTTGCTAGATCTCCAAGAAAATTGATAGTTAGTTGAGACATTAAGAGAATGGGAGAAGGCTTTGGTCACCAGTTCTCTAAATGATAACTATAGTCAAGTGCTCGAAGGTGATCAATTAAGTCACTGATTCGCTAAATGGGCCCAGTTGGAAAAGGTAATAAAAGAAAAGAAAAGGGACCATTGCCTACATGGATAAAGTTCAGTGTCAAGTTGGAGAGTAAACTAATGAGCCATCCAATCAGTTTCAAAGGATGATTGCATGACGTAAATAGGTTTAAAGTGCAAAATCTTAATCATTTGCCTCTTTGCCTTGTTTTTGCGTTGTTTAATTTATCTATCAACATCCAAACATAGCTAACTTGAAATTTGAAATCTAATGGTATATGAAATTGAATGTGGAAATAATTAAGGAGATTTGTAGTAATTGTGGTAGCTATACACATTTGGTCCATATTGATAAATAAGCTAGGCTCATTATTTCCTGTGTCCAAAATCAGTCAAAGAGAATTGTGTCATTCTGAAGCGATTTTTGAGTGCCAAGTGAATCCATTTTGCAGAGATTGAAGATAATTCTATAGAAAAGATGAGTCAACCTGAGAGGAGTGCAGCATCTTCTAGCAGTGAAGCAAAGTCTAAAAGTAGTGAAGACAAGGGCAAGTCTAATTATTCAGATGAATTTTTGAAATTGCTACCTGGTTCCAATCAGAACAAAAGAACTCTTGATGATGTTTTCAAAGATGTTCTAGGGTTTTGTAGAGATCCTATCACACTGAATACCATAATTTATACTATCTTCAACTTCTTTTATAAAAATAGAGATAGTCATATCCCTGTATGTAATGGTTGGGCTTTGGGGTTAGGGAAATTAGTAGTACCTGATGTATTCATGGATACGGATTTAATTGTTGCTCTAGCAAGGTGTTATGACCCTATTTATAAGACTATTAGGAAAGAGGACCAGTCAACTTTGGTTACTCTTGATAGGGGTTCATTCATGAAGGCTTTTAATGTCTATACATCCACTTCTACTGAAATCGACCTGAGCAAAGAAAAGGAGAGATACAAGAATAATATAGGGATAGTGAAGGACCAAATGATGAAGCATATCCCAAAACAAGGTAAGTATATAGCTCCCCTCCCTTCTCACATGAATGCCCCTTACCAATTTAAATCCCTTTAGCATTACATGAGGCAAACTTGTTATGGGTTGTGTAGGGTTTTGGGAATTGATGGGGATGCAGAGTTTTTACCAGCTAATCTTTTGATGATTATCCTAGACATCCAAAATTCTTTGGTTAATACTGACTATGATTACATTCAATATATCATTGATAGGATGCATGAGGGTCTGATTTCTATCAAGGATAGTAAGAGCCCAATTAAGTTCATGCATTATTCTTTTCTAATGCACTTAATTTTTTTCTTCAACATTAATAATTTTGATTCAAACATGCTGAAGCCAAGGTTCAACTTTGAAGGCCAGTATAATCCGGTGCAATTATGGGTGAGGAAGTGGAATTCTACTTCCAATGAAGGGAATTTTTGTATCTTTCAGGATTTCATTGTTTATCCCATTGTAAGGATGTTAGGTGTCAATACTACAAGGATATCCCCAAGGGTCCTTAGGCTCCTACGACTAGTGCAGTTTGTGGACAAATGGGAGGGAGATCATAATTGGGGTGATTTTTACTTGGGGGAGAATGCTACAATTTTGAGAGTCTATGGTTGCCCCCAATGCCCACATCTGTTACCAAAATTTGTGCCTCCAAGAGTTGCTTGTTTGGAATTTGTGTGGCAGTTGATGTGCACAGACGAAGAACTTCTAGCCCCTCATAGGAAGGGTACATTCACACCTAGGCAATTCAAGATAGGTGACTTCTTGGTAGGAAAAAGGACATTTCCTCAAATTACTGCATGGTTAAATCAGTTCAAAATGGCTACTTGTGCTTGTAGACATGTAGATCTTGAGGACTTTATCAAAACTACTAGGATACTCTATATTCCAAACATTGGTGTGATTAAGGAACATGAGGGTTTGGATGAAGAAGATGTAGTCAGAAACATTATAGATGATGATGAGGTCAAAAGGAGATGGAATAGGTACTTTGATTTGATAGATTTGTCAAAACAAGTGATGGTAGCCCAGCTTCCTTTTGAGGGTTTCTTCCATGACCTTCCCTATTTAGAAAGAATTGACAAGATGATAGAGATGCATGACACTCTATCAAATCAATTTGAGAAGTTGATTGACCAGAGTCAACCAAAGAAAAGGAAAGACTATTCATCTTCTGATCAAGAGGATCTTTTTGATGAGTCCCCAAAAGGGAATAGCCCACCACAAATTGAGGATGTACAAAGTGTTAAGCCTATTGAAAACCAACTAGAAACAAGGGATTCTCCAGAGCCACCTTTGAAGAAATAGAGGCTTGAGGAAGAAAAGCCTTCAAGGTAGGAAAAATAGAAGAGAATAATTGATAGAGCATTTGCTCTAGTGCCAGGTGATAGGGTTTACCATCACCAATTGATAAAAGCAATAAGAGAAGGAAAGAAGGTGGCCACTAATGAAATAGATAAGGAACAATCCCTGTGGTTAGAAAAGGATATCAAAGAGGTCTATCAGGAGGAATTTTTTAGTGATGCATAGTTTATTAAAACTGATGAATTCAAGAGTTTCCTTATTTGGAATAAGAAATAAGAAGTGAGGAAACTTCTACCTGAAGGTATGGAGCCAAGTGAAGAAACATTGAGAGCCTTAAATTCTTATGATCCTAGCCTTGATCCCATAACTACAGATGAAGCTAAACAACTGGTCAAGTCAAGTGGAATTCTATTGACTCCAGGATGGGATCTGACTTCTGCATTCATCATAGATCAAATAAGAAAGCAACCACCAAGTAGCCTATCATATGAAGTTCACATTGGTGATATGATAAGAGGAAGTGGCTATGACCCTAAATCTCAAGCTGTTGCAATGTGGTCTATGGCCCCTAGGACCCAAAAGCCATCTCTGCTAAGTATAGAGGATAAAATGGAAGGGAATAAGATTATATGGACTGTGCAGAATACAACTGACCTTGAAGTTTCCAAGGGAGTAACTCATTGGGATAACCTGAATGAAGCCAAGATAGTTCAATTATCTGAAAGGTATTCAAAATTGTTTGAAAGTGAAAACTTGGTGGCCAAGGACAGAGACTTAAAATTGATGAAGATTAAGCAGTTAGAGGATGAATTGGCAGAAATAAAAGTTAATCTTGAAGAAGCTTCAAAGGTAGTTTTTTTCCCCCCTATGCAGATTGAGGTCCCTATTCAGATTGATGAAGAAGTCCCCAAGAGACCTACTAAAGATTTGGATAAGATAAGGATAGAGGCATCTTTGGACACCATCTCAAAGATTGTACAATATAGGAGGGATAAGATAGTAGAGAAGATGGATACAGTTTATCAATCATTTAGCCAATTGCACCATACCAACATAAAGGTAAATGAATCATTGGCTTCTTTGGAGCCACTTCATAGTATTTGGTCTGGGAGAAGTTTGTTGTTTGATAAACTTGATAGTCTATAGGAGAATAAGCCTGAGATCCCTGGGGTAGTGACAGAAGTTTTTGAGAAGATTGGCTTAGTCAGTGCTGTTTCAAAGTTTTTTAAAGGTAAGTCCAACCAGGTGAAGGCTAAGTTGTTTATGTTTGATAAACATTATAGAAAATATCTACCATCAATATGTGATGACAATGGAGATGTGATCAATTTGGAAGAATGAAAACTATCAATCGATCAATTGGAAATTACACAAGATGCTTTCCTAAATAGTGACAATACTTTGGATTTTGAGAGGTGTAATAGCATAATTGACAGTCTTTTCAAAATTGAAAATGATTGCACACGCTTTGTGGCAGAGGCCAAAAATATAACTGACTCTATGTTGGATAAGCAAGTCAGATTATTACATGAATTGTAGACTTACAACTAGCCATTGGATGATGATGTAGAAGCCTAGGAGAAGCTAACAATAAAGAAGAAGAAGAGGCCAGTTGTCTAGCTTATAGAAGAAGAGCAAGAATAGAGCTACAGATGGCACCTGATCTAGAAATTGGGGGAGAGCAAGTTTCAAACAAAGGATGATGTAGGTTAGCCAAAATGGTAGTCATCGTTCATGCAACAAATTTAGCAACCGCTCTAAAATATCCTTAGACAAAGATGCCACCTGTGAAATTGTTGAGAAAAGATATTTGTAATATGTTGTTGCAATCTTTTTGTCAGTTTGTAATCTTGTCTCTAGTGTAGGATCTTTTCTTGCCATCCCAAGCTTGTTGCATCTTTTCAAGGATTCCAAGATGGCTATGATATATATAGCAAGTCTCTACTCATTTCAGGGGGTGGAAAAAATACTCTGTAAGAAAGGTTCTTAATACAAAACCTTATTTTGTTTAAATGAGAAGATACTGTATCAACACATTTTGACCATTAATACAAAATATTGGAGCTCTGTTACTACCATTTTATTATCTTTATGTATGGAGTGTTTTATTTTTCTTATGTATTTAGATTGAAAGGCATTTTGAATACATTATTCACAAGGTGAATATAGGGGTTAAGCTTAAGTTTCTTTCAAGGAAAGAGTAAAATCTTAGGGGAGGTCTCTGGGAATTAATAATCCATGTATGAATTTGATGACAGTTGTAGAAATTAAAAGGATGGTATGTTAGGCATGTCATTTGAGTTTCAGTATATTTTTTTTGATAGATATATGTGGAGGTAGGGTTTGACTCTCATGCCCAAGTGGATAAGGCACTGGTTCTAGATCCATTTACATTTATTTGCCACCCAAAATATTAATAATTGTTTCATTTTACTTTACTGGTACAATCATAATCTGAATCATTCTATGACAACTTCATGGATGTGTTTTGTAATGCTTTGTAGAAGCACTGAGTGAGGTTAACCTTCCTTGAGTTTAACTCTAAAAAGAAGAAGGATGAATATCCTTAAACCATTGTTTTGTGTTGTTGCTTTCATGATTTCCATCATAGTTTTGTGTATCAGGATAATTTGGGTTGTACTTAGAGTTTTATCTGTAGATTTGAGCACTAACAAAAATGGCTACTCTACTAGGGACTTCTGAATAGCTTGCAATAGGTTAGTGCAAATTCTATCTATTTTGTGTTTGTAGACTAGCATAAAATAATTTCATTTCCTACCTAATAGTGGGTGGTGACTTTAAAATTTGTGTTACCAGTTGCTAATTGTTGCAAATTTTGCTAAAATTGTCATGTTATACCATGAGTCGACCAAGATATACTAGGTCTTACTACAAGGATCACCCAGAAGATAATATGGGTGATGAGCTCCATACACCAAGTAGGAAACAATAGTCTAGAAGAGGTCAGAGTACTACTAGTTCCCAAGGCCCTTCTCGAGAAAGATCTCATGTCCCACTTCCTCATGAATGTCCATCCTCTTCTGATCATCCTAAACATGTCAAGAGGGTTACGCCAATTGTGCATATGTAGAAAGAAGTAATCACAGAGGTCACAGAAGCAGGTTATTTCCCTACAAGAGAAACTCTAGAACAACCAGAAGAAACCTCTGCTACTGAGACCACCTCCTATGATTTTGAGAAGTTGAGAGAAGAGGTGATTGCTTTAAGAAAAAAAGAGAGTGAACAACTTGCTGAGATTGAAAATAGGGTAAAAGTGAGGGAACAACAAATCTATGATTTGCTCATAGAGAGGCAGGAACTTCTCAAAAGAACCAAGAAAAATGAGACCCAAGTTATTGATTTAAACCAAGATGTTCAAGGTTTAAATAAGGACTTATTTGGTGACATGGAAGATTTGAGAAAGCAGGCTTAGGATACTAAACCTAAACAAGGTGAATTTGAGGGAACATGCCATGTCTTAAGGCAATTGAATCCCTCTGAAATCCAGAGAAACAAGGAGATTATAACTGCTCCCAAAGAAATCCCTAATAAGGGAAAACAAAAATTGGTGGGTATAAATATTAATGAGCCCAAGAAAATTATGGCTCCTCCTAATGTACCTTCTCAAACAAGTATAGACTTGGAGAAGGCTAGAAAAGCAAAGGAAGATATGGCTATTCAACTAGAGAAACTTGAGTTGGAGGCTGCTGCTGATGAAATGAAGAGGAAGATTGCCTTTCTACATGCTAACATGAACACATTCACTAGTACCTCTATCCCTATCACCATAGGAACAACTCCATTCAGTCAGCCCAATACTTCACTTCCAAGTGCTCAAGCCTATCACCCTGGACAAATATTACCTAGACCAATTCTTAATCAAGTTCCCCTTATAGCTAGTGGTACAGTGGGAACTGTACCCTGTCAAAACCCCATGAATCAACCAAATATCCAAAGAAGACCAGTTCACTTGGATAGATTAAGGCCTCTCTTTTTTTATGGTATTCCTGGTCAACCTAATGTTGTCCCTAATGAAATTAGAAAGAAGATCCCATTATTTACTAGGAATAATGTTATCACCTATGAAGAGCATCTGAAGTTTTTCATAGATAAGGTAAATGATTATGAGATTGAACATGAAGATGTCATAATGAAGCTCTTTGTTCAATCATTGATTGAGGATGCCAGGGATTGGTATAGGGGGCTACCTGAGAATAGTATTGCATCTTGGGAGGAATTTATCAAATGTTTTAAAGAGCAATATGCAGAACATGTGAACTCTAGCTACATGCTCAATGAGTTCAATAATATCAAGAAACATTACAATGAGAGCATGTCAGAGTTTAATAGTCGATTCCAAAAGGCTATGTATAAACTGTTCCAAGTATTGAGGCTAGATGATGTAGTCTGCATGAGAACTTATTTCAATTCTATGGATGGTAAGATGTCTTACCTTTTGAGATACAAGAATCCCCGTACCCTTAGAGATGCTTTTAATTTGGCCATAAATATTGAGAGTAACCGAAAGGCATCTAGCCAAATGTACAAAAGGGATGAAGGTAGACTATGGAAAGAAACCAGACCACAACTTGCAAGGCCATCCAAAGAAGAGGATAGAATGGACAAAGGACCTAGTAATAACAAAGACTTCCCAGCAAGGTTTGATAAAAGTAGTAGAAATTTTTAGGATACAAGACCACCTTATCAAAGGCAAGACAAAGCCCCTAATCTGAGAGATATGCCTTACAAAACAAACTAGAAAGATGGGAGGCCTGTTCTTGATAATAATGAACCCCAAAAGGGAAGAGATACACTAGATCCTTTGAAGAAAAATATAGCACATAATGTGGAAAGTACCCCTTGGTGTGTGGCTTTTAATATGCCCCACTCACCATTCCAATGTGCTATTGCTCAGGCCTTGGGAGAAGAGGCTAATGATTCATATGCAAGAGATTATGAAGGATTTGAAAAGCCTACTATTAACATGTTTACTACTAAACTAATGGGGGATATTGAATCCTCACATGATGAATTTATTTTCCCTGATGTTGATCATAAGAGGAAGATTTTCTCTGACTATGAACAACAAATTTTTACTCAATCTAACCAGGAAGAGTTTGATAATGATGATTGCAAGACTCATTTGGTAGAATCTGGGTCAGATGAAAGACAATGTAGAAAGCCCAGTGAAGAAGAGATCAAGGGTTTAACTGTGGCTACTATTACTCAAGCAAAATCCTCAGACAATTTGAGGAATAGAAAGGTGGATAATGAGCAGGGAGTCCCTAGATTAGTGTTTGTTAAGAGTAGTCCTCAAGATAAAGATTCCCCAAAGCCCAATGTTGTAAATAGTAAAGATGAAGGGTTTGAAGTTGAAAAGAAAAGGAAACAAGAAGTTATTGTTGACAAGGTGAAGAAGAAATTTGGTAGGTCAAAGGATCACCCTGATTTTTGTACTGACTCCCCTACTTTTGATATGAGACATGCCTTGTCCCAAATGAAGGTTTCCATCCCTTTGCTTGAGATGCTTAAAATAGAGGAGCACAAAGTAGCAGCTTTGGCTCTCATAAGTGAGCAGAGAACTACTCCTATTTTACAAGAGGAAGGGAAATCCTTGGACAAGCTGATTGCAATTAATGACATCTCTGATGTATGTGTTGGGACTATTGTGACACAAGAACCCTCTTCTATCAATCCTTTCTACATTACTTTTCTTGTAAATAATTATTTGCTAAAAAATTGTATGATTGATTCTGGAGCTGCTACAATTGTAATGCCTTATCAAGTGATGAAGGAGTTAGGGTTTCAAGTCAATACATCTAGTGGAAGGTGTTATGCCATGGATAATAGGGTAGTACCTATTGTAGGGACCTTGATTGGAATTGAAGTGAAAATTGCTGCATTCCCAGGAGCCACATATAAAATGGATGTGGTTGTTGTTGATATAGAACCTCATTATGACATGTCATTGTCAAGACAATGGGTTGGAGTAGTGGGTGGAAAGTTGGAACTAGATTTGTCATATGCTACCATCCTAATAAATGGAACTGAAGTAAAGTTGTATAGGGAGCCCCATTCTTCAGTCATGATTGAAGTGGTTGCTCCAGAGGATCTAAATTGTTTTGTAGATATTGACATGAGCAATTTTGTGATTGAAGAGACAGTGCCTCAAATGAGAAACATAGATCCAATTATGGATGAGCTGGTTTTGTAGCAAGATGGGCTTTGGAAAATGTTCTTTGATGGTGGATGCTCCAAGGAAGGATCAAGAGCTGGTGTTGTATTAATTTCCCCATCAGGTATTACATTTAAATACTCATTTTTGCTAACTTTTCAATGTACCAATAATACTGCTAAGTATGAGGCTTTAATATTGGGATTGGATGTAGCTATAAAGCATGGCATTACATTTTTAAAAGTCCATGGTGATTCCCAACTTGTTATAGCCCAAGTAAGATCTCAGTATGCTTCCAAGGATGAAAAATTGAAACTGTATAAACATGTTGTTTGGGATAGACTAGAGCTTTTTGTTGCTTTCAATCTACTTTGGGTAGAAAGATCCAATTATATCATGGAAGATTTTCTTGCATATGTTTCCCTTAAGAGTGAAGACATAACCCTCATTGGTGTGTCTATGTTAGAGGTTAAAACTAGGCCTATTGTTCCTGATAATGTATATAATTGGCAAGTTTTTGAGGATGACCTAGATATCCTTAGGTTTATTCAAGGCCTTGATCAATATGATGGTTAGCAAATAGATTTCAATGAGATACAATAGTGTGTTGAGGGAAAAGAATGCATCATGGGGAATGAGATAGTGCAATTGACATCCAACCACATACCTAAAGGGTTAGTAGAATTGGAAGCAATGTTCAAAATAAATGATGGTTTTTTATCTCAGAAGTCTAATGCTAAAATGGAAGACTTAGAGGAAATAAACCTAGGATCTGAAAATTTCCCACAGATGGTGTATATTGGCAAGAAAATGAGTAGAGAGATCAGAGGAAACCTGATTAGACTTTTGAAAAAATATAAATCTGTGTTTGCTTGGTCTTATGATGACCTCAAAGCTTATAGGGCTAACCTATTTCAACATGAAATTCCTTTAAAAGAAGAAGCTAAGCCTTCTAGATAGAAGCAAAGGCCCATTAATCCTTTACTGGCCACTAAGATGCAAGTTGAGTTGACAAAATTGAGGGATGCTAGTATCATTGAGCCAATTAGGCATTCTACATGGGTTTCCAATCTTGTGCCAGTAAGGAAAAAGAATGGTGACATTAGGCTCTGTGTTGATTTTAGGAACCTAAATGTGGCTTCACTCAAGGACAATTATGGATTGCCAAATATGGAGGCCATGCTGCATAGGGTGACCGGATGTGAACTCTTGTCAATGATGGATGGTTTCTCAGGGTATAATCAAGTGCTGGTCAAAGAATCAGAGTTTAAGAAAGCCTTCACAACCCCATGGTGAACATATGTATATGTTCACATGCCTTTTGGTCTGAAAAATGTTGGATCAACATTTCAAAGAGCCATGGACATGGCATTTGAAGAGTTGATAAATGTTTTAATGGTTGTTTATCAGGATGATCTCACTACTAATTCCAAGAAAGCTGATGATCATTGTTCCCATTTGGAGAAGGTCATTCTTAAGGCCTTAGAATTTGGTGTGTCTTTCAATCCCAAAAAGTGTCAGTTTGCTATGATAGAAGGGAAGTTACTTGGACACATAGTGTCAAAAGAAGGAGTCAAGATTGATCCTGAAAGAGTAGAGGCAATTAAAAAGGTCCCTCCACCAAAGAACATAAAAGGTGTGTAGTCATTCTTGGGATAGATTAATTTTGTAAGAAGATTTATTGCCAAATTTGTAGAATTGGTCAAGCCCATAGTGAAGTTCGTAAAGAAGGAAGTGAAGTTTGAATGGAACCTTGAAGCTCAGCAAGATTTTGTAAGAGTCAAACAAGCAATTCAAGAGGCCCCGGTTTTGGTATCACCTAATTATTTGAAACCATTTTCTCTATTTTCTTTTGCATCTTTTCATACTATTGCAACTATCCTTTTACAAAAGGCTCAAGAAGGATATGAGCAGCCTATAGCCTTTTTCAGCAAATCATTACAATCTACTGAATTAAATTATGAACTAATGGAGAAGCAAGCTTATGCCCTTGTAAAGGCAGTCAAAGATTTCAGACCATCTTTGGTCTATGCAAAGGTTAGTGCTTATGTGCCTCATACTATGGTAAAGGATATCCTAACACAGAGTGAAGTCACAAGAAAGAGGTGTAAATGGATAAATAGGATTCAAGAGTTTGACATTGACATTCACATTACCAAGTTCATAAGAGGATTAGGACTTGGTAAGTTAATGACTGAGGAAAATATGGACCTTGTCCAGGTAAATAATGTTGTTGCTAATGTTGATATGATAACTAGTATTGAAATGCAACCCTAGTACAAGGATGTCATTTATTTTATTAAAAATGCCAAGTGTCCACCTGAATTAAATGACAATCAAAGGAGTCTGAGATTGCAAGCTCAAAGATATGTGCTGATCTAGGGTGATTCGTACTGGAAAGATAATGATGGCATTCTACTTTTTTGTCTAGATAGAGAGAAAGTGTTGAAGGAAATGTACTCTAGAATGTGTGGAGGACATCATTCTGTTCGGTCAACCACTCATAAAATCTTAAGGGTAGGATACTATTGCCCTGTATTGTTCAAAGACACTCATTCTTATGTAAGGAAATGTGAGCCTTGTCAAAGATTTGCTAAAAAATTGAAGTTTTTAGGTGCACTCTTATTGAACCATGTTGTTGCAGAAGCTCCTTTTGCAATGTGGGGTATGGATTTTATTGGAGAGTTCTCTGATAAATCTAGTGGAGGACATAGTCACATTCTGGTGGCTACTGATTATTTCACCAAATGGATTGAAGCCATTCCAACAAAAAGGGCCACTAGTGCTGTTGTGATTGAGTTTCTGATGAACAACATAATCACTAGATTTGGTGTCCCTATTAAATTGGTTGTTGACAATGCTATGAGTTTTAGGTCATAGGAGATTATTGATTTCTATTTGAAAATGGTCATAGTATTTTCTTACTCATCCTCTTATCATCCACAGGCCAATGGACAAGCTGAATCCAGTAATAAGAGTATTATGCAAATCTTGAAGAAAACCCTAGAAAAGAATAAAAGAAGTTGGCATGTGAAATTAAAGCTAGCCCTATGGGCTGATAGAATTTTTGAGAAGAGAGCTACAGGGAAATCCCCTTTTGAAATGGTATATGGGGCAAAATCAAGGTTTCCAGTCAATAATTTCCTTCCAATCTATAAGTTTATGCAAGAAGAGGACATGGAAATCAGTGATCCATTGCAAGATAGAATGGTTCAGCTGATTGAGTTGGATGAGATTAGAAGGGAAGGACAAAGAGAAAATGTGAAGTTGTAGCAAAAAATGAAATATCTTTTTGATAAGAGAGCAACTGTGAGAAAATTCCAGCCTAGTGATATGGTTCTCCAATGGAATGCCAGGGCTAAAGATAAAGGGAAGCATAAAAAATTTGAGTCTTTATGGATGGGACCTAATATTGTTCATCAAACCCATGGTAAGGATTCATATTTTCTAAAAAATTTGGATGGTGAAGAGCAGGAATTGCCAGTGCATGGACAGTTCCTAAGAATTTTCTTCAATTAATTCTTTTTCCATGCACATTAGGTTTGTATATATGTATAGGTGTGTTTCTTTCCATTGTGTGTTTGTTTCCTATTTTAGGTTAAGGTTTTGTGGTTTGCCTCCTAGAGATTCATAAATTCTTGCTATGATTTTGCAAAAATTCATAGGAAATTGTCATAGTCGAGTTCAAAAATCCTTACCCTAGGTTTTGTTTTTGAAAATGTCAAATTCATGCAAAAGCCCTCATGATTAGCCCTTATTCTTCTATTTCATTGTTACCTTTTTAGTCACTTAATCTAATTAAATCATGCATGTGTTTAATGTTTTGTGTTCACTAAATCAGAAAAGGTCATAGCATGTCTCATATAGTTCTCAGCAATTCAGCGAACAAGTCAATCTTATGCTAAGCATCATTTTAATCGCGTGGTCTCTAAGTCTCCCGATGAACACCTCAATCATTCAGTGAACTAGTGAATGTGTCAAAAATGCTAAGTGTTATGCTTCATCATGGAGTCTCCAAGTATCAGGTGGTTATCAAAAAACTTTAAGCAACTTGGCGAATCCATTATCTCTTATTTGCGTATTCCTTAGCAGTTCTGTGCTAACATCTAGCGACCTAGCGAGAACCATAGATCATTGATAGGATCAATGGTTATAGATTAAATCTCAAGTATTATTGGGTCCTACATGTTTCACTTCATGAATGAGTGATTGAATATAGTTTTCTAAGTATGGCAGCTTTGACAGTTTGGCTTGATGAATTTGGTGGAAAGGGTTGTTTCAAGTGTTCGCTTGTTCTCAGAATAAATTAGTGAGAGGCTAAGTAATCTAGTGATTTGGTGAATCATGTGGTCGTAGGTTCTCTTAAAAGAAGTGTAAAGGGTAGTATGATTTGGTGAATGAGTGAAGCATATAGTTGCTAAGTCTCAGCATGAAGGTGAGGGTTAAGAAAGATTTCCTGACTCAGAGGTAGCAGTTTGTTGATAGTGTTTGTGAATTCCATGCCCGCCCCTAGATGGAACTAAATTTTGTACAGTGGTCACATGATCGCATGGGCCATTTTTGGCCCTTGCGAACATGCGCCAAGCTACCATGTGGCAGCTTGCTGAGGTGTCAGTGATGTGAAGTTTTATGAAGGGTTTGTGATTACAACTGCGTAGCTAAGTGGTTACGGTCGCATGATCGCAAGGGTGAGTAGGGTGTCTTGCGATCATGCGACAAGGTGACACATGGTGGCTAGGCATGAGTTCACTAGATAAACTGGGTGGTTAAGATAGATTCAGCAACTCAGAGAGTAAACACTTTGCCAGTTCTCTAAATAATCAGGTGGTTAAGTATCTCATTAAGTGAATGCGTGAACCCTTTGTTCACTAAATCTCCAAGAAAATTGGTAGTTAGCTGAGACATTAAGAGAATGCGAGAAGGCTTTGGTCACCAATTCTCTAGCCAGGATGCTCTATATTCTAAACATTGGTGTGATTAAGGAACATGAGGGTTTGGATGAAGAAGATGTAGTTAGAAACATTATAGATGATGATGAGGTCAAAAGGAGATGGAACAGGTACTTTGATTTGATAGACTTGTCAAAACAAGTGATGGTGGGCCAACTTCCTTTTGAGGGTTTCTTCCCTGACCTTCCCTATTTAGAAAGAATTGACAAGATGATAGAGATGCATGACACTCTATCAAATTAGTTGGAGAAGTTGATTGACCAGAGTCAACCAAAGAAAAGGACAGACTATTCATCTTCTGATCAAGAGGATTTTTCTGATGAGTCCCCAAAAGGGAATAGCCCACCACAAATTGAGGATGTACAAAGTGTTAAGCCTATTGAAAACCAACCAGAAATAGGGGATTCTCTAGAGCCACCTTTGAAGAAATAGAGGCTTGAGGAAGGAAAGCCTTCAAGGTAGGAAAAATAGAAGAGAATATTTGATAGAGCATCTGCTCTAGTGCCAGGTGATAGGGTTTACCATCACCAATTGAGAAAAGCAATAAGAGAAGGAAAGAAGGTGGCCACTGATGAAACAGATAAGGAACAATCCTTGTGGTCAGAAAAGGATATTAGAGAGGTCTATTAGGAGGAATTTTTGAGTGATGACCAGTTTATTAAAACTGATGAATTCAAGAGTTTCCTTAGTTGGAATAAGCAACAAGAAGTGAGGAAACTTTTTCCTGAAGGTATGGAGCCAAGTGAAGAAACATTGAGAGCCTTAAATTCTTATGATCCTAGCCTTGATCCCATAACTGCAGATGAAGCTAGACAACTGGTCAAGTCAAGTGGAATGCTATTGACTCTAGGATGGGATCTGACTTCTGCATTCATCATAGATCAAATAAGAAAGCAACCACTAGGTAGCCTATCATATGAAGTTCACATTGGTGATATGATAAGAGGAAGTGGCTATGACCCTAAATCTCAAGCTGTTGTAGTGTGTTCTATGGCCCTTAGGACCCAAAAGCCATCTTTGCTAAGTATACAGGATAAAATGGAAGGGAATAAGATTATATGGACTGTGTAGAATACAACTGACCTTGAAGTTTCCAAGGCAGTAACTCATTGGGCTAACCTGAATGAAGCCAAGATAGTTCAATTATCTGAAAGGTATTCAAAATTTTTTGAAAGTGCAAACCTGGTGGCCAAGGATAGAGACTTAAAATTGATGAAGATTAAGTAGTTAGAGGATGAATTGGTAGAAATAAAAGTTAAGCTTGACGAAGCTTCAAAGGTAGTTGTTGTCCCCCTTGTGTAGATTGAGGTCCCTATTCAGATTGATGAAGAAGTCTGTGAGAGACCTATTGAAAATTTGGAGAAGATAAGGATAGAGGCATCTTTGGACACTATGTCAAAGATTGTGCAATATAGGTAGGATAAGATAGTAGAGAAGATGGATACAATTTATCAATCAGTTAGCCAATTGCACCAGACCAACAGAAAGGTAAATGAATCATTAGCTACTTTGGAGCCACTTCATAGTGTTTGGTCTAGGAGAAGTTTGTTGTTTGATAAACTTGATAGTCTATAGAAGCATAAGCCTGAGATCCTTGGGGTAGTGACAAAAGTTTTTGAGAAGATTGGCTTAGTCAGTGCTATTTCAAAGTTTTCTAAAGGTAAGTCTAGCCAAGTGAAGGCTAAGTTGTTTATGTTTGATAATCATTATTGCAAATATTTGCCATCAATATGTGATGACAATGGAGATGTGATCAAGTTGGAAGAATGGAAACTATCAATGGATCAATTGGAAATTACACAAGATGCTTTCCTAAATAGTGACAATACTTTGGATTTTGAGAGGTGTAATAGCATAATTGACAGTCTTTTCAAAATTGAAAATGATTGCACACGCTTTGTGGCAGAGACCAAAAATATAACTAACTCCATGTGGGATAAGCAAGTGAGATTATTACATAAATTGTAGACTTACAACTAGCCATTGGATGATGATGTAGCAGCCTGGGAGAAGCTAACAATAAAGAAGAAGAAGAGGCCGGTTGTCCAACTTATAGAAGAAGAGCAAGAATAGAGCTACAGATGGCACCTGATCCAAAAATTGGGGGAGAACAAGTTTCAAACAAAGGATGATGTGGGTTAGCTAAAATGATGGTCATCACTCATGCAAAAAATTTAGCAACTGCTCTAAAATATCCTTAGACAAAGATGCCACCTGTGAAATTTTTGAGAAAATATAGTTGTAATATGTTGTTGCAATCTTTTTGTCAGTTTGTAATCTTGTCTCTAGTGTAGGATCTTTTCTTTCCATCCCAAGCTTGTTGCATCCTTTCAAGGATTCCAAGATGTCTAAGATATATATAGCAAGTCTCTGCTCATTTTAGGGGGTGGAAAAAATACTCTGTAAGAAAGGTTCTTAATACAAAACCTTATTTTGTTTAAATGAGAAGATACTGTATCAACACATTTTGACCATTAATACAAAATATTGGAGCTTTGTTACTACCATTTTATTATCTTTATATATGGAGTTTTTTAGTTTTCTTATGTATTTAGATTGCAAGGCATTTTGAATACATTATTCACAAGGTGAATATAGGGGTTAAGCTTAAGTTTCTTTCAAGGAAAGAGTAAAATCTTAGGGGAGGTCTCTGGGAATTAATAATCCATGTATGAATTTGATGACAGTTGTAGAAAATAAAAGAATGGTATGTTAGGCATGTCATTTGAGTTTTAGTATATTTGTTTTGATAGATATATGTGGAGGTAGGGTTTGACTCTGATGCCCAAGTGGATAAGGCACTGGTTCTAGATCCATTTACATTTATTTGCCACCCAAAATATTAATAATTGTTTCATTTTACTTTACTGGTACAATCATAATCTGAATCATTCTATGACAAGTTCATGGATGTGTTTTTTAATGCTTTGTAGAAGCACTGAATGAGGTTAACCTTCCTTGATTTTAACTCTAAAAAGAAGAAGGATGAATATCCTTAAACCATTTTTTCATGTTGCTACTTTCATGATTTCCATCATAGTTTTGTGTATCAGGATAATTTGGGCTGTACTCAGAGTTTTATCATCTTACTAAGTTTATGTTCGAAAGCAATAACAAAGTAGTGAAGGAGCTAGTTCACAATTTAGAGCTCAATAAAATATTGAATTGATACAATTACACATGCCTGAGTATCCATACTAAAAGTGAAGAAGGTTTTTCTAACCTTAACACCTTAGTGTTTGCATTTTGTTAGATTATGTCCATTTGGATGATATGAGTATTTGATAATCTATAGATTTGAGCACTAACAGGGCCCTAGAATATGCAAGAAACAATTTTTGAGACCAAGCCCTAGGCGACGCTGGACTGTGCCCAGCTAGGTAAGGTCAATGTTGTGAAGGTTCTAAAAAGAAAGGGTGAAGATTGTAGAAGAAACCCTTTGGAGGATTTCAAGAAGGGATACAAAAGCATTATTGGTGAGTAGGAGAGGCTTCCACCAATCTAGATAAGGTGGTGAAACAAAAAAACCAGTCCTATGACCCTGTCAAGCTCAAAACACTTAGAAACCCTCATTTTTTGTTAGGGCATTGTATGGACACTTGGGGTCCTGAAACCTTGAAAATCCTTGAGAGTTAGGGAATTGAATAGGAGTATTTTTGGAAGAACAGCCAAGATTTGGTGAAGGTTGTAGGTGAAATTCCTATAAATCTGGAAAGGAGGCCTAATTGAGGCTCTTTCCTTATAGCCCTATTTTGGGAGAAAATGGTGACATCGGGTAACAAGTTAGATTTCCCAAGCCCTTCAAGTCACATTTAAGGTTGTAAAAACACCTTAGGACCTATCTCCATCCTTTCTAGAGGCTAAGAAGGTATGGAATTAGTGAAGCCCTTATAAGCTTATGTAAGGGTTTGAAGCCAAGTAGTGTGAAGGAGAGCTTAGGAGGAGTGATTATTATTGGTGGTTAGATTGGGTTGGGTTAGGGGATTCTATTAAGAAGAGAGATCCTAAAAACCACAGGGTGTGAGGATAACACACTAGAGATCCAAGGAAGGGATCAAGGAGCATAGACTAGGCTATTCTATCTTAATCTTCCCATCACTATCGTATTTGCAACAATCATGGTCATATATCATAACAATGCAGGGCACAATTGAAGAAAGTTTTGAAACCAAAGAGACAAAATAATACATATTAGCCAAGAAGATAAGGTAACTCTTATACTCTAGATTATGACACGTGGGTTAATTGTACTTCCTATGGAAGATATGGTTATATTTCTATAAATTGTATGAGACTACATTAGAAAAAAATATCTAGAAATTAGATAAATTCAGGAATGACATGTTTACACTGCCATATGGTCGGTCACTTAAGAAAAGACTACATAAACTGAGCACTAGAATAAAATAAAGATATGAATGAAAATACCATTAATGGAATTAGAAGCCAGATGAACCAAAGGTGGAGAAGATCAATAGAAGATAATGGAGGAACAAGCACAATAGTCAGTCACACCTTATCCTATCAATTAGGTGATTTCACCACTTCTACTTAAGTTAGTCAAGTAAGTATGGGAACTGAATTTTAATCAGCTATATCTTACAAAAGTTCCTTATTTCTATTGCATGAAAACCATATCAACATAAATTAAGATGCACTAGGTGGTTATATGTTATTAATTTGAAGTGAGCATAGTCAGTAAAGCTAAACTTGCTGGAAAAATGGTCAGTACTCCCCTCAAGATTCATGACATGGCTTAACCACTTCTTATGTCTTCTATAAGTCTAGTGGTTGTATTAGGCATTAATAGGTCAATATTTTGGTGTAACAGAAACCACTACTTGTAAAAAGTAGTATCATAGTTTGGTCACAAGTTAGAATCCCCTTGGGTAACATTGAGGGGGATATTATTGGTGAAATGGTCAGCGCTCCCCTCAAGATTCGTGACATTTCTTAACTACCTCATGTGTCTTCTATAAGTCTAGTGGTTGTATCAGGCATTAACAGGTTGATATTTGGGTGTAACGACAACCACTACTTGTAACAAGACTAAGTAAATGTAAGTAGTAAAAGTAGTAAAGGTAACCAAGCTATGTAGTAGAGATGGTATCAACCAAGAATTGGTAGTGTTAACCGAGGTGAAGTATTTAATGTGACTAGAATGGAGAAAATTGAGTGATTATTCATTGACCGAGTAGTGGTTGGAAATGAATTAATTGCACCATCCTTATGTTGAAAAGAGTTTTTGGGTATAAATACATAATGAACCATTTCATTATTCACATTGCATTCAAAGAGAGAAATAGGGTGAAGATTGAGAAACTAAATTTTCAACTAATATAATCTTTTGTGAGTTCTATAGAGTGTTTGAAGGCTATTTAGGAAGGTTTGAAGTGTAACCGAGTGAATTAAAGGCAATATTTCTCAAACCCTAAATTATTGACACCAATGGAATCTATGTCAAAATCTATTCAATCAAAGGATAGAAAGGAAGAGAAAGTTATTGATCTACAACTCATCATATGAAGAACCCAACTACAAGTTACATCTAGAGATCACAACACAGATCGATGACAAAGGATCATTTTCATCTATATCACCTAGGGATTTATTGGTTAAATATGTTAGGTCATATATTCACTAAAAGATTAATAAGATAGGTGATTTTGAGGTCCAATCTACCTATCAGGAACTACATAAGGATGGCAAGTTAAAGGATGAACAAAATATTTTGGAGGTAGAAGATTTAACCAGCATAATGCATTTCCCAAAGGAGTTCAAGACCAAGTGGATAAGGATCATTGTTAGTTGAGTTCATGATGAAAACATGTGGCTAGATGAGCTAGTGAAAATTACCAAGGATGTGATTCATATGGTTATAGAGTACCCAATATGTGACAAAGAAAAATCCCTAAGGCATTCATCAAAGAATGAGATTGAGAAACTAAGTAGAGAAGAGTGGGATGGTAGAGGAATGAATATTAATACCATTGATGACCCAGATTCTAGATTAAGTCTATAAGTTATTACATACAAGATATTTCAATCTAACAGACTGAGCAATATTCCATGTGGTGTTGTTGATATAGCATACAAGATCATGAAGCAAGGTCTACAACTTGACCTAGCCGAACTTATGTTGAGGCAATTGGAGGAGAACATGAGAATTATCTGAGGTTCAAAGTCTAACACATGCAATTTTGGATCGTTATTGGTATGTATATTTTTATACTTATAGAACTCATTTTCCTCAACCAAAAACATAGAATGGGAAGTGGATAATCGCATCATTCTTAAAATCAGTGAATTCATTAATAGTTTAGACTAGAATTTTGAGCTAGTGATGGATGATTATTTCAATAAGTTTAAGGATAGAATGCATAAGGGAAGAAACATTCTAGCTCAAATTGTTGAGAAATAAAAAGATGTATGTTTCTTAGTGGACATCAACACTACAGTCATCAAGGCAGTTGAACTGAGACCTGCATGGCTACCACCAATGGAGTATGATTTGGATATTGACTAATCCACTAGGTTGGTAGACCTGCATTACAAGAAGAACCTAAGGACAAAGAGGCTACAAGGTTTGGAACATATGAAAAAGCCAAGAAAATAATAAAATGGACTTATTTGGAGAAAATATTGGAAGGAAATCAAAGAAAATTATTGGAACCTTAAAGAAATTTTTTTTTGATGTAGAAGAAGAAGTAGAGAAGTTGGTTGAAGAAGTAACCGAGGAGCAGAAATCAGTTAGTGAAGAAGAAGAAGAAGAAACTAAGTCAGATAATGAAGAATAGGAAGAGCCACTAAAAGTAGTAAGAGGTAAAAGAAAACAAGTTGATACAATAACATGTGCAAGAACAAGGTCTACTATAGGTAACACCCGACCTCAAAGAAGAGGAGTTGCTAAGATCACAAGGCCTACACCAACCAAGACATATCAAAAGAAAAGGAGAAGAAAAATAAAAAATAAGGATGATATTGATTCAAAGGAAGAGGAAAATAGTGAATTTAAAGTTGTATTAAATAAATTACTACCAAGCAGCAGAAATCCTTTGAAGGCCCAGTTAGTAAGGATCACATGAAGGGTTTGTTGGTCCTTAAGGATGATGATTTGGTCCTCGCTACTTTGGATGTGTTGGGTTCCCAATTTTAGGAGCCGAAGTGGAAATGGTGCTCTAATGTAGATGTGGTTTCTATGTTCGTTGCGTGGGCATTGCAGTTTGAGCATTCGAAGATGGAGGTTAAGCATTTGGTGGAACGTCTTTTTGACAAAGGACTCTTATTATGGCTTGAGTCAATTTTTGAATGGGCTTACCCAGGCTAGGGTTTCAACTATATGGAATGATTTGAAGATGAAGCACATGGGATTTTGTTTGGCAAGGTGCCTTTTTTATGCTGGAGGGGAAAGGTTGATAAACATGCATATTGTGATGATATTCGATAGAAGTTTGAGGCACTGAAGTTGGCTTTGATCCAGGTAGAAGAGAAGGCAGCTCTCACTGATACGGTAGTGAATGTTAATGTGCTGAGGTGCAAAAGAGGCTAGCACAGAGGGAGGTCGAATGTCATGGTGTAATATTGGGGATGGCGCTAGTTTTTTGCACTATGTTTTTTTTATTTGTGAATGTCGATGGGTGGTTTTTTTGTCAACAGGTCCTACTTTTTTCCATGATGACCCAGGGTTGTTCATGTTCTTTGGGTTAACGGGTCAGATTTTGTAAAGGGTTTTTTGGGCTCTGGTCCATTTGGGAATCATTGAATTTGTGTCAATGTTTGATCTGGGGGTTCGGGTGTGTCGTTATTGCCACTGGGTTGTAGGTAGGTGTTTGTTTATGGGTTTTCCTCTCTCAAGCTTATGTAATCTATGTATATTTTTGAAGTTTCAAACTTATGTAATCCTTTTATGATTAATAAAATATTATGTTATAGATCCAAAAAAAAAATTTACAACAAACAATTGATGAAATTACAAATGGAATAAGAGAAGAGGAGGATTAAGTTATCCAATGATTTAGAGATATAGCAGTATGAGAAAAGAAGACCAAGATAAATTGGGAGAGGCCATCATTGATATGATGATTAAATTTAAAAGAGTACCAGTTGAATTTTCACATATTATTCCTAAAGAGTTGTATAATAAAGTATCAGTCAAATAGACCTATGCCTTGAATACTGAGAAAAAGATGAGATAAAGGTCACTAATTCTAGCAATGCCCAATCTATCAATTCAAAAGATTGAATTTACAATGAAAATATATGCCAACAATTTTTTGATGAAATCAAGGGCACTAAATATACTACAAGGAAAATTGCAAGAAGTTGACGAAGAAAGTACAGAGATTTGGACTAGCATTCTTAGATCAAAAGCTAAAATCGAGCAAACTACATCCACAGTTAACACTGAGAAATCCATACTAGTTAGAAGAAAATAAGTCCATATAGATGTTTATTTTGACACAAAACAAGAGCCCATTCACATCTCAAACACCAAGAAGGTCTAGAAGAAGAAACATATGTTGAAGATTTCTTATCTATTGCACAAACTAGAATGGAAGATATTCTCAAGATGTTGAAGAAATCAAGGGAAGAATAATTACTAATAGAAGATATCACAGAAGGAGATCTCAATGAGAAATAAAATGATGATGAAAATATTACTTCTTGTACCGAGAATCAAGTAGAAATACAACCTACTGGAGATAGGTAGAGCACACATACTAGGTGATTCACCTATTCTTGTACAAGAAATTGATATTGGTAATAAGAAACAAATAGAAATGGTACAAGATACAAATTCTTTAAATTTATTTAATTCTATAATTGATAATCAACTTGAATAAACCAAGACATAAGAGAGTATACCACCCGAGCAAGAAAAGACTATAGTTGATGACAAGGGTGATAAAGCATAAAAGATACCAAGACCGCTAATACAAATGCAAATGATCAAGGAGATGAAGATGAAAATAAAGTAGATTCTTCTACTATAGGAACAAGGCCACAAGCCCTAGGACCTCAGATTGAGGGAATTTATATGGGGTAAGACAAGGAAGAAAATGTGTCTACCGAGCCACTTAAGATTCATCAAGAGCAACAGGCTCTAGTTCTAATTAATCAATCACCATTGCCAAGAAAGAAGGATAAGAAGAAAAGAAAGAAACATGGAAGTTAAGGTCTAGTGACACTAGATGAAATCATTCAAATACCTGGGTAAAAGCATAAAGTTGTGTCACATTTCAGGCTAACTTATCAACATAGCTAAATTTGAATGTTTTTAACTAAAAATTAATTTTTTCAAACATATGGTCTAGCTAGATTAATTAGATAAGTGCTTCAACTTTTCCAATTGGAAATTTCTATTAAATTCATGTTTTATACTAATTTGGGTCCAATAATGAAAGAAATAAAATTATTTCATAAAAGTGATGTTTCAATAACTCCTACTCTTTCTAATGATATTTTTTAAAAAAAATTTAAAAATATCCTTTTGTACTAGTCAGAGTCAAGATTATTTTCATAAAAATTTTATAGTATTTTGATTAGATCTAATGTATTATAATTTCAAAACACTACTTCCTAAGTAGGTATTTTAACATTCGAGAAGATGTTGATTCAAATAAAGAAAAAAATAGTAAATCATGTCATAAAAATTTAAAATTTATATTTAACACTAGAGGAGAGATTCCTCTTCAAGAATATGTAATTTTTTATTTGAATGGTGTAGATTTATTAGGGGAAATTTGATGGGAAATGAAAATTGTTGATTTCACATAAGTTTGACTTTGAGTAGTTATATAGGAGAAAATATACATCAAAAAATAATCATTCTTCTTTCCTGCACTAGCTATACATGTCATCTAAAACATGTTTTGAAATCAGAGGAAAAAAATATTATTTTTATATACTTGTTTGGCGGGAACTAGACCCGAATTTTCAACATTTTTCAAAAACTGAAAAATGAACTTCAAAAATTAAAAAAACTATATCAATTCTTGTTAATTTTCTTTAAAACAAATTATAGGCATATACTTTATCCAATTTTACACATTTCATCAGTTTACATCATCTTCAATTCTAAACACAAATGCCACACTTATGTCGTTAAAGTTGAATAGTTTGTGTGGTGTTGACCTTTTCCTTTGTAAAAGTGTGACACAAGTTTGTACTTTTACCCACCTACTTGTGACCTAAGGACATTGGTGTTGGATATTGCTAATGCATGGGAGGTGATTAAGAAATTTAATATGTTTAATCACTATGTTAATGAATGAGCAATCATACTATTGTCATTTGTGTTTTTTCACTGATGTCAACATATGTTTCTATGAAGAAAATAGACTGGTAATCACAGTGTACAAATACTATACAGATGTTTCAGATGCTGTGAAGCCAAATGAGAGTTTAGGTGGATGTTGTGATCTTATATCTAAGATCGCATCATTAGATGTTTTATATTGAGAGAATTACATCTATTTTTGTAAAGACTAGTCACTGGACTGTGATAGTGAGAATTAACAAAGTTAGTCTTTGGGTTTCTGGTATATCTTTCAAAGGATTTGGATTCAAGGTATGAGAAGTTAAAGGAAGATGGATAGGGTACTGAGGGATTTTCATTGGTCAGCACAAGGTATGGAATAATTGGTGACATCATCTATGGTGTGTGCTTTGGTGATGGTTTATTCTAAAGCTGACTCAAGGAATGAAGCGTGTGTTTTGTTTGGGAAGCATAAATTAAGGATGTCGGTCCTTAATTGTTGTAATGGAATCATTGTAGACTTGTTTTAGATACTGTGTGTATCTTAGCAAGGTTTTATGTAATTGTTTTTAATTAGGAAAGCCTCATGGGCTGACCTGATCATGGTAATGTTAGAAATAGGGAATAATGAGAAGGGGGGCAAGTGGGGGGGGGGGGGGTGAATTAGTATTTTTCAAACTTTTTCTTTCTCCCAATTATGGACATAAAATATTATCTTGATACATGCATAACATAGTAAACTAAATAACATGCATAGCAATAAATAAAATGAACTCATAACACATTATTTGTTCTTGAGGAAACCTTAGCCAAGAGAAAACCCCAGTGGGGATGGTACCCACAAAGATCAACTAATCAAAAGTATCTTGTTAAGGATGTTGACCTTGTTAGGAGCCTATTACAAGAATATAGTGTCTTGGTCCTGAATAAGGGACTATAGGCCTTGTTATCTAAGCCTCAATCATGCTAAGAGTTGGTAGTACTAATTATAAATGATTACAAGATGAGCCAACTACCCAAACAAGTAATGTACAATGATTACTGAATACAAAATAGGGTAAGGTACATAACCTTATACTACTTTCTTATCTTTCAAAACTTCGCATCAATATCTTTTTCTATATCATCTATCTCATTACAATACATCCTATCTTTCACATTTCATATGCCTTACATTTATACAAGTTATTAGAAATAATAACTTTTACAGTTGCATTTACATAACATAAAGCTTTACACAAAATACATATTTACCCAAGGTTTAACATCTAGGATTTCATCCCTTTATATTATTAAGATATTATTTTGATAAACAAAATAATCCCTTAACTCTTTACCAATTCTATCTTCATATTCTGTCCTGTCAACTTAACACTATCTTTGGTAAAACTGCCATAACTTCTTCCGTACATTCCATACAAACTTTCACTCTCAGGTGAGTCTTCAATAGTCATCATAGTAACTATGTTAAAGTGTGCAACCACTAAACTTACTCCAATCGACATTGCCAATCAAAAATGCCTCCTGGGTACACTGGGAAAATATTGCACATACTTAGACAATTTGCTTTGCGCTCTGTCATACTTGCTCTCTATCATATGTGGTCTTCATGTAGATTATATGTTTCCATAATGACAACATCTAGATATCTAGCTCAGCCAAATTGCCAACAATCTCCCCCTTTGTCATTGGTGGCAACATATTTGAAAATTGGCTAAGTCTCAAAACTTCAAAATACAAAATTGTGGCCATAACAAAAATATATATCTGATGTCCTTATAACTACATAAATATTATCTATATTCTATAACCCCACTAAGATTATACTTCCTTATCATACATACATCAATTTTATGCTATATATCTCTCCCCCTTTGACAATAATGACCAAAAAGGGTGCCAAAAATTGTGTTCAAAAAGTTTTATACCTTGATTCAGTATTTCAGAGCCAGTAGGCTTGCAACAGAATCTGCAAAATTCACTTTAATGCTCTCTATCTCCTTCTCCCATGCCTTCTTAATGGAATCTGCAACACTAAGTAGTGCACATAATCTATAAGATGTGATCTCACATGCTTGAAGGTTTGCAAAACTAAACTTCTCAAAAGATGTCTTCGATGCAAGACATTCTTCCAACTGTCCTTCAACAATGCTTATCTTTCTTGAAATGTTCTTCCTTAGAAGAGAGAATCTTTTCAATTTCTTGTCCTTTTCATCATTGAAAATCCTCATTTCATCATTTACTTTGCTGATTCTTTTCTCAATATTCAATATCTTCACATTAGGGCTAACTAAAATATTTGTCTTTGACTGTATCTCTACTTCTTTAGCCTTAATATTCTCATCTACTTCAGATACATGGTTTTTAGATTTTGTACAATTAATATACAAAGTTTTACCTCTGTCCAGATTTCTTCTCAAGTCTTTTATACAAACATCCAAATTGTTAATATCATTTGTGATATTCTGACTTATATCATGAAACATTTTGGCCTCATACGGTGTTTGAACCTTCACTTTAGCCATATCTGATAAGTTAGTGAACTCATTATAAAATGCATTCATAACTTTCTTAGCTCTTTCTAGTGGGTCTACTTCTGCTATCTACTTAGTCACAACACTTTGTAACTTCTTTGTTATTTCCAGCAAAGATCCTTCAAGGATCTTCACCTTCTTGTTCTTTCCAATAATTTTGTTAAGGGTTGTGATCAATTCCATTTGACCATCATCATCTACCTCTTTCCCAAAACTTTCAAATATTGATCCAATCTGTGATTTCTTTGCAATCTCAGGTGTAAGACTGATTTCTTCTTTCTTAGGGACCTCTTTCTATCCTTGAAGTTCTGTGTTTTCTTGATTCTCTATTTTCTTTTCTTCCTATTTCCTTGATTATTTCTCTCCTTCTACAATAGATCTATCCCGTTCTTCTAAGGCTGAATTGTCAACAATGTTTTCAAGATTTTGAAAAGGATTATCATCACTATCCAATGTGATCTTAGTTCCTTCCACATGCACTGACTCATATTCAACGTTAATTGATTGTGGAGAGGGACTCTTCTGGTGCTCAAATTCCTCTTCCTATCCTGTTAACTCTGCTGCACTAAAGTATTTTTCAACACTAGATGCCATTACCTTCACTATTGCTTGCTCTATTTCCTTATTTATCTCCTCATATTTTCCTCCAATTATCTGAATGGTTCTTTTCTTTGTTCTTATATGGGTTCCAAGTTCTTTCATTATTTCTTTAAAGTGATCTTCATCTCTGATATCACATAGTTTTCTTACAAGATTTTCTTTGATTTTATTGTCTTCTTCAGTTGCTCTCTTTTTCCCATTAACTAGCTTCTCAAATAAATCATCAGGTATCTTACCTTGAATTGTGTCAAACTTATTATCTTCTAGGATCATGTGTCTCACAACTACATTTTCCAAATTCAATCTTTCTGAATAGTTATAAAGATCATAGTACTTGTTCATCTTAGAAAAATCTCCATCATGAATAATCTGATCATTTACCTTCTCAATCTTTGGTTTCCATGTCTTCTTTTTCACTTGAATATCTTCATCATCTTTTATCTCTGCTATTTTCCTTTTTACTAGTGGCACTATTGTCTTCTACCTCTTACCTAGTCTAGTAGCTATTTCTTTCACTATTTTCCCTAGTGGAGTTGATCTTGTAGATTTCCTAACTTCTTGTTGTTCTTACTCTACTTTCACTTTATGCTTCAAATTTCTAGTTTCAACCGCTGATAGGGGTGGAATAGATAAAAATTCCTTTTGTCCAATGTCTCTAAGTGTTGTTTTTGTATTCTTTGCAATCATAAACTCCTATTCTATCAATCTTGTGTCCTTTAGAATTTTCTTAATTGTACTTTCTACTCTTTTCTTAGACTATTTTTCTTCTTGAATAGACTTTGCGGAGTTGAAGTTCTCCTCAAAATTCCCAAATCTGTTGCTGTGAATATCCAACTTTCTCTTAAGAAATCTCTTCACATATTCTTTTGCTTCAATTTTAGAAATTTCATAGCCAAGAGGGTCTATGAACTCTACTCTAGGTTCAATTGCTTCAATAAATGTAAAGTCAGTGTCAACCATAAAACATATCTCATTCTTATACTTTTCAACAATTGATTGAGGGATTCTTGATTTATTTTTCATCAAATTCTAAAATGTTTTAATCACTAAAACTCCACTCTCATTGATCTTGTCAATAAGATGTCTCTTGAATACTGTGTTTATCTTTTCCATTATGGTCTTTCCATCATTCCAATCATCACCAATTGTAAATGGAAATCTTCTTAACAAATGAAAAAATATATAAGTGATCAATGATGATAATCTAAATTGGGAGTTCTTAGTCTTCTTTATCTTCTCCAAGTTCTCAAATAACTAAGTTCTCAAGATTTCACACATGTCTACTTGTATCTTGTCAACACACATCCAATAGGCTACATGAATCATTCCAACTGCCATGTCATCTTCTCTTGAATTAGCACAAAATTTAGCTGTAAGGATCTTGAACAAATACCTAACATCATCCTATTATATCTTTCTAATCACTATACCTCTGCCATTGTAAGATGATTCGGTGTTGTCTAATACAATTTTCTTCACATTCTTTTCATTAAACGGTATGACTCTAGATTTAGACAAACCAGTTACTTCATGAATTAGGTCTATTGTGATGTCTATCACTCTGTCATCTAACCAAAACTTTCCATTATGTATTTTTCTCAGAATTATCTTAGTTCATTCTTTATTATCAAATTCATACTATAAAGAGTACTTTATGATTTCATTATCCTCTAAATTTTCAAACCCTACTCTCAATGACATATCCTGATGGTAAAGTTTCTCATATTCCTTAGTAAAATCACTATCACTGAGGTTTTCAAGTTTACATCCCAAATAGCTTCTAACATTCTCTAAATGTAGAACTCCATTTGGTACAGATGATAAAGCTAATTGAGGGTATTCTTCCAAGGGTTTTACAGGTTCCCTTTTAGTCTTAGGTCTGATCTTATCTCTTACATTGTGAATCAATGAAACGTCCATATCTTCTACAAATTCTCTAACTGACAAATAGATTTTCTTAGTAAAATACCTCAATTCTATGATTTAGGGTTTGCGTAGATTTGACATGAAATTCCTTCACCAAATCTTTTCAAATTGCTTCCAATCATAGCTCCTTTGATCTCCTTAACACTTGTATTTTCTTTAATGATCAAACAATACCAAACATAACCTTTCAACCTTTCAATCTGATTAGATTCTAACATCAGATTCAATTCTTTTTTTGCTTCTTTCCAAAAAGTTGTTCTTGCTTACCTGCAAAACTTAAAACTTCTTGTGATCTTGCATAACATCATATTAACTTATGCGCTCTTAACCATAGTATCAATACATCATATGCTATCTTGCATTAACTATGCAAGACTCAACTCATCCTATACTAACTTCTACACTATCCTAAGTTCCTATTATATATTATTTTTTCATGAATTATGTACTTTGAGATGGGTTAGGTAGAGATTCACTCTTACCATTAGATACTTCACCTTTCTGATTACCTTTAGTGCTAAATGTATCTCCTTGATCTGTGGCTTTAATAAACTTTACTTCTTCTGAATTATTACAGTAACCTCCATGATTGTTGCTTACATTTTCATTTCTCCTTACATGACTTCTAGGGTTAGGGTTGCTCATGTTATTCATTCGGAAAAACTTTTTTGTATGAAAAAATTTGTTGCATATCTGACAAACTACTCCATTTTTTCCATATCTCGGTCTAGTTTGATTGATTTGTGATTTGCAATTCCTGGCAATGTGTCCAACCTTGTTGCATCTATAACATACTACTGCATTTCTTTTGTTCATATCTTCAGTAGGTTTCTTATCTGCATGGTTAGTATCTCTAAACATTCTACTACTATTATTATTCTCATTAAATCAAAGGCTTCCTACATTCAATAGCTCTATGTCCAAAACCATGGCAATTATAACAATAACCATTAAGAGGTTTAAATTGCTTTCCTGTACAGTCTTTCTTCATATGACCAAAATTATTACATGCAAAACATCTACCTTTAAATTCTCTCTGCATACCTTTAGGTGATTCTTCTTGTTTAGGTGGTTCTTCTTGTTTAGGTGTATCTTCAGATTTGTCAACTTCATTAGATTTCTTTTCTTCTATGTTTTCAGAAACTTTTAGATCTAGTTCCTTGCTTTCTTCACTCACTTTAGATGAGTTAAATCCAAGACTAGTTTTATCATAGAATGGCTTTTGATAAGAAATTTGTTCATCAATCTTCTCACTAGTAGAATATGGCTTCTCAAGTTGTTTCTTAGACTGAGTCAATTCACCTTTCACAATAGTATTGTACTTTTCAAGTTCAACATACTACAATTTGATTTTCTCAAGTTTAGATGTCACTTTACAAAGTTTAGATTTCAGATCTTCTTTCTTAGATTTTAGATTTTCATTCTTAGATTATAGATTTTCTTCATCCTTGCTATTTCCATCTTTCAAACTCAACTTCAGATTTACTATCTGTAGTTCATGTTTAAGGATCTCATTTTCTTTTTCCAGATTATCATCACAATCTTCAACTTGAATTGTAGATTCTTTTTCTGATTTCAGTTCCTCCAACTTATTCTTCAACTTTTCAATGCAGTTCTTTGCATCATCATATTTTCCTTTCAGAGTATCTCTTTCTTCAGTAAGTAAACCAATCTTTTCAAGAGCTTCTTCAATATTCTTCTATAGCTGATCCATATCCATAGAGATATTACTCAAGCTGCTAGTCTTTCTCTGAATAATTATTTTCCGAGTAACTAAGCTCTGATACCAATTGTTAGAAATAGGGAATACTAAGAGGGGGGGATAGGTGAATCAATATTCTACAAACTTTTTCTTTCACCCAATTATGGATATAACAGATTATCTTGATACATGCATAACATAGTAAACTAAATAACATGCATAGCAATAAAGTAAATGAACTCATAACACATTATTTGTTCTCGAGGAAACCTTGGCCAAGGGAAAACCCTGGTGGGGATGGTACCCACAAAGATCCACTAATCAAAAGTATCCCGTTAAGGATGTTGACCCTATTAGGAGTGTATTACAAGCATATAGTGTCTCAGTCCTGATTAAGGGACTATAGGCCTTGTTAGAAGCCTCAACCCGACTAAGATTTGGTAGTACTGATTACAAATGATTACAAGATGATCCCACTACCCAAACAAGTAATGTAAAATGATTACTGATTACAAAATAGGGTAAGGTACATAACCTTTGATGAAGGGTGCTCCCCTTAATACCACAAACACATAACAGAAACAAAGAAACAACAACAACAATATGCAAGAACAGAAAATTGGCTTCTTATTATCTCCACAAATGTGGAATTACAAACTTTTAGAATTGCAATATGCAAAGCCACATGGGCATTCCCTTACAATATTCTATAGGAAAAAGCCTCGAATCAATACCCAGAACTGTTCCAAACTACCTAAGACAACACTAAAACCTTCCTTATATAGGCAATTTTCCACTACCTGGGAAGGTTCCAGAATTTTTAGCCAACAAGGCCGACCAAACTTAGAATTATTTTATTTTTTAATTACATCAAAGTCAGCTCAAAATAACTTTTGAAACCCAAATAGAAATTTTGAAGGAAAATCATTTTTCGCCATTTCAGGTGACCCAACTTTCGAAGACCAGAAGTCATCACCCGTTGACCTGATTGACTATTATAACCCCATTTTGGAAAGGGCATGAGGAGCTCTACAACACCTAAATTAAAAAAGCTTCATTTAGTCCAAAATTAGACCTCATCTGGGGCCTCTAAAGCCTTCAAAACTGAGTTCAAAGTTTCTATACCCAGCTACCAATACCAAAAATATCAATACCTCCAAAGCTAGACTTGATCTATCATTGAAACTTTACTGGCAGGCTGATATGATTGAGATGAACCTCCACATGTGAAATTAGGACATTCTCAGATCATATGACCAACTTACTAAAAATAGAAAGTTTCCATAAATAGTAGCTCTACACAAGATAACACTTATTGAATGCAAAAATAAAAATATTTTTCGGTGATGCAAGATTGCTCTTACACCCAGGATGCTCCTGCATCAACCTTATACTACTTGCTTGTCTTTCACAACTTCACATCAATATCTTTCTCTATATCATCTATCTCATTACAATACATCCTATCTTTTGCATTTGATATGCCTTACATTTATACAAGTTATTAGAAATAATAACTTTTACAATCGGCTTTACATAACATAAAGGTTTACACAAAATACATATTTACCCAAGGGTTAACATCTAGGATGTCATCCCTTTATATTATTAAGACATTATTTTGATAAACAAAATAATCCCTTAACTATTTACCAATTTTTTCTTCATATTATGTCTTGTCAGCTTAACACTATCTTTGGTAAAACTGCCATAACTTCTTCCGTACATTTCGTACAGACTTGCACTCTCAGGTGAGTCTTCAATAGTCATCATAGTATCTATGTTCAAGTGGGAAAGCACTAAACTTACTCCAATCAACATCACCAATCAAAATTGTCTCATGGGTACACTAGGAAAATACTACACATACTTAAGCAATTTGCTTTGCACTCTGTCATACTTTCTCTCTGTCATATACAGTCTTCATGTAGATTATATGTTTCCATAATGACAGCATCTAGATATCCAACTCAGCCAAATTCCCAAAAGGTAAATTGTAATATGATATAAATAAAAGGTCTTTTCTTTGGAAAAGATATGGATGGAATACTGATGATATAAAGAAGTTAAAAAAGCTGCGAGCTTATGTCTGTTGTATGTAGAATAGAGGTTTACTAGTGGACTTCATTGGAACTGATCAAGCAAAGATAGTTGCTGGAAAATAGTTCAAAATAATGTGTATTTTTTTATATACACCTATTGTGAACTAGTGAGTTTTGAAGTTGGATTTAACCTTCTTTGGGCAGTGAGCCCTCTCTTTTTTTCTTGACTCCTAACAGGGTCTGTCCTCTAACAAGGATGTATCATCTTAAAATGGAAGCACTTCCATGTTAAGAGAATTTATCCCTCTAATTAAGTGTTTTGGGGTCATGTCAAATGCCTTGAATTGATCTTTTCTTTGATCTAGCTTTCTCCCTGCTTTCCACTTCTTTTCTGCTTTGTTTTAGGTGAAATTAGGGTTAGGATCCCAAAGATTCTCCTTAATTTACCTCTTTCATGGCTCTATTCTCTAGGTAGGACTTAGAAATAGGTCCTCCTATCCTTCATCATAGTCATCATAGGATTTTATGCCTATCCTAGGCATTCTATCCTTTTCTGCTATCATTTCTAAGTCTCCGGGCATCCCCGGGACCTCCTGTCCTGATTCTGACTGGATCTGGGCCCACAGGGTCAAATTAGAGGTTGACCTTGACTAGGTCAGGATCAAACTCAAACTTTACTATGTTATTCCCAACCTCTATTTTTCCCCCCTCTTTCAAAATTCAATATTCTTTGATTTCTGAGTATTAGGTTTTCAGGATATTTGTTTTCCCGCCTCTGGGTTCGCTATTTCGGGTTTCGAAATGGTAAATCCTCTAATTGCATTTAATATAGGTATATTTTATAAAGGTTAGGATCTAATTGGGATTTAATTCTCCAAGGTGGCCCCTCTAGACGATTGTGCCCTAGTTCACTATAAAAGGAGGCCTTCCTCTCTCATTTCCTCATCCATCATTCGTATCTTTGTTGCTCTTGAGCTCTCAAGGTGATCAAGTGCAAGAATTCATTCAAGCATTCAAGTTCTCTTCTCCATCCAATTTCTCCATTGAAGATCAAGGATTCAAGCATTCAAGCCATTGAAGGGATTGGTTCAAGCATTCAAGATTCATCATTCAAACCCTAGATCTAGCCATCATCATGGTGTGATCTTCCTTCAAGATTCTTTTGTTCATCTTCAAGATCCATTTCATTCTCCTATCAAGGTGGATTCCAAGCATACAATCATGGAGGTTTAATTTTTCCATTGTTGTGTTCAAGCTTTCATATCAATATACTTGTCTACATTCAAAATAGAATTACATATCTATCGAATTGCATAGCTTCATTGTTAGATCTGTTTCTACTACTTGCTAGCATTCTTATTTCAATTTCAATATTAAGGTTGATTCCAAACTAGGGTTTGACCAAGGCAAACCCCCCAAACAAGTAAAAAAAATCATTTTTATTGTACGTACATGTGTGGAATTTTATATCTGAGAGAGGATTTGGATACCCTTTTTGGTGAACTTCCAAGATCTGTAAACAAAGTCAGAATCAACCTTCAAAATAAAAATGTAGTCTTTGACCTTTTATGAGGGTCAAAGAGGAGCTCCCTTAGAATTGGAAAATATTTCTGGGTTTTGTAGATCTCATAGTTTCGGTTCAAGAGTGTGCAATTCAAGAATTTTTGAGACTGTTTGACAGGGTTTTCAGTAGGTTCTTTTTTGGAGGTAAGTACCTTTATCTCTTCATTTCAACATTAGTCATCTACATTTACTTTCTATATCAATACAATTAAAATGTAAGTGTAAAACATTGGTTTTGGGTTCTCTTTTATGTGCAAACCATTGTTCTAGGACCCCATCCATATTTTATCCTTTACATTTTGGTGAATCCGACATACTTACCCCTTTTCTTTTGTGGATTTAGATGCCCTATTGTGTTAGATCTCCCTTTGCATCATCTTGTGTGTTCACCTTCACTATTCATTTTGGTGAACCCCACATACTTACTCTCTTTCTTTTTGGTGTTAGATCATTTGTTTTATTGCCTTAAGATTAGATTTATTTTATGCTCTTGCATTTATATTTCAAAAATCCAAAAAAATTGCAAAATTTCTTTAAAAATACAAAAAAAATTACATTTTCATGGTTTTAGTATTCAACATGTATGATTCTTGTTTTGAGTACTTTGATGAGGCTTTTGTCATTCAAGATGATAGATCACTTAATGAGGTACATGGAAGTGAGGATGAAAATTGTTTGAATGAGATCTCCATTGATCCTATTCCTATTTCATCTTCCTCTACAACCTCTTCAATTGACCTTTACAAAGATAAGTTAAGGATTGATGTTAATTCTTCTCCTAATATATGTCTTTTCTGTGAACCTATTTTACAATACAATTTACCATCTTTCCCCTTTAGGGATCAAGCTTTAATGACTTATGACACTCCTACAATGTGCTTTATGGATAGGGATGATAGTCCTCCTATTTGGGATGAACCTTTGGATTTGGATGTTGATTACTCTCTTCCTCATGAAGCCATTGTGGATAATTCTACTTTTTGGGATAAACCCTTGGATAAAGACATTGATTTATCCCCTCCTTGTGAAGAATTTTTGATACAAAAGGATGACATATTCTCTACAACACACTCCCCTTATGCGAAAGAAGATAACATTATAAATCCTTCACCTCCATTTGGGATTCCTTCTAGCAATTAGGCATTAGCGAAGAAAGATATGAATTCCCTTAATGCTCTTCCTCTTAGTGGTGATCTTATGGAAAATCATGATCCTACCTCATAGCCTTATTATATTATTACTTATATCTATTCTTTTCCAACTCTGGTTCCATGTGTTCCTTCAGTTGTGTCTTCCATTCATATCACTTCCTATAGTTTTCCTTGTATTCCTAAACTTAATGATCCTAATCTAGTTCCTAATCTTCCTAATCCTAATCCTATCTTTCCTAATGTGATTCCTAATTCTCCATCTGCTATTTTGAGTTCTTCCCACACTTATGTTGAGGTTCAAACTATGGTTCATGATGTAGATGTGCAAATATTCTTCAAAGTACCTTCTCCATATTATTCAATCCATAAAGATAAAAGAAAAGAAACTTATCCTTTGAGATTTATTCATAAGTTTACCCCTCACTATGATATATAACATAGATCTTTTCTCCTCTAGACTGGGGGGCTAGAGGTATATTTCTTCCTATCTTTTAGAATCCATTATATTCCTTCTTTGAGCTTAATTGGTTATTCTTTCATTTATCTCGATGGTTTGTATTATGATAGTTTTTCATACATTGCTCTTTTCTATTATTCAAGATATCTTTTCTAGGACATGTGATTTTCAAAGGTATCCCTTGCCTTTCATCCCTAGGGGGCAAGGTTCTTTCTTCTCTTTCTTTGTCTAGGGAACTGCTTTCCTTAGCTTAGTGGTATTTGTTTATATTGTAATATTATTTCATCATATTGATAGATGTTTTGACTATGGATAACCTTCTTATATGAGAAGTTGTTGTCCTAAGTTGTCACTTCTTCTCTATGTTGTAAATTATGTTCTTTATAAACTTTTACCCTTTCTTGGTGTTGGAGTTATTTCCCTCATTCAAAGATTCCTCTTCCTCTTTTTTTGCAAGGGGCTTGATGATTGAATCTTTGTTCCCACTATTGAAAGATGATATTTTATCTAAAGCACTCCTCTTTGGTGGGGGCCTTGTTCATAAGATCTCTTTCTTTGAGGATCCTTTTCTATGAGTGACATATCCTTTTCATGATTATCTATATTCTTGGATGTAGGGGTCAACATCCCTTGCTAAGAATATGGTGTACATTGTTGTAAATAGGATATCACCTTGCCTTGTGAAGTAGGTATCCTCTTCCATCTTTGTTCCTATAGTTGGGGGGCAAGGATACTATCTCCTTCTGTCTTTCCAGGATTCACCTCTTTCCTTAGGTAAGTAGTATTTATCTATTATGTGATATCCAATCATACATGAAAATTTTGGTTTGCATTGAGGATCTTTGTCCTTGATCATAACCTATTTTGTTGTTTGACATTGGGTTTCCATGGTGGATAAATCTCTCACCTTGGAAACTGAATAGTGTGCTATCCCTCATAAGGGTTACTTTCTTTTAACTTCTTGCATGATATCTCTTTACATTCATCCCTTCCATGGCCTCATAGGAGTTGTGACCTTCTTGGCTTGGACTGGGTGTTGTTTGTGGATATTGTCTTGATGCTAAAGAAGGCTTTATCCTTGTTCTTTTCCTTAATTAACATGTTTAAATAGTATGTTTTTTCCATATTAAGGAGGGGGGCATATATAGGGTCTCCCTTGTACTATATTTTTATTTATTTATTTATATGCTAAATCTCAAAAGGTAATGCACATAAGTTGCTAAATCCTGAAGAGACGCGTATTTTCAATTTCAAACATGCTAAATCTTGGAAGGTAACACACATAAGTTTCTAAATCCTAAAAAGAAATGCATTTCTATGCTAAATCTTCTGATGGTAACGCACATAAGTTGCTAAATCCTGAGGAGACACACATTTTTCAAAATTGTCAATATGCTAAATCCTCTGAAGGTAACGCACATAAGTTGCTAAATCCTGAAGGGACACACATTTCCAATTTCAAATATGCTAAATCTTGGAAGGTAACACACATAAGTTTCTAAATCCTAAAAAGACACGCACCTATATGCTAAATCTTCTGAAGGTAATGCACATAAGTTGATAATTCCTGAGGAGACAAGCATTTAATATTCATAGTGATACAAGAAGGTGGATCTATGGATATTCCAAAAGTTGTCAGAAGATGCATTAAAATTGCAAGCATAGTTTATGGGTGAACCTATTGGGCTCTCCCTCTAGGGTGATTCATGGTAAGGTGGGCATCTTACTAGGTGAGGTAATCACTCTTTTCCCTTTCTCTCTTTTCTGCTTTCATGCTAGTAGGATAGGATCATGAAGCTATGTTATTTATAGTGTTTCTCTTTTCTTTCTTATCTACTCATTTATGCTTTTATGATAGCTTTCCAAATGTGATATTAGTATGAGAAATATTTCTTAGCAGGGTTTCTTATGCTAATCGATTTGGGTTGTTTAGTACTAGCCCTTGTTCTTTTGGTTTTCTCTTTTCACACCCTCATGCATGCATGTTGAGTTAGAATCCTTAGTCTCAGGGCTTGTGTCCTTAACTAAGTGTTATTTTATCTCTTTGTGAATCCACTTGGATCTCCTCTTTCTTCTCCTTTAACAAGAGTTTGCATCGAGTCCATACTCTTGCTAAAGTGGGGGCTTAATGTATCATATTAAAATGGAAGCACTTCCATGTTAAGAGAATTTAGCCCTCTAATTAAATGGTTTTGGGTCATGTTGAATGCCTTGAATTTATCTTTGCTTTGATCTAGATTTCTCCCCGCTTTCCACTTCTTTTCTACTTTGTTCTAGGTGAAATTAGGGTTAGGATCCTGAAGATTCTCCTTAATTTCCCTCTTCCATGGATCTATTTTATAGGTAGGACTTAGAAATAGGTCCTCCTAGCCTTCATCATAGTCATCATATGATTTAATGCCTATCCCTAGCATTATTTCCATTTTTGCTATCATTTCTAGGTCTCTGAGCATCCCCGGGACCTCCTGTCCTGATTTTGACTGGATCTAGCCCCATAGGGTCAAATTCAAGGTTGATCTTGACTAGGTCAACATCAAGCTTGAGCCTGAATAGGTCAAGATTGAGCTCGAACCTGACTAGGTTAGTCCCAACCTCAATTTTTCCCCCTTCTTTCAAAATTCAATATTCCTTGATTTTCGGGTATCGGGTTTTCAGGATATTTGTTTTCCCACCTCTGAGTTCTCTATTTCGGGTTTTGAAATGGTAAATCCTCTAATTGAATTTAATCTAGGTATATTTTCTAAAGGTTAGGACCTAATTAGGATTTAATTCTCCAAGGTGGCCCCTCTAGAGGATTGTGCCCTAGTTCACTATAAAAGGAGGCCTTCCTCTCTCATTTCCTCATCCATCATTCATATCTTCATTTCTCTCAAGATCTCAAGGTGATCAAGTGCAAGAATTCATTAAAGAATTCAAGTTCTCTTCTCCATCCAAGTTTTCCATTGAAGATCAAGGATTCAAGCATTCAAGCCATTGAAGGGATTTGGTTCAAGCATTCAAGATTTAGCATTCAAACCCTAGATCTAGCCATCATCATGGTGTGATCTTCCTTCAAGATCCTTTTGTTAATCTTCAAGATCCATTTCATTCTCCTATCAAGGTGGATTCCAAGCATACAATCATGAAGGTTTAATTTTTCCATTATTGTGATCAAGCTTTCATATCAATATACTTGTCTACATTCAAAATATAATTACATATCTATCAAATTGCATAGCTTCATTGTTAGATCCATTTCTACTACTTGCTAGCATTCTTATTTCAATTTCAATATTAAGGTTGATTCCAAACTGGGGTTTGACCAAGGCAAACCTCCCAAACAAACAAAAAAAAACCATTTTTCTTGTAGGTACAAGTGCGGAATTTCAGATTTGAGAGCGGATTTGGATACCCTTTTCAAAAAACTTTCAAGATCTGCAATCAAAGTTAGAATCAACCTTCAGAATAAAAATTTAACCTTTGACCTTTTATGAGGGTCAAAGATGAGCTTCCTTAGAATTAGAAAAGATTTCTGGGTTTTGTAGATCTCGTAGTTTTGGTGCAAGAGTGTAGAAATGAATAGTTTTTGAGACTATTTGACAGGGTTTTCAGTAGGTTCTTTTTCGGAGGCAAGTACCTTTATCTCTTCATTTCAACATTAGTCATCTACATTTACTTTCTATATCAATACAATTCAAAGGTAAGTGTAAAATATTAGTTTTGGGGTCTCTTTTATGTACAAACCATTGTTCTAGGACCCCATCCATATTTTATCCCTTACAAAGGACTATGTACTGTAATTCTTCAATAAGTTCCTAAGAGGGGTATATCTTCTAACAAGGATAACTATACTCCCAGTACATCATTTGTGGGTGCTAATTCCCACTAGGGTTTCCACCTTTAACAGGGTTTCCCCAAGACCAAAATATTTTATTATTATGTTGGTATTTATTGTGTTCATTGGATCTGATATTGTGGAGCTTAAAGTTTAAAGTTTAATATTCTATTATACAACTGATTCACCCTCTCTCTCAGTTGTATTATGGACTGTTATTCCTAAAAATTGGTATCAGAGCTTGTGGTCCTCAAAAAGAAAGCTTAACAACTTGAGGTGATCTTAGAGATGGCATTCTATAGGAAGGATAGTCCTAAATTTGATCCTAAAAACTTCAACAATTGGAAAAACAAGATGCGAACACATTTTCTTTGTTTGGGCATAGACTACTGGATGATTGTAAAGAAGAAGATATCTCTGAAAGCTGAGAATGATTTGGAGTCAGCCACTGATGATGAAAAGATGTTATTCTCATGCAACATGGTTGCAAGAGAAGCATTGATCAATGCACTATCTGAGGGTGAGTTTACTAAAATTAAAGATCTGAATTTGGCACATGAAATTTGGAATAGATTAGAGGCACTTTATGAAGGAGACAAGTATATCAAACAAGAAAAGTTACAAAATTGGAAGACAAAGATGGAGAAGCTAGAAATGAATGAAGAGGAAAGCATTAGGGCCTATGTTCAAAAGGTTACAGAAGTTGTAGTCAGAATCAGGAATTGTGGAGGCACTTATGATGAAGATGAATTTATTGCAAAGATTCTCAGATCTCTAACTCCTACTTACAAGTTCAAGACTGTCTATTGAATAAACTATACCTCTGACTCCAAACTTTAGCAGAGAGATGTTGATTGCAAAGCTAACTACTTTGTAAGCTGTGAAATTAGGAGAAGTTGTACCTAAAGTTGAATGTTCATTTAAGGAATCTACACATAAGAAATTATTTGCACTTTCAAGCACAAGCAAAGAATACCTAAAAGAAGAGCTTAGTGAGTATGTTGAGGAATGGGAAAAGATAATGGCAGAAAAAAGAAAGATGTATGAACTTGTTGCACTAATTACTAGAAGAGAAAAAAGAGGTAAGGGAAAGTTTGAAGGCAAGTTACCATTGAAATGTTTTTCATGCAATAAGGTAGGTCATTTTGCATCTAGATGTCCTACAAGAGTTTCTAAGTACAAACCTAATTATGCAAAGATTAGAAGAGACAAAGAATGTTATTATTCTAGTGAAGGAATCTCTAATGATGATGATTTAGATTATGAAGAGATTGGGATTTTTGCTATTAAAGATGAACCAGTACATGAAGAAAAAGAATTAATATCTCATGTTGACAAGAAAAATGAATGGATAATTGATAGTGGATTTTCTCATCATATGACTAGTGATAAGAACAAGTTTGTTAAATTAGTGAATTATGATGGAGGTGTTGTGAGGTTTGGGGACAATATTGCTAAATCCATCATAGGAGTAGGATCCATTACTCTAGATGGAAAGACTAATACAGACAATGTACTACTTGTTGAAGGACTGAAACATAATTTTTTGAGTTTTGGATAGTTAATGGATAAAGATTTTTAGTTGAGCTTTGTTAATGGTAAATTTTTTATAAGAAGCAAGGAAGGAAAACTGATTGCTACAGGTTCAAAATCTAGAGGTAATGTATTTGAACTAAACACATATGGAGCCTCTTTGTTTTGTTGTGAAGGTATATGAAAGTTGGATATGGCATATGAAATTTTTTCATGTTAACTTTTCTAACATTGTGAAGGAAAGTATGGCTAATGTAGTAAGTGATCTAATGAAGATTTTGAAACCATCTAACACTGTATGCAGAGACTATGTTATGGAAAAGAAGACTAGAAGCAGTCATGAAAGTAAATCATATAAATCAAAAGGAAAGTTGGATCTGGTACATACAGATCTATGTGGACCTACAAGAACAAAGTCATACTATGGTGAAAGGTGTTTCATACTCTTTTTTGATGACTTTTCTAGAATGATGTGGGTTACTTATTTAAGAGAAAAATTAGAAGCATTTGATAAATTCAAGTTGTTCAAAGAAAAAGTAGAAAATGAATCAGGTCTAAAGATCAAGTGTTTAAGATCAGTCAGAGGTGGATAATTTACTTTAGACTTATTCAATTCATATTGTGAAGAGCATGGGATAAAGAGACAAACATCTGCTCCTAGGACTCCACAACAGAATGGGATAGCAAAGCGAAGAAATAGGACTATACTTGATGCCGCTAGGATAATTGTGATTGAAGGAAATGTATCTCATGTACATTGGAGAGAGGCTATTAGAACAATAGTATACACATTAAACATAATTCAAATCAAAGAAGGTACAAGTAAGACTCCCTATGAACTATGGTTTGATCATACTCCTACTGTAAAATATTTTAGAATATTTGGTAGTAAATGCTATATCAAAAGGGATGATGAGATAGGGAGGTTTGATTTTAGAAGTGATTAAGGGATTTTCCTTGGTTAGTTTATTAAAATAAATTCTTACAAATGTTTCAATATAAGATTGAGAAATATGATTGAAAGTAACAATGTGAGAATAGATGAGAAGTTTCAGATACAAGAAAGATTGTATGACAACAATCAGATTTCATAGATGAAAGAGACTACTACTACTGCAGAAGAAGAACTTATTGAGGAAGAAAGTGAAAAAGAGGCTTGTGATGTTGGTACAAGAAAGACTATTGAGACTCCTAAAACTCCAAGGTATATAAAAAATAACCATCATGAAAATCAAATTATTGGCAATACCAGTTAGGGAGTGCTAACTAGATCAAAAGTTAGATAAGAAATTTGTTTGATTTTTCAAGTTGATCCAAAAACTATAGATGAAGACTTTAAAGATGAATCTTGGATAAATGATATGAAAGAAGAATTGGATTAGATAAAGAATAATAATACTTGGGAATTGGTTCCTAGACCTAAAAATAAAAAAGTAATAGGAACAAAATGGGTTTTTAGAAATAAAATGGATGAAGAAGGAACTGTTGTAGGGAACAAAGCAAGACTAGTATGTAAGGGATACTCACAACAAGAAGGCATAGAATTTGAAGATACATTTTCTCCCATTTCTAGAATAGAGGCAATAAGATTATTCATATCTTATGCTACACATAAAAACTTCAAAGTGTATCACATGGATGTTAAATATACATTTCTAAATGGAGATCTTGAAGAAGTATATATAGAACAACTAGATGGATTTCCTCTATGTGAAGACAAAGATATGGTGTGAAAATTGAGGAAAGCCTTGTATGGGTTGAAGAAAGCTCCTAGGGCTGCTATGCAAGGTTGGAGAAGTATCTACTTGGGCTTGGATTCAGAAAAGGTAATCTGAACAGTAATTTGTATCTGAGAACTACTGAAGATGGAATTCTGAATCTAGTAGAAGTATTTGTGGATGACATTATCTTTCGAGGTAATGATGATCCATGTAAGGAATTTGTTAAAGAAATGGAAAGTGAATTTGAGATGTCCATGATAGGTGAAATGAATTCTTTCTTGGATTGCAAATAACTCAGAATGAGAATGGTATTTTCATTTCTCAGACCATGTATCTCAAAGAATTGCTTAATAAATTTGGAATGGAAGATTGTAAACTAGTAGGAACACCTATGGTGACTGGCAACAAGATAACAATTGATGATGAATCAAAGTGTGTTTTTTAGACTTTATATAGATCAATGGTTGGAGGACTACAATATCTGACTCACACCAAAACAGATATTGCTAATGTTGTTGGAAATTGTGGCTAGATATTAGGTAGAACCCAAAGAAACACATTTAGCTACTGTGAAAAGGATACTGAGGTATCTAAGACAAACCATAGATTATGGATTATTGTATGACCAAAATGATAGCTTTGAAATTCATGCCTACACTGATGCTGATTGGGTAGGGAATATTGATGACAGAAAAAGTACTAGTGGTGGTACATTTTTCCTTGGGAAAAAGTTGGTTTCTTGGCTAAGTAAGAAACAAGATTGTATAGCACAATCTACCATTGAATCAGAATATGTTGCTACTGCTATAAACTGCACTCAAATTATTTGGATGAAACAAATGCTGACAAACATTGGAATAAGTTTTGATAAGCCCATGGTTATTCATTGTGACAACACTAGTACAGTGAATATGTCAAAGAATCCAGTGATGCATTCCAAAACTAAACATTTTTCTATCAAGTATCACTTCTTAAGAAATAAGGTGGTAGAAAAAGAAATCAAATTAGAATATATGAGTACAAAAGAGTAGATTGCAGACATCTTCACAAAGCCACTATATAAAGATACCTTCGAATATCTCAAAGGTATGTTGGGGGTTCAAGCCCCTCCTAGTCAGAACTAAATGATGCAAAGATGCATCAGTCTAGAGGTATTTAGAGCCTTATCACTATCTAGACTAGATGTAGGGATCTACTCCTTAGGGGGAGTGATCATGGAAGAAAGTTTATTTCTGGAGGTAGCCAAAGCATCATGACACCCTTTTCCATTTTTGTCAAAGGGGGAGTGTTTCTATGAGAAAATCCTTAATGTATGAAAATATTGTTTGGTTGTAGGACATTGGATTGATATAACTTTGAGATAAGATTTTTCCATATGTTGATATCAATGCCAAAGGGGGAGATTGTTGGATATTTCTAATGCATGGGTAGTGATTAGGACATATAATATGTTTAATTACTATGTTACTGAATGGGCACTCATACTGTTGTCATTTCTATTTTGTCACTGATGTCAACATATGTTTCTATGAAGAAAATAGACTGGTAATCATAGTGTACAGATGTTTTAGACACTACGAAGTTAGATGAGAGTTTAGGTGGATGTTGTGATCTTATATCTGAGATCTCATCATTAGATGTTTTATATTGAGAGAGTTACATCTATTTTCATAAAGACTGGTCACTGGACTATGACAGTGAGAATTGATAGAGTTAGTCTTTGGGTTTCTGGTATATCTTTTAGAGGATTTGGATTCAAGGAATGCAAACTTAAAGAATGATGGACATGGTACTAAAGGATGTTCATTGGTCAGTGCACGGTATAGAATGATTGGTGACATCATTTGTGGCATGTGCTCTAGTAATGGTTTATTCTGAAGCCGACTCAGGGAATGAAGCGTGAGTTTTTTTTGGCAAGCATAAATTAAAGATGTCGATCCTTAATTATTTTAATGTAATCATTGTAGACTTGTTTTAGATATTGTGTGTATCTTAGTAAGGGTTTATGTAATTTTTTATAATTAGGAAAGCCTCATGGGCTGACCTAATCATTGTAAATTGTAATAAGGTATAAATAAAAGGTCTTTTCTTTGGAAAAGATATGGATGGAATACTGATGATATAAATAAGTTGGAAAAGCTACGAGCTTCTGTTTGTTGCATGTAGAGGAAAGGTTTACTAGTGGACTTCATTGGAACTAATCAAACAAAGATAGTTGTTGGAAAATAGTTCAAAAGATTATGTATTTCTTTATATACACCTGTTGCAAACTAGTGAGTTCTGAAGGTGGATTTAACCTTCCTTGGGCAGTGAGCCCTCTCTTTTGTTCTTGACTCCTAACAAGGTCTATCCTCTAACAAGGACTATGTACTGTAATGCTTCAATAAGCTCCTAACAGGGCTATATCTTCTAACAAGGATAACTATACTCTCAATACATCATTTGTGGGTGCTAATTCCCACCGGGGTTTTTACCTTTAATAGGGTTTCCTTGAGACCAAAATATTGTGTTATTGTGTTGATTGGATCTAATATTGTGGAGCTTAAAGTTTAAAGTTTAATAGTCTATTATACAATTGACTCACCCCCTCTCTTAGTTGTATTGTGATTTGTTATTCCTAAAAATTGGACCCAAAATCTCTTAAAAAGTATGGAGACCTATGCACCAAGAAAGGAGTTCATGAGAAGATGAGACAAGAATATAAGAATGAACAGGTGTTAGAAGATGTAAAATAAATTTTGATGCAAATTGTACTAGATGGCAGTGTTGATGAGAGTACACCTATCATTGACCAACTTTCTATCTTAATTGAAAAGATTAATACACTAGACATAAATTCAGAAAAGAGTATGGAACAAAGAGTTGAACAAAAGATAAAATACCAAGTCACCGAGAAGATTAGCCAAGAAGTGACACTACATAACATCAAAATTTCTCAAAAAGTAACTGAGACAGAAGGTATAATTTAGAATATCATTAATATTTTGCCTAAATTATGCACTTTGAATTCTTTCACTACAAAAATTCATGATAAATTGCAAAAAATGGATGAAGATTTGAAGAAGAGTGCATAAAGTCTTATCACTAAGCCCCATGCATTTCAAGTGCATTACTCAAAAGTGAAACACATTCAAGGGATGAGACATGATTTGAGAAAAGAAGAAGACTGAATAAGAGATCAGATAAATGAGCTACATGATGAGTTATTACCACACATTGAGGTGATGTAGAAGCTTGTGAAGAAGGAAAAAGCATTGATTTCCACTCTTGAGTTTTTTGTAGTTGATCATATTTTTGATATGCATGCACCGTTAGGTATATAAAAAATTGCATTAGAAAGTATAAAGAAGGAGTGGGAAAACCTCATGGCCAACATATAAAAAACCCATAAGAATATTTTTGATAAGCTGTAAGTACATATTTTTTCCATTACTGTAAAAAATGGGGGAATAATATGTGTAATAATTTTTCAATAGAAAAGATTGAACCAAGGATCTAGAGGTTAAAGAAAAGCACAAATACAAGAGAGATGATATGAATGCAATGATTGATGATTGAAATTATTCAATGAATTCCCCCTTTTCAATGTACAAAATAGGCCTCCTTATATAGGAAAGGTGATAAGAGAGAATTATAAGGAGTTGATAAGTTATCACCTATGCTAGGTGTAGTCACATTTCCACAAAATGTGGATCATCCTCCATTATGCATTGAATTATGTGTAATAGCATTAGGATGATAATGTGATATGGGCACTAAAGTTGGATCTCACACCAAAAGTGGGATTTCTCCTACACCATGTGCTTAATTGAGGTGAAACTCCTAGATGTCTTAATAAAAATCTACTATACAATTCATTATCCTAACTAAGATTAAGTATAGTGTAATTAGAAATATGTAATTACACCAACATCCCCCCTTAAGTGAAACTTAGGGGAATGCACTTAAACTCACAATGCAAGATGGGTCCCAGCTACTAGGCCATGTTAGGTACCCATGTACCTTATGTAATGCAATACATGAAATTCAAAACTCTCATAAAGTGGAGAAAGGTGGAAAACCTCATGGGAAACCCTAGATGTCTTAATTGAGGTGAAACTCCTAGATGTCTTAATAAAAATATACTATACAATTCATTATCCTAAGTAAGATTAAGTAAAGTGTAATTAGGAATATTTAATTACACCAACATCCCTCCTTAAGTGAAATTTAGGGAAATGCACTTAAATTCACAATACAAGATGGATCCTAGCTACTAGGCCATGTTAGGTACCCATGTACCTTATGTGATGCAATACATGAAATTCAAAACTCTCATAAAGTGGAGAAAGATGGAAAACCTCATGGGAAAGCCCTCCCCCCCCGCCAAAAAAAAAAAAAAAAGGTGCATGGATGGATGGAGTACTCAAGACCCCCCAAGAACTACATACATCATGTATATAAAAATAATTATCCCCCCATAAGAAGGATAGTTAGAGACATGCTATCTCCACCATAATGAAGAAGCTCCCATATTGATGAAGAGTACTTGGAAATAAAAGATAAGCCAATGCTTACCAGAAACATGTGTCCCCTTAAGAAGAAATAGATACATCAAATGATGAAGAAGCCAATCCATGTACAAATGGAAGGAGGAAGAAGAAGAAGGTGTCCATGCATGAATCTCTAAAGACTAAATAGGTCTCTCCAAGCTCAAAGAATCTATCACCTCATGTGACAAACCAAGTGAAGAAGGAGAAGAATCAAGAATGTTAATCTCCAAAGAAGGTGAAGAAGTATCCCCAACTATGATGCTATCATCAAAGGAAGGAGAAACCCCCTCATGTGGGTATGTGCAAGATCACGAGGGACCAAAAAGTGGCGATGTGAAAAATATTCACTTTTCACTCGTCCAAAAGTGCATGAAAATGCTTGTTGACTTTTTAGTAGGCCTAGGTGTCAGTACACCTGGGCAAACCTGCCACCAAAGCACAGGCCTAATTAGGTACCTGATATTTTATTGGGTACCCAATATGTTATCGAGTACCTGATACCTATGGCATAAATTCAAAACCCACAAGCCCTTTTACTCATTTATTTTCACCTTTTTTCTTGGAAAAATGGCTTGAAATATCATATACATGATATATTTTTGGGTATCTGATTTTGCCAACAACAAATTCGACTCCCCAACATATTCAATAAGTAAATTATTTATATATTTTAATTATTTTTTTCATTTTCATGCTAAATGTTTTTTTTTTGTTGAAATAGGGTTTTGTATTTATATTTTTAATAATATACGAAATCAGATTGAAATTTAGATTTTTTTTTACTTTAATGAGGCATGGCTGACAACAATGAAGAAAATAAACCTCCTGCACCAAATAACGATCCCGAAAAAAATCCCCCATGTCAAAAACCTTGATCTTTAGAATATTTGATACAAGATAATTTGAACACAATATGAGGTTTCCAAAACGCATATCAAAATATACCTACATTAGGTCCCATGCTTGCCACACTAATACAATTGTTGAAAATATTGACACACTCATGCAGCAACATAATGCTTCCCTTCATTGGCATGATGATATGCACACCTAATTTGATGATGGGCTTGACCATGATGGGATTGTGGCCCTTAATATAAGTAAGGAAGATATAGCCACCCTTTTTGTCAATCCTGAAATCGGAATACAAGTTGACCCCAAAAATCTCAAATTATCAATAAAATGGTGCACAAATGAAGCAATGAACACACACTTTTGGGATCGTTGGTGGATGGTTTTTGATAAACCACCCCATAGCAATTTGGAGGTCCCATTTTATTTCATAAGAAAATTGTATGATGAGTTTGTGCTTGGTCACCATGTTGATTATTGGAGTATGAGGCCCAACATGGGCATAGGTGGAGGAGCTCCTCATACTAGGTCATTTGCCCAGTGCAAAAAGGCCACTACCTTTGTCCCCCCCCACTGATTTTGCACCCCCTCCTCAAGTGCAGCATCCTGATATCATTGCAGAGGCTGCCTCATAGAATATTAGGGCCATTCATTTGTTGAGTGATTAGTTGATCACACAAACTAGGTCAGTGTTGTCTTCTAATGTGGATGATGCTGGCGCATCAACATCTCATTGAAGTTCACATGTATGTGAGCCCTATATTTGCATTATATGTAAGAATATGTGCCTTGGACTGCTTACTGATGCTGATACATATCAATATGTTATTGATGAGGAGGATATAGGAGATATAGCTACAGAGGATGAAACACTTCATGGAGCATCTACATCTCATGAGAGTGCTCAAGAGGTGTATGCAGAGCCATGGACTCCTATTGATATGGTAAGAGTAAACATTATAAATAAATTTGTCACTTGACTTATTTAATTAATTTATTTAGATTAGTTTTAATGATTGCATACACTTATGTATATATATTTTTTCCATTTATGTTCAGATGATGACATAGGAGGAGTTGAGATAGGTGGATGAGTCCACAGCTTCAGCCATTTCATTTGACGTTGATACCTATATAGTATATTATAAATTATGCACCCATTAGTTTTTTTTATATCATTTGGTGTACATGCTTAAATCTCTATCAATTAGAGCAATAAAATTCATACATTTACTAATATATTGTCATCTTATTGTACTCTTATAGACTACAACCGATGTCAGTGGGGGGCACAAGGGGGTTCCTTCATAAGGTGTTGACAAAGGAAAGGTAATTAATTGTTTAAGATTAATTATGCATGCATATGTATGCCACTTGTGTGTACATAACAAATATTTTACTTAAATTTATTATATATGGTTTGGCTATCAATGATGTTCCAACATGGTTTTGGGAGCCAAGGCTGATAGGCATCTTGATTTAGAGTGATAGTCTAATTATACGTAGACTTTTACATATTGTTATTTGTATTTTGTAACCAGGGTTGTTATGATGAAGTAAACTATATATAATTGAGAATCTTTTTACTCTCATAGGTTACTCCTAGTGTGAGGGAGGGCCCATGAGAATTTTTCATATCTTTGTTGACCCAGCACACTATTCCAAAGGAGGGATCACTAGATGTAAGTTTTAATTTTAGTTCAAATCATGTCCTATTTTCTATATTTATTAGTCTATGATGCACCACTCTACTATTCTAATTATTGCAAATATATATTTATAGGTTAGATTTCATATTGTTGGCATGGTCCCTTTGCTACCAAGGACTTATGCTAGGACACCTGATCATGGTAGGTGACCAAGAGGCCAAGTACAAATATTTGTATTCAGTTATAATTTTAATTAAATTAGTGTTTGAATTATGAATTATATATATATATATATATATATATATATATATATATATATATATATATATATATATATATATATATATATATATATATATATATATATATATATATATATATATATATATATATATATATATATATATATATATATATATATATATATATATATATATATATATATATGTATGTATGTATGTATGTATGTATGTATATGTATGCATGTATGTATATATGTGTATATATATATATATATATAAATACATACATACATACATACATACATACATACATATATATATATATATATATATACATATATACATACATACATACATATACATACATACATACATATATATGTGTGTGTGTGTGTGTGTGTGTGTGTGTGTGTGCGCAAATCATATAACGTAAGCAATCTAACTTGGGTTTGAACTCATTTTTGTTGCAGGATCAATCAGAGCCTAACACTTCTTCAAAGAGGCTGCATTTTGATGATCCCCCTACAACATAGGATGTAGTTTTAGTTTTGGGGTCATTTAGAGATGCCACTTGGCACATTTTGAGATGGCATATATGCCACATTGTACACCTTGAAACATTGATTTTGTAGACATTTTGAAATGGCATGTGCCATAGTTGTATATGGAGATACTTTTGATACATTTGATACTTTCTATATATAGAACATGTTTATTTTTATGTTATATTTGTATCATCTTTTGTATACATATTTATTATTCATGTTAATGGAATTTAATGGTGAAGTTATATCTTGACTATGATTATCATTATGATTTAAATTATATCTTGTTGAAGTTACATTTGTTTTTCTTTACTCTGGAATACCCTGTTCATGGAGCTTATTATGTTTGAGGTTTAACTTCTATAGATTTTCTATGTTCTTATGTTTCATACCATTATATATACTCACTTGAGCCACTTAGTACTACATTGTTTCAGTACTATGTATATACTCACTGTGTATACAACTCATCATATTGGGGTTTACTAAATGCATAAAGAAATGTAGCACTTGTGCTGTTAGGTCACTTGGGTCAAGCTTGGTCGCAAGCATTCTAGTGACTCTATGGGTGGAACAGGGTTGTCACTAGCATTTACCCGGCCAACCAGAGCCTATGAAGAAGATGGTTTGAAAGATACGCTCCTAAGCTGCTTTTAACTGACCCTTACTGCAAGTTTTGGCATCAACTGAGATTGTCTTACCAAATGAAAATGAAGTCGAATCACTCAAAATCGATAGAGGTTATTGTAGAGATCAAAAACATGATCCTTTAGTACCTAATAGTTTGTTGATACCTCTCATGAGGTCTGAGATACAAGCCCCGAAAGATCACTGCCCAGTTATGTTTAGTGCACCTTGGGGTCACTTGGGTTGAGCGTGGTCACAAGCATTTCAGTGACTCCATGGGTGGAATGAAATTTTCACTGGTGTTTATCGGCCAACCAGAGCCAATGGAGTAGATTGTTTGATGCAATGTCGAATGGTTTGAAAGATATGCCGCCGAGACACTTTCAACTAACCCTCACTACAAGTTTTTACATTGACTAAGATCATCTTGCCAAATGAAAATGAAGTTGAATCACCCAAAACTGAGAGAGGTTATTGTATAGCTCAAAAACATGATCTCATAGCACCTAATATTTTGTTAATACCTTTGATGAGGTCTGAGATATGAGCCCTGAAAGATCGCTGCCCAATCGTGCTTAGTGCACCTTGGGGTCACTTGGGTTGAGTGTGGTCGCGAGCATTCCAGTGACTCCGTGGGTGGAATGAGGTTGTCACTAGAATTTAATCAGCCAAACAAAGATAATGGAGTAGATGGTTCAATGCAATGTTAGACGGTTTGAAAGATATGCTGCTGAGCCCTTTCAACTAACCCTAACTGCAAGTTTTGGCATCGACCGAGATCATCTTTCCAAATGCAAACGAAGTCAAATCACCCAAAACTGAGAGAGGTTATTGTAGACCTTGGAAACATGATCCCATAACACCTAATGATTTGTTGATACCTCTCATGAGGTCTAAGATATGAGCCCCAGAAGATCGCTGCCCAATCGTGCTTAGTGCACCTTGGGGTCACTTGGGTTGAGCGTGGTCACAAGCGTTCCAGTGACTCCATGGGTGGAATAGGGTTGTCACTAGCATTTAACTAGACACCTAGAGCTGATGGAGTAGATGGTTTGATGAAATGTCAGATGGTTTGAAAGATACGTTGTTGAGCCACTTTTAACTGACCCTCACTGCAAGTTTTGACATCGACTTAGATCATCTTGCCAAATGCAAATGAAGTCAAATCACTCATAACCAAGAGAGGTTATTGTAGAACTTGGAAACATGATCCCATAGCACATAATAGTTTTTTGATACCTCTCACAAGGTTTGAGATACAAGCTCTGAAAGATCACTGCCCAATTGTGCTTAGTGCACCTTGGGGTCACTTGGGTCGAGCATGGTCGCGAGTGTTCTGGTGACTCTATGGGTGGAACGGGGTTGTCATTGGTGTTTAAACATCCAATCAGAGCTGATGGAGATAATTTTTTGATGCAATGTTAGATGGTTTGAAAGATACGCTGCTAAGCCTCTTTCAACTGACCCTCACTGCAAGTTTTGTCATCGATTGAGATCATCTTGCCAAATGCAAATGAAGTCAAATCTCCCAAAACTGAGAGAGGTTATGGTAGACCTCAAAAACACAATCTTGTATCACCTAATATTTTTTTGATACCTCTCATGAGGTCCAAGATATGAGCCCTAGAAGATCGCTACCCAATCATGCTTAGTGCACCTTGGGGTCACTTGAGTCAAGCATGGTTGCGAGTGTTCTGGTGACTCCATGGGTGGAATGGGGTTGTCATTGGCATTTACAATATCATGAAAGTGAACCACCAACTTATAGTCCACACCATTTTCAATAATAAAAAATTTAACCCTTTTACTCTCCCATGCAAACTAATAAAGCACGTTACATGTAGACCATAAAACACATAATGCATTATGCTACACTGGGCAGCCTGCAAGCAGTTGTATTTTATAGATTGAGTAAGTAGTCCTTTGGAAAATGTCCTTGTCTATAGTGGAAACAATTAGATTTTCATTCTGAAACAAGAGAAGAACCAAATGGGAAAGCATGCACACTTCTTTTCTTGACCCCGTTCCGTTGCAATGACTGTTAGTGGTATATTTGAAATTTGAAATGTGAAACTAATCATGATTAAGCTTGTGAAATTTGAACTATGAAGCTTATTATGTTTGAGGTTTAACTTCTATAGATTGTTTGAAATGATAAAAAATAATATCCTTAAAGCATTAGAAAAAATAAACATGTAAGAATTCAAATCATGCAAATGACATAAGTAAATGACATGTAAGATCCCTTCTTGGCACTATTGGCCACCCATACATGATTTTCATCATAAGTCCTTATCAAGATTTCTAGGACATTTAACTTTTAAATCAAATTGATTGTTACAAATGGCCATTATAGGCTTCAAAAGATCTCAATTAACCATTAAGGATCCTGTTGTCCTTCTATCTCTGATTGGATCCATGGTGACCATAGGCATATTCATAGGTGCTCCTACACAAGTTACAATCGACATACAAAACCAAGTTTATTAACTCAAAATACAATCTAAGAAAGGTGAAATTAATGTATTGAAATTAAGCTTAATGAACTTAGAAAATAATGCACTAACTTATTACCTAGTCAAGTGTTCCTGAAGGGTCATGTCTTTGCTTCAAGGACTCCAATAGTGCTTCATGATCAGAAATACTAATATTCCAAAGTTCTTTTGTATTTGGTCTTCCTTGATGCTTTGACAACTTGACATTTGTTTCTATAACAAGGTGTGAATACATGAGAATAGTTTTGTGCTTCTCATAGTCTTCAAATGCAGGAATTCCATTCTTTCTAATCATGTATGTTTGCAGCCATGTTCCTACAACAACAACTAAACCAGTAGGATATGTGAACCCATCACCATCTGTCATCGGTTGTACAAGCTTCTATTTGCCTCATACATAATGTTCTAATCAATAATCTAACCTCTCATCATTCCCTTGTGGTGCAACCAATGCAAAAACATCTCTTGGCTTCAGAAGATCTGAAAAATGGTCATACTCAACTGAAGTGTCCATGTCATCATTTCTTATAGAGAATGTCAAATATAAAGGAGTTAGATACTATGGAAGCCATGTATCTACCCACTCACTTGACTCACAATGATCCCAATCATACTGAAAACACATGGGGAAAAAACAAGCCAACTCTCATGTCGAAATGGTCCATGTACTACTATTGGAGCTTCAGACTGAATGCATTTTTGAAGAGTCTTTCACTGTTTGACAATCCAATCTATCTCCTATAATTCCCTCCTCAACCAGCCAAAATAATCTATGCACTATAGAATCAAGAGTCCCCTTCTGTGACAATGCTAAAGTACACCAATCAACAAAAGAATGAGCATCAAGAAGTACAACACCTAAAATCCTCAATTGCTCCTTAGCTAGAGCTCTCTTCACACATGCACATACTCCATCATGCTCCCCTTTCCCATGCCTTGACTAAAAAAAACTCCAAATATGAGGTACACCTCTCTCCACATGCATTTTACACAACCAATAAAACATTCTAGCATTCTTAAATTGACCAGTTCAATTATCCAACCAAATGAGATGCCTATCCATAGCAATACCATTTTCCTACAAGAAGTCAAAATAGTTCTAGAAACAATGTTGAACAAACTCATGAGAGTGAGACCTGTCATTGCTCATATAAAAATGTTACTCTCTAATTATCTTTTGCTCATCTTTTGTGCTATCGGGGGAATGTCTATATGTGATGTGTACAAAAATAGCAACCTGAATGGAATTGTAATATTGAGCTTGAGTCTCATTTTGGGGCTGCAATGTATAGTTCTCCACAAAGTCTACAACCGATATAATAGTTCCAATGGGGAAAGTTTCCTTACATGTCCTGAATTATTGATCCAACCATTGAGACCTATGACTATACTTGTAAAAAATATTTGTCTTGAAATCTGAGATAAAATCAACAACATTGTAATCTTTTGCAGCTATCTCACATCTAGAGCCTTCACCTCCACTCTTCAATGTATATTTCACTATTTCATATACCTTTTTTGGATGAGTGTCTTTCCAAAATTGTGTTCCAAACCCTCATGAAAACATGTTCTAAACATGGACAAGCCACCACATTCTGAGCACTTGCCATTTAAGAAATCTTTTTTATAAAATAAACAACCATCATCTCTATGACATAAAAATTGATCTAGCAAGTCTCTTGATAATTTGGGAAGACCACTTGCACCACAATCCTCTAGCATTTCATTAGTATGAAAAGTAAAATGAATGGACCGTAATAATTCATGATGCATTGAAAACTCAACATGATATTTGCAACAACATGTATTCTGAATCTTAAGGGGTACACAATAAAATGGCTTCATGGATTCAAAAGACCTTTGTGATATTTTTAATGTTGGATGTGTCTCACAAAATTTTTTATGCAACAATGTTTGACGTACCTCCAAATAATTTTTAGGATGTGGAGTGCGGTCTTGATTGCCAACTCTCAACTTCAAGACATCCCTAACATTTGGTGACACTCTTGAGTTTGCATCCCAAAATTATTGAATTTCATTCTTGACAACATCTGTTAGCTTCTTATCAAAACGTGGAAGTCTCCCACCATAAGCCCATGTATCAATTTGAAGTGGATCATCAAGTCTTTCTCTTCTTGAAAGTTCTCTACCCAAATTTTTACGGTCTATATTGAAGTCAACAAAAGTTTGTCACATGAAATGAGCCTTTCTCAACTGATGACTTACTAAGGAGGTTGTAATAACCCTCTGAGAAACTCTCTTGTTTTTTTCTCTTCTAGTCTTCCTAATGCTATTGAGAGCATTGAAAATATTCTTCACAAGAATGGCATTTTTTTCCATTTTCTTCTTCACATGAATCTTCAATTTCACAAGCATAGGTCTCATCTTTTGCATCTTTAACAACTGCACAAAAATTTGGCATTGCTCAACCAATGTCTTGTTTCCAATAAATTGATCATAAAGTCTTGAAGCCCACAACCTAATGGTTCTATGTGACCTCTTTCCTTCCCAATTATTCATAATGTTCTCCTCAATTTCAAATAACAATTTAGGTGTTCTTGAAAGCCCTGAATTTGAAGATTAATTATCTTTATTGCAAGGGACTTCATTTTGCATATAATTTGGAGATGTATAATGTTCATGTGGTTCTTGTCCAACATTTTCATTCCCCAAGTCTACATTTTCAATCTCCATCTATACATTTTCATCTTCATTCTATTCATTGTCATTCCCCAAATCTATGTTTTCATTCCCCAAGTCTACATTTTCACTCTCCATCTCTAGATTTTCATCTTCACTCCATACATTGTTATTCACAAAATTAACTTCCATATTATTTTCAAATTCAACATCCTCTTCACTTACAACTACATTTATGAGGTCACCTTGATTAATGTTTAACATACCTTCTCTCCTTCTTCAGTGATTTTCCCTATGTTTTTCCCTATATGATAAAATTTCTTCATTTGTCACCTTCCTCTTCCATTTAGCCTTTTGATGACTGCTACTTCCCATGGTGAGACCACAAGTTGACAAAACAAAAAAATGGGACCCAAATCACATTTTTTTTCCTACAACCTATGAAAAAGTTTCAAATCCCGTGCTTGTTTGATCTATGGGGACAAGGAATATTTTGGTCAAATATGACCAGTCAAAAATCGGGTACCCGATTCCAAATCAGGTACCTGATATTTCCAGGAAGATGAAAAAAGGGTGGGAGCAAATGAAAAAATTAAAATTTTAAATATAAAATGGGGTATATAATATGTAATATATATATATATATATATATATATATATATATATATATATATATATATATATATATATATATATATATATATATATATATATATATATATATATATATATATATATATATATATATATATATATATATATATATATATATAATGTATATTATATATATACTAATTTATTATAATATATTAATGTATTATATGTACTAATGTATTATATACTAATGTATATAATACATATTATATATATAATGTATTTGATAAGGCCTACTAGGACCCCTAGGAAGTCCCCATGACCCCTTTTGACACATTTGTATGATCAAGTGTGTCCAAAGGCATTGTAGGACCCCTTAGGACACACTTGAGTGTTCTAATGTGTCAAAAGGTGTCACAAGGACTTCCTAGGGGTCCTAACGCATCACAAGGTGTACTAGGACCCCTAGGAAGTCCTCATGACCCCTTTTGACACATTTGCATGCTCAAGTATGTTCGAAGGCATCATAGGACCCCATAGGACACACTTGAGTGTTCTAATGTGTCAAAAGGGGTCACAGGGACTTCGTCAGGGTCCTCACGCATGATAAGGCCTATTAGGAACCCTAGGAAGTCCCCATGACCCCTTTTGACACATTAGAATGCTCAAGTGTGTTTGAAGGCATCGTAGAACCCCTTACGACACACTTGAGCATTCCAATGTGTCCATAAGGGATCCTATGGCCCCTTCGGACACACATGAAAATTCCAATGTGTCCATAGGGGTCACAAGGACTTCCTAGGGTTCCTAACATGTGATAAAGCCTGTTAGGACCCCTAGGAAGTCCCCATGACCCCTTTTGACACATTTGAATGCTTAAGTGTGTTTGAAGGGGCCGTAGGACCCCTTAGGACACACTTGAGCATTCCAATATGTCCATAGGGATCACGTGGACTTCCTAGGGGTCTTAATGCATGATAACACCTATTAGGACCCCTAGGAAGTCCTCGTGACCCCTTTTGACACATTTGAATGCTCAAGTGTGTTCAAAGAGGTTTTAGGAATCCTTATGAGACACTTGAGCATTCCAATGTGTCCATAGGGGTCACAAGCACTTCCTAGGAGTCTTAACGTGTGATAAGGCCTATTATGACCCCTAGGAAGTACCCATGACCCCTTTTAACACATTTGAATGGTCAAGTGTGTCTGAAGGGGTTGTAGGACCCCTTAGGACACACTTGAGCATTCCAATGTGTCCACAGGGGTCACAAGGACTTCCTAGAGGTCCTAATATGTGATAAGGCGTACTAGGCCCCCTAGGAAGTCATAATGACACCTTTTGACACATTTCAATGCTCAAGTGTGTCCGAAGGTGTCATAGAACCCCTTAGGACACACTTGAGCTTTCTAATGTGTCAAAAGGAGTCACGAGGACTTCCTAGGGGTCCTAACATATGATAAAGCCTATTAGGACCCCTAGGAAGTCTCCATGACCAATTTTGACACATTTGAATGCTCAAGTGTGTCTGAAGGTGCCATAGGACCTCTTAGGACACATTTTAGTGTTCCAATGTGTCCATAGGGATCACAGGGGCTTCCAAGGGGTCCTAATGCATGATAAGGCATACTAGGACCACTAGGAAGTCCCCGTGACCCTTTTTGACACATTTGAATGCAAAAATTTGTCCAAAAGACTCGTAGGATGCCTTAGGACACACTAGATCATTCTAATGTGTCAAAAGGGGTCACGGGGACTTCCTAGGGGTCCTAACATGCAATAAGGCCTATTAGGACCTCTAAGAAGTCCCCATGTCCCCTTTTGACACATTTGAATGCTCAAGTGTGTCCAAAGGCATCGTAAGACACCTTAGGATACACTTGAGCATTCTAATGTGTCAAAAGGAATCACGGGGACTGCCTAGGGGTCCTAACACATGATAATGCATATTAGACCACTAGGAAGTCTACATGACCTCTTTTGACACATTTGAATGTGCATGTGTGTGAGAAGGGGTCATAGGACCCCTTAGGACACACTTGAGCATTCCAATCTGTCCACAATGGTCACAGGGACTTCCTAGGGGTCCTAATGCGTGATAAGGTGTACTAGGACCCCTAGGAAGTCCCCATCACCCCTTTTGACACATTTCAATGGTCAAGTGCATTTGAAGGTGTCATAGAACCCTTTAGGACACACTTGAGCATTCTAATTTGTCAAAAGGGGTCACGGGGATTTTCTAGGGGTCTTAACGCATGATAAGGCATACTAGGACTCCTAAGAAGTGCGCATGACACCTTTTGACACATTTGAATGCTCAAATGTGTTTGAAGGAATTGTAAGACCCCTTAGGACACACTTGAGAATTCTAATGTGTCAAAAGGGGTCATGGGGGCTTCTTAGGGGTCCTAACATGTGATAAGGCCTATTAGGTCCCCTAGGAAGTCCCATTAATCCCTTTTGACACATTTGAATGCTCAAGTGTGTCTGAAGGTATCGTAGGACCCCTAAAGACACACTTGACAATTCCAATGAGTCCATAAGGGGTCCAACGGCTACTTGGGACACACGTGTGCATTCCAATGTGTCCATAGGGGTCATAGGGACTTCCTAGGGGACCTAACAGGTGATAAGGCCAACTAGGAACCCTAGGAAGTCCCCATGACCCCTTTTGACACACTTGAATGCTCAAGTGTGTCTAAAGGGGTCATAAGACCCCTTAAGACACACTTGAGCATTCCAATGTGTCCACAAGGGTCATGAGGACTTCCGAGTGGTCCTAACACATGATAAGGTGTGCTAGGACCCCTAGGAAGTCCCTATGACCCCTTTTCACAAATTTGAATTGTCAAGTGTGTTTGAAGGCATTGTAGGACCCCTTAGGGCATAGTTGAGCATTCTAATCTATCCAAAGGGGTCACAGGAACTTCCTAGGGGTACTAACATGTGATAAGGCATATTAGGACCCCTAGGAAGTCCCCATGACCCCTTTTGACACATTTGAATGCTCAAGTGTGTCTAAAGGGGCCGTAGGACCCCTTATGACACACTTGAGCATTGCAATGTGTCAAAAGGTGTCATGACAACTTCTTGGGGGTCCTAATGTGTGATAAGGCCTATCAGGACCCTTGGGAAGTCCCCATGACCCCTTTTGACACATTTGAATGCTGAAGTGTGTCTAAATGCATCGTAGGATCCTTTAGGAAATAATGGAGCATTCATATGTGTCCATAAGGGGTCCTACAACCCCTTCAACAAGACTTGAGCATTCCAATGTGTCCATAGGGCTTGCGGGGACTTCCTAGCAATCCTAACACCTGATAAGGCCTATTAGGACCTCTAGGAAGTCCCCATAACCCCTTTTGATACATTTGAATGCTCAAGTGTTTTTGAATGCATCGTAGGACCCCTTAGGATACACTTGAGCATTCTAAGTTGTCAAAAGGGGTCACAGGGACTTCTTAGGGGTCCTAGCATGTGATAAGGCATACTAGGACCTATAGGAAGTCCTCATGACCCCTTTCAACATATTTGAACACTCAAGTGTGTTAGAAGGTGTCGTAGGACCCCTTAGGAAACATTTGAGTGTTCTAATGTGTCAAAGGGGGCACGAGGACTTCCTAGGGTTCCTAATGCATGATAAGGCCTATTAGGAACCCTAGGAAGTCCCCATGACCTTTTTTGACACATTTGAATGCTCAAGTGTGTCTGAAGAGGTTGCAGGACCCCTTAGGACACACTTGAGTGTTCCAATGTGTCCACAAGGGTCATGGGGACTTTGAAGGGGTCCTAACATGTGATTAGATGTAATCGGACCCCTAGGAAGTCCCCATGACCTATTTTGACATATTTGAATGCTCAAGTGTGTTCAAATGCATCATAGGACCCCTTATGACACACTTGAGCATTCCAATGTGTCAAAAGGTGTCACAGGGACTTTCTAGGGGTCCTAACATGTGATAAGGCCTATTAGGACCCCTAGGAAGTCCCCATGACCCCTTTTGACACATTTGAATGCTCAAGTGTGTCTAAAGAGGTCATATGACCCATTACGACACACCTAAGCATTCCAAAGTGTCCATAGGGTTCACGGGTTCTTCCTAGGGGTCCTAACGTGAGATAAGGTGTACTAGGACCACTAGGAAGTCCCCATGACCCCTTTTGACACATTTTAATGCTGAAGTGTGTCCAAAGGCATCATAGCACTACTACATTTGGGGCCAAATTTTGATGTCCATTAACAAATTTGCAACACTCATTTGTCAGAATTTTGACACATGAGTCCATCACCATTTTTCCGTAGAAGATTGTGATAGAAGACCTACTTGTCAATTTACAGACACCTTTTCATGTTGGAATGTTGCAAATGACAATAGCTTTGAAATGGAATTTCCTCTGGTTCATCCATAAGAATTTTGATAACAAGACCTATCAGAAATATACAATCTCTGTTAGAACTGACTGTCGAACCATACTAATTCTAATGGTATAATTGTTGGAATACCGACAGTTAGCATCATATTTCAATAGATCTACCTGTCAGTGATATGGCCTCACTATCAAAAGTTCTATTAAAAATGTTCTCTTTATGACACTTAAACTATCAGAATAGTGATAGTTATGCTGTATTCTCCGATAGGTTTACCTATCGAATGTATAGCATTACTGTCACACTAAATGTCAAAAATTATTTTTTTCTGACATTTTGTTTGTCGAATGCATAGCATTTCTACTGGAATTAATTATTAATGGTCAAAAAACTAATGGATAGGCACATTAAATTTAGCATAGCTCAAGAGACCATCATATGTTGTCTCTTTCTTCGGTCTATATTATTGACAAAATGTTTTACCTTTCATTAGATCATCAAATCCGTGGATTTGAAAGAATTTAGTAGTATATTTTCATGACAATGTATATTATTTAAGTTGATGTTGCATGAATTTATCTACTTCACACACTTGTAGACTATGAGGACCATGATAAAGAAGCATTGTCATGGGAGGAGATGCTTCTTTATCACCATCTTCATAGTATACAAGTGCGCGAAGTAGATAAATTCATGCAATGTCAACTTAAATAATATACATTGTCATGAAAATATTCTATTAAATTCTTTCAAATCTCCGGATTTGATAAGCTAATGAAAGGTAAAACATTCTATCAATAATATAGATCGAAGAAAGAGACAACCTAAGATGGTCTCTTGAGCTGTGTTATCTTTAGTCCTAGCTACCTATCGATCATCAAGAATAATCACTACCTTGCATTTATGTACACTACAGAAATTGATCACACTCTTGCAAAAAAATTTTACACTTGTACATCTCATCAATACTAGAGGCCTAAAGTAATTTTATATGATCACTAGCACATTTCATGCATGGATGAGAAAACACTATCCAAAGTTTCTAGATAACCATTTTTGAGAAGAGGAATGAGTGGAGGCCAAAGAAGGGATAATTGTCAACGTTTTATAGATGTAGGTTACTGAATCATCATCTCTACACTGGTACTCAATCTAGCCTCCACTCCATATACATCTTCTCAGAATCTAAAAACTCTCTATCATTGATTCTCATCATTTTTTCAGCATCTCCGTGGATTGAGACCTTAAATTATTGAGTTTCTCTTTGTTTCAAGAATAGTTTAACATTCTCTACTTAACAGGGCCAACCACATGAAGGTGGAAGCTCACCTAGCCCCTCCTAGGAGCCTCTTATGACCCTTTACAACATTTTAAGACCTCTAAGATGTACTCTTAGGGATCATAAATAGTTGTAAAGGGTCATAAGAGGTCCTAGGACACAACAGCTGAGAAACATAAATGTAGGCATCATGGTCACAATTTTTTGGAGACACAACATAATTGAGTGGTTTTCTGAGATGATGCAAAGTAGTGGTTTCTTTGCATCATCTAGGAATAGCACTCAATTATGTTGTGTCTCCAAAAAATTGTGACCATGACACCTCCATTTATGTTTCTCAGCTATTGTGATATGTACATCAGAGTTTGTTGTTGTTGCAATAGCAAAGCCTATATTCCACAACAAAAAGGAAGACATCTTTTTATCCTGGGTCTCAATCCTACCCCAATTGTTGAAGGATCCAAGGCCAGGCTCAAAAGATGTCTTCCCATTCTATCTGCAACATTGTGTGCATCCATGATCTTAGGAACATCATCATCTTTCCACTCTTCATTTGCCAAAATATATCGCTTCTTCAAGCTTGCAGAGTAATCTTATTAATAAAAGAACTCTTGCCAACATTAGGGTACCCACAGATCAAAATAGTTGATGTTATTGGTGCTTGTGCTCAAGGATATTGATTCACTATTTTGAAATGGCCAAATCATTTTTATTTCGATTGTAGAGAAAAGGAGTGGGAGAAAACAAGAAAGTGAAAGCTGATCGAGAGTGAGAGAAGGCATTGCATTTTATTTGATCATAAATGCTCTCTAAAATGACCAATCATGTTTTCTATTCGATTCCTTTTGGTGTTTTTATTTCCCATATTCAGTAGATAAAAATCATGGTGGCAACCACTTAGCCATCTTTTTGATGTTCTAGGTATTTTACAAAGATATAGGTATGTGGATTTATCATTCAATTGCTTGCAGTTATTGGTCAAATGCAAATATTTTGTCACATTGCAAGGGAAAGATATCAGTTTGGTGTTTTTGGTTTATGTTAAAAGTTGATTTGGTAAAATCCTCAAAAAAAACACTACATGTTCTAAAATGTAAAGAAGTTGAATGTTAAATGTAAGATATATATCTCATCCATAGTAATCAAAAGAAAGGACATGAAACTTATAAGGAGATTTACCAAACCAAAAATATAAGCGAATAGGAAACATGGATTGGTACATTATGAATTGGTTTTTGAGGTGCACAATCTTCATCAATCTCCTCAGAACAAGACCTGTCCTCATGAAAAATGCATTCAACGCAAAAAACAAATCTATAAAACTGAACCAATGGCATGTTTAGAACAAAGAAATAGATTGATAATAATATGCTGAAAATTCTATTATGTTTAATACATGCAAAAGGTCCAGTCCCAACAATTCTTAACCATAATTTATCTGATATGATAATAACATGCTAATTAAAATGATAAAGGTGTTATCTACATTTAATCTACCATTTACTAATTACACAAAAAACAAATTTACAAAACTGAACCAATGGCATGTTCTTCGTATGTGATTTCTTCATCTTTCGAGCTTCTGGCATCATATTCAACTACAAATTTCAAATGCATTGCATTTTATTTGATCATGAATGCTCTCTAAAATGATCGCATTCTATTGGTGTCATGCCCTAGCCCATGCTTTATCTCCATTTTTTTATGTTATTGGTGCTTGTGCTCAAGGATATCGATTCACTATTTTCAAATGTTTGGATCATTTTGGTTCTGACTATTCCTTTAGTACACAGTCAGGAAATGTAACTGTCTAATGATTATATGTAATGTTTAATGGATTAAATTCTTTATTCTTGGTATAAGTGAATGGAAGGAATAGTGTTGGTGTTAGGTTTCATTTATTATTGAATTCAATGGTTTCCAAGATGTGTTGAGGAGTTTGCTCCTTGTTTAATGTTAACTGTTCCTGCACAATCCACTCATACAACAATGAAATGCTATGTGATTGATAATTTCATACAACTGGTCCTTTGGTGTGTATTAAATACAATCCAGTCACTTATTGAATGCTTTGGAGACTACTGGTTTGACTGTCCATGCGTTACCAGTGACTGAGATTCATTAAAGGATACAAAACCCTTGATTTTGGGGTTATTGTGTGTGGATTCAAATGTAGGTTTGATTTGGTTAATGTTTAGAAGAGATCAATAAATTATTTAAAGACAATCTTACATGTTTGGAGAGGTTTGAGAGGCACTTATAATGACTGTACCCTCACAAACAATGGCATAGACTAGTTTTACTAAGTTTTCTTTCTCTATTTTGAGGTTTCCTTTCTCTTCCACAAGGCTACAATCAGAGGGTTCATTGACAAAATGATCCTTTGAATGGTTACTATGAATATGAATGATTTGATATAGCATATTGCTCATTTTACTTGAAGTTTGGAATAGCTTGTGCAAGGGTGAAAGTAGTTTTGGTCATTTTGGTCATGATTGTTCCTCTATATAGTTAGAAAATGTAACTGTCTAATGATTATATGTAATGTTGAATGGATTAAATGCTTTATTCTTGGTAGAAGTGAATGGAGTTTCCAAGATGTGTTGAGGAGTTTGCTCCTTGTTTAATGTTAAATGTTCATGCACAATCCACTCATACAATAGTGAAGTTACAAAACTGAACCAATGGCATGTTTACAACAAAGAAATAGAATGACAATAATATGCTGAAAATTCTATATATTCTATTTAATACATGCCAAAGGACCAGTCCCAACAATTCTTAAACATACTAGTTATTTGATATGATCAATTGTTAATAAAGGTCTAATTCTATAGACTACTAGCACAAAGGAAGATTTGAACTAGCCAAATTTTCCTTTTACCACACAAAAAAAATGTGTGATAACTATGTCTACTCCAACCTTAATTGTTTAAGAATTCATCATATCAGATAAAGTATGTTTAAGAATTGTTGGGAGTTCTATTAGACCCTTGTTGTAAACATGTCATTAGTTTTCAAATGTTTGGATTCACGTTTGTTGATATTACTGGCATATATGTTTAATGATGCCATTGTATATTTTTTCCACTAAAATGACTACATTCTACTGGTGTCATGCCCTAGCCCATGCTTTAACTCCATTATTTGATGTTATTGGTGCTTGTGCTCAAGGATATCCATTTTTTTGAAATTTTGACTGTGGTTATCAAATGGATAGCCCGTGAGCTTCTAGCTAGGTGTCATTTGTATTGATAGCTTAGGGCATCAAATGTATTCTATCATTGATAGTTGAGACTTTGTTAAAAGGAAATAGGACAAAGAATGATTCTAATTTAGTTTCTCTATTTTGATCTCTAAGTGGCTTACAACCCTAGAGAAGTATATGCAGATTTACAAATGCAGTTGCAGGATACATAGCAGTTGATAATTCACAAGAAATCCATGCATCCAATTTGAATATAAATTAATACAAAGAAATAGGGTCCTCCAATGGCCCAATCATTTGGACCTTGACTGCCCCCTCAACTAGTGACCCTTCAAAACTAGGTTATCATGCATTCAGTGAATGATCCTTCATTCTCCTGGTCTGCCCTACATCTAAACATATTGGAAATACACAATACAATGATAACAAGTCTTTCACAATCCCCCTTCCCTCAAGGGACACTATCAACCATCCCTTCCACATAGAATTTCACTGTTGTATGAGTGGATTGT